>CM053582.1:522949352-522995785 GCA_028627135.1 Pseudochirops cupreus | reverse complement strand
TGCCTGCCTGCCTGCCTGCCTGCTGAGGGACTAACGGATCCCACGGGCTGCCCGGGGAAACTTTGCAGAAGAACTGTTACTAGTCTGTTTTGTAGGAGCAGGGGAGGCGGGGAGGAGCGCACCCCCCTCCCTGTCCAGCCCCCATTTGGTAGGGGAATAAAGCTCCCGCTCTCAGCGAATGACATCTAAATCTTTACAAGCACTGGGGCACAGGTCAGCCCAGCAGTGGTCTTAAAGAAAAGTGACTTGTACTTTCTGGAGAGCTACGTGTTCTGTGTCTATGTGTGTGTTTCTATAAGAGTGCCTTGGCTGGAGATCCTCTAAGCTGCGTGGTTGTACTGTTAGCGTGTGTCCTTCATGGTTATGTTTGCCCTTGATTTACATGGGAGGTGACATGGGTTTTCTGGCTGGTGTCTTTAAGAGTGCAAGATGACAATTTGCATTCTAGCAGCTGAGAGCCGGGGTGAGTTGGGGATGGGGGCTGCCCTTTGGAAATGCCAACGTCTTAGGGACACAATCATTAAAATGAGATCCTTTGGAAACATTCCTAAAACATGTTTTTAAAAAGCACAACTAATGTGTGGGATACTACAAGAACCTGTTTAAAATGCAAAACTAATTAGTGTGGTTGTATTCTAGCAGGATTCTATTTTACTAAGAGATTCCAGGGGTTGGAGCAAAGGCATTTATTAATTCTGGGACTTTTAAACAGCAAAACTACAAGGGAAAGAGGGATTTTTAGCCCATTTAAAAAAATTATTGTAAAATATTAGTTGACCTAAGTTGAATAACTCTCAAGAAAACAATTAGTTACATTTTGGGAGGAATGTATAAAGTATTTAAAAATAGAATGCATATTCCTTGCCTTCGTATTAAAAGCAAGACCTGCCAAACAGTAGTTCTAGGCAGTTCTGCCCCTCATGTCACACCAAGTGTGAATGACCACAGTTTAAGAATGACAGTGGACATCCTTAGAAATGATGGCTTGCAAAAGGTAAGGAAGACAAAATATTCAATTTGAAATGAATCTGATTGCAAACTTCTGAACATACTGTTCCAGTAACTTTGTCTGCTCTGTCTCAGTCAGTACAGTTACTTTTCTTGGAGAGAACACAATGCAATAATTGAAAAATTGCTGGAAAAAGCTACTGTTGGTGTGTAACACAACCCTTTTGTGATTTTTTTTAAACCTTGGGGTGTCAAATTGGAATCAATACTATTTAGAACTTCTGAACCTTTCCTCTCTTTGCAAGATTCCAAAAGCTACAAATGTCTTATTCGTTTGGAGCATTAGCTCATGCCACAATTTAACTCCCCTCAATATAGCTAACATATTATAGGAACAATTTCCAGAAACAAATTTGCTGAAAAATTCAATAATAAAGCATAGCCATCGAATTAATTAATCTTTCCCTATAAATAATCCAGACCATCTTTTGATGCTTCCCTTCCTTCCCTCTCCACCCCCCCCCCCCAAGCTTATGACCTCCACTGGGGGCGGGAGCTAACCTCTTGTTATTTGCGGGTTTTTGTCTGCACTGTTTCTATACAATCAAGGTCCTGTGAAAAGGAGGACGAGTCTGCAGGAGGTAGAAACAAGCTGGGCTATTCTAGACCAGTGTCCCATTAAAATGTTCTCTCTCTCTCTTTAACTCATTCCCAACTTCCATTCAAACAAATACCTCTGTATTTGTCTTAAGCCTACACTGAAACCTGTAGGACACTGATACTTTGTTGTTTTTACCAAAGAATTAGGCAATCAACTGGTGATGGCTAATATTTTTCACCTTATTTTATTGCGGAGCCGCAGGCTTGAAAAGTCTGAAAAGCCATAGTACTTTGACCTGTTGCTAGTGAAGATGATGAACTCAAAATGAGTTTGGTAAAAGAATGCAAATTACCCCTGGGTCACATCACTTCTCTGTTCTGAATATGACCAATCAATAGAATAGCTAAGGCAGTCTATAAGCATTTGTTAAACACTTTTTGCTCATGCAGAATAATATTCCCGAGCATGGAAATTTCTGCTAATTAAAAGCCTTGCCAAGTAAAGAGGGATTTTATTTTTAATAGTGCAGTTACAGTTCAGCATTTAGATGGGGTTCTGGGGGCTGCAGATTTGAAAGTACACATCTAAGGTTTCCAGCTTCTTCCTGTTCAGATCTTCATTGCCCCTGCATGGTACAAATAGTGTTACACACCATTAATAATGAGGTTGGCCCAGTTCTGTGCCCTTTGGAGGCTGGACTGTTATAAACCTATGGAGGGACAGCCTCCTGCAGGGTTATGAGGAAGGAGGGTGGGTAGAGGAGAATTATTCTCCAGCCTCTGTTTTCTGGGAAGCGGAACAGCCTTGTGGCTATTGCTATCCCTAAACCCTGGGGGCAACAGAGACCGAGAGAGATCAACAAAATACTCCCCTGGGAGCAGTCATGGGACTAACTGACCACTGCTTTGGTTTCCAAAGCACTTTTCCATAGCTATGTTCACTTGGAGACTTAACAATGGTGGGGCTTGGTTAGCTCTGCCAAACAGATGGTGTAATCAACTAATGAAAACTCAGTTTAGAGGTTATGCAGCATCCTGTAGACACACATATCATCATCATCAACAACAAGACCACTAACCTAAAGTACTTCAGATGTTTGTTTCTTATCCTGATAGACCCATAGTCTACTTTTAAACTTGAGTCTGCCGATTGCTCTCTGAGACCTTGGGCAAATCACTCGAGGGGACCCAGTTTTCTTATCAGTTAAATGAGAGAGTTGGACAAGATAATTGATAAGGCCCTTTCTAGCGCTTGCATTTTGTGAGTCTTAGTCTAATTGTGTCTTGTAGACAGTATCTTGGAGATATAGAGGAAATATCAGAAGAGGCTATTTGCAGATTGGCTCTTAACCATAGGCTGTATTCTGAATTAGGATGCAGGAGAATATACTGAGGAATTCCCCTGCCCCAATGGACTCTTTTCTCCATTCTTTCTTCTTTCTTCTTCCTCCTACCTTCCTGCCATATACCACATGCACTTAAAGAACACACATTACCTAGTGCACAGGGGAGAAATAAGCAGATTATATCTGCAAAGGAAAGAAAATATTTTCTTGGTTAAGAAGCCCCAGACCCTCTACAAAAGAGTCATTGTGATCCTTTCATATGTGTGAGCACAACACAAAAGATGATTACGAAGACTGTTTCACATCTTTAAAAAAAAAACCACCTTTGCTTTGAGGATTTCAAAGTTCTTTACTCCTAAAAAAAGAAAGAAAGAAAGAAAAGGAAAGGTTATAGCCCATTCTTCCCTTTAGGGTATATGACTTGGATGAAGAAAAAGGCGCATAGATTTTAAGTGATTTGACTAAGATCATGAAGTTGCGGAGCCAAGAATACAGGGGCTTTTTTTTTTCTCTTTCAAGTTCTTTTTTCTAGCCATTAGACCATAGTATAATAAATCAGAGTAAAAGCAAGCATAAATAACATTATAATAAATGACAGATTTCTTCTGCTCTGGTGAAATATATACATATGATACACACACAAATATATATTTAATCTTTTACATGCTGTAGGAAAAGTGAAATCATGATCTACTTTGTTGTTTTATCAATTCACACGCCTCCTTTTTAAAGTCAATAGAAGCACAGATTGTAAAAGTCAAATGCTACAGACTTGAAAAAACAGAAAATATTCCTTTGATTGGCCTTGAATTCAGATTTCTCCCCAAAGGACAAAGGAAGCCATTTGTATTGGGCCAAATTACTGGAGACATGGGAATAAAACTGGATTATAGTACATTGTCTCCGATTGTAATTTGAGTCTGCCTGGACTTGGTTTGATGAAATAAAGTGCATTCTAAATAAACACTAGAATCAGTACTATTTCTCATTAAAACTTAACTGTGGTACTATTTAGAACTCTTCCCATGAATTCAGTCCTGTGGGGAATGACAGTCCAAGTGGAGTTTAGGGAAGAAGGTGGGAGAGCAAAGTGGTAAATAAAAGAATGATATTAATCCAGGAAAAACGATGGGCAATGGAGGTGCCCTGTGAAAATGACTGGTTCACATTGCTGTGCTAAAATCAATTAGTATTCCCTTAGCTAGGATAGTCCCATTCTCATGATGGATTCTAGCTTCCATTGAAAAGCGTATCACTGAAGGGGCAAAGGCTTTGAGGAGGAAGGATCAGTAGGTACAAAGAAAAACCCAACATCTGATGTGATGCTTTCACATCTCACTCATGTGCTACTTAACCAGACATGAAGGATGTGAATGTATATTGCTTTTAGTGAAACATTAAAGATAGATTTCTGTTCCTGTTTTATTCAGATCACTCACACATTTGGATAATAGAGTGGAAACCTAGCATGGTGTCTAAAATGTTAGACCCAGTCAGAGAGGAGTGGGTTCAAGTATACCTCTGAATCTCTGCTAAGAGTGTGACTCTAGTCAAGGCACTTAAAGTTGCTAGATCTCAGTTTCCTCATGTGTAAATTAGGGTAAATAATACTAGTGGCACTTACCATTCAAACTTGTGAAGCTCAAATAGAAATTGCTTTTGCAAATCATAAAGTGCTGTAAATATCAGTTAATGTCATGACACTAGTATTATTAATGCTATACCACATTAACAGTATAATCATCTATTGCTGTTGTTACTATTATTATTGTTGGGAGAGAGAGACAGAAACAGAGAGAGACAGATCAGAGAGAGAATGGTAGAAAATCAGTGTATGGGATGAATCCCTCAAGCATTTCTTTTTTATGGACAGTCGACCATATGCCAATAATTTTCTATCTCCCTGCAGAGTTCTTCTACTGAGCTTCAGTCATTAAGTAGAAGGAGAGAAGGTAGCAGACAAAAATGGCTTGGTTACGACAAAACAGATATTTGCCAGCGTAAGAGATTGAATACTGAATGGGACAAGAAAGGAGGGCACTTAACTCTGCCACTAATTAGCACTGTGACCTTGAACAAGTTATGTAATGTCTGTGGGTGTTGTTTCTTCATCTGTGAAGTAGGCATAATTGTACTGACCTTGCCCACTTTGTGGGGTTGATTGGGATAAGGTTCAAAGAGTTTTGTCGGTGAAAGTGAGTGATCCAAAGGTTAAAAAGAAAGCAAATGGTGGTGATGGTCAATGGAGCTTTGATACAACTTGCTTAAGGCAGCCCCAGATGTAGAGGAGGAACAAGATAAGGGTCATTTACACATGAGAACTCTGAAGAAGACAGAAGACAGGGAAATAAGGGTGAAGGAAAAGAAGGACAAGGAGGAGGAAGATGGAGAAGGAAAGAAAGTACAACGACTAGTGTGATATTCCATTGGGAGGGGTGGAGGAGGCATGGGGAAGAGAGAACAAGGTGATAGAGCTTCAGCAAGGTAAGGTGAACACTAGGAAAGTCACTTAACTTCTCTGTGCCTCAGTTTCTTCATCTGTAAAATGGGTCCCTTCCAACTCTGTCTATCACAAGGGTTAAGAAGTGAATGGATGTATCAATAATATGTGTGTGTGTGTGTGTGTGTGTGAATAGGTGGTAAGCATAGACAACTGTTTCTATAGGATTGATGCTGGGAGGGAAAGAAAGATAGGATGTTAGTTTGAGGGGATGGAAAGACTGAGAGAAAATTTGGGGGTTTGAAGAAGTTTCTAAATACAGAGGAGGAGGAGTTTGAAAGTAATGGGATAATAGAGATACATGGGAAAGAGAGGTTAGTCAGAGGAATAAGGTTCTGGTAAAGACGGGAGGGAATGGAATCCAAGGGCATAAGTGGAGAGAGGTTAATTTTGGTTCAGGGAGAGTAATTTTTTCTTCTGAAACAGAATGGGAGGAGGGAGAGAATATGGATAAAAGCAGAAATGCTTTAACATCGAGCAGAGGAGTTAAAGGAACTTTTATTGGATGACTTCCATCTTCTTAGTAAAGTAGGAGAGACAACGTCAGACCTTTTAGGCTTTTTCAGTGTTTCTCACTACGACATTCATATCCAATCAGTTACCAAATCCTGTGAATTCTACCTTGAAAAATCTCTTCATTTTCACCCCTTCCTGCCCCTGCTGCCTCTTCTTTGTTCAGACCCTTATTCCCTCTGTCTGAGCTATTGTGATAGACTCCTAAATGGTCTTCCAGCCTTCTTAATGTGGAGGGGGTGAAGTTGGGGCCTTTAGTAGTGTGGAACGGATTTGTAACAATCTCTGGAGGAAATACGATAGGGAGTCAAAGTTGATTAAAAGGACTGCCAAGGAATTGGGATGGCCCAACTATGGATAGAAAACATGACTTTATTTTAGAGGACAAAATGAGTATGATTTTGTAACTTTCTCCAGTTGTGTAGAGCAGCATAAAAGTAGGAAAGCAGGAAAGATCTCCTACCTTGGATCCTGTCTGTGCCCTAGATCTCTCCTTTTGCCATGGATTCCATGACTATGGCTCAACCACCATCTTCTTTTAGGCATCTTTAATTTCTCCTACTTCTCTGAATCCTTCTTGGCCCACAGGTGCTTTTGGAACTCCACATCATTTTCCTGAAACTTCTCTCTTCAAGGTCACCCGCAGACTGATAATTGCTAAATCCTATGACTTTCCCACTGTCTCCATCATCATTGTTTACTTATTCGTTTTTTAGCATTTGACACTTTTGATCGCCCCCTCTTCTTGATACTTTATTCTCCTTTAACACCATTGTGATGCACTCTCCAGGTTCTCCTGGGTTTTTCTCTGCCTCCCTATCTTCCCTTTATTCAGGGCTTACCTCAACTGAAGCCTCTTTACCTCACTATCCCTTACCCCCAGCCCAGCCCAGAAGTGACCTCTCCAACCTCAAATATCTCATAGTAGGTTTGTTGTTTTTTTTACAACTCTTACATTCTTCTTTCTTGTCCCAAATTTCTGTCCTTGAAGCTGTTTTTCTCTCTCCTTCCCTTAGTGCTTGGATTCACTTTCATGGAATAAATTACCTCTATGTTTACAGCATCGTAAGAGACAGTGAAGAGTATTGGAAAGAGCACTGGGACCACAGGAAGACAGATTTGAATACATTTTCCAACTTTTACAAGCCCTGCGAAAATGGACAAGTCATTTAACCTCTCTGCATTCCATTTTCCTCATCTCTATAATGGGGATAATGATACTGGTAATGCCAGGGTGTTATGAAGATGTAATGAAAAAACATATGTAGAGTAGTTTTGAAAGCTTTAAACACATAAGTGGTATACTGGATAAAATGCTAGATCAATCATCAGGAAAACCCTGAGTTCAAATGTGGTCTCAGAAACTTACTAGCTGTGTGACCCTGGGCAAGTCACTTAACCTCTGTTTGCTTCAGTTTCCTCATTTGCAAAATGGGAATAATAATAATAGCACCTACCTCCCAGGGTTGTTGTGAGGATAAAATGAGATATTTGTAAAGTGCTTTGTAGCTCTTACAGCTCTATATAAATACTGCTATTACTATTACCTATATAAATGTCAACTCATTATTCAGTTGGTAAACATTTATTAAGCAACTACTGTATACCAAGTATTGTGCTAAGCACTGGGAATACAAAGAAAGATAAAAAAACAGTCTCTGTTCTTTAGAAGTTCACAGTCTAATGACCCCCAAAATGATAATATCCTTGAGAATTTCTCAGTCCTCTTTTTTTAAAATTCTTACTAGACTATCTCTATTTGAAATTACCGTGAAACTGATCATGTCTAAAACTGAAATCATTTTTTCATCGTGAAATTTGCCCCTCCATAACTTTTCCATTATTGCTGATTTTATCACTCTCTTCCCAGTTATTCAAGCCCCAAACCTCAGAATCATCTTAGACTTTTTCAGTGTTTCTCACTACGACATTCAATCATGACCAAATCCTGTGAATTCTACCTTGAAAAATCTCTTCATTTTCACACCTCCTTCCTGCTCCTTCTGCCTCTTCTTCATTCAGACCCTTATTACCTCTGTCTGAGCTATTGTAATAGACTTCTAAATGGTCTTCCAGCCTTCTTTTTTCAATCTATCATTCATGTAAACTTTCTAACATATCACTCTAATCATGACAGATTTCTGCTCAAAAGCCTTCAGTTGAGGTTGGATTAGATCACTTCCAAAGTTTTGTCGAGCTCCAATTCTATGAACTTACCTACCTTTCTAGCTTTATGAATGAATGAATTATAAAATATCTATTAAATGTTTACTAAATGCCAAGCATTGTACTAAGTGCTAGGAATAGGAATGTAAGCATGCAAATCAGACCCTGCCACCAAGGAACTTGCATGCTCTTGGGGGGAGACAACACAAAAAGGGGAAGCCTACAGGGGTGGGGGCATTTGGAAGGTGACTAGAAGGTAGATGCTACAACCTTATCATGCTCAAGACCAGAGGTGTCAAACACAGGCAACACTCCTGGGCGAACGGAACCAAATTAAAATGTAATTCCAATCTATTTTTTGTGTGTTGATATATTAGTAAAAAAGAAATCTGTAAACATGTCTAATTTCCTAAGTTGATATCCATCCCATGAGGATCCTTATATATGGTTTAGTGGCCCCTGTTTCTACTTGAATTTGACACCACTGTGGTCCTGCCAAACTGGAAGGATAGTCAGCATCCCTCCCCTTTGTGATACTTGCTTCTTTCACCTTCCTTTACTCATGCTGCATTTCATGTCTGGAATCAACCACTGATCCCTAAGAATGCATAGAACCTTGCCCGTTGAAGACCCTCCTCTTCAAAGGTCAACTCAAGTGAAACTTTGTTACCTTATTCCCTCCTGCTACTTACCCAGAAGGGATCTCTCCCACCTCAATGTCTCATAGTACTTTGTTTATACACCTATTCCATTCTTCCTTCTTCAGTGTATTTGCTTGATTTATCCCTCTCTTAAACTGCATACTCCTTGATGGCAGGGACTCTTCTTTATTTCACCTTTGTATTCCCAGTGCATTGCACAATACCTTGCAAGTAGTACTTCTCTAAACGTTGAAAAGACCAGTGACTTCATTATTGTAGGAGCCCCCAAGCTTAATCAATGACTCAGTGAATTTCTGTGGCCAAATAGAGTTATCATTGAATGCTCCACCTTCTGATAAGGAGTCTTTCTGAACTTAAGTAGGTTGGTCTTTAGACCACAATCACACACTCTTATCATCAGACCCCTCTACTCAATACTTTTTTTTTCTTCATAGAATGTTCTATGGCTTGTGTTTCACTGGCATAGACTTCAAGACATCAGTATCATTTTCTCACCAGGATTAGACACAGATTGGGGTCTAGTAGAGACTTTGTATAGTAGACAATAAATGTTTATTGAATTGAATTGGGCAAGAGATTCTAGCATGGTATTGGGTGGTGTTCATAGATGTAGATGTGGAAGGGTCACAAAGTCATCTAGTCCAACACTTCTGAAACTGTGAATTGTGGTCCCATATAGGCTTGCAACCCACAGTTTAAGAAGGGCTTAAGGGGTCAAGAGTGGGAAAAAGTTTAAGAAGTGCCCATCTGGTCCAATGGCCTAATTTTACAAATGAGGAAAGCAAGTGTTTTAGAAGCTTAGATAAAGAGTTTATGCTTTATTTAATAGGTGATATAGAGTCACTAAAGGCTTAACTAATTAATGACTAATCCTTAATTTACTTCAGAGCTCAATCCAAATGTTATTATCTACATGAGTCTTTCCTAATCTGCCCAAATGCTAGCACCTCTTTACGTCCTTCCCAATTACCGTGTATTTATTTATTTATTTGCTTTTTTTTTTTTGGAGGGGAGAGGGAAGGGCAATTGGAGTTAATAACTTGCCCAAGGTCACATGGCTAATAAGTGTTAAGTGTCTAAGATCGGATTTGAACTCAGGTCCTCCTGACTCTAGGGCCAGTGTTTTCTTCACTGTGCCACCTAACCTCCCCCAATTACCTAATATTTTTTTGACATAAACTTATATGTGTATATGTTGGCTTTCTTGATAGAATGTACGCTTCTTGAAGGCAGAGGCTATTTCATTTTGTCTCTGAATCCCCAGTGCCTGGGGCAGTGTCTGGTAGAGTACAGATAATTAATAAGATATTGTCATTATCGTCACCATCACCATTATCATTGTCATCATGAATCTGGAGCTATAAAGGACCTGAGCAACATCTAGTCCATCCTTCCATTTAAAAGTGTTTCACAACCTGACCCTTTCTCCCTTTCTTCATTATAATTTTCTTCCATCCATTTATTCTTCAATACAAGGATGACAAACTCCCTTACCACTCTTCAAACAAGACATTTCCCCAATTCATGGTGCTCATTGGCTATCCCTCGTGCTTGGGCTTCTCTGCCTCCTTGTCTTCACATCCTGTCTTTTTTTAAGTTCAAGCTCATCTTCTGCAAGAGGGCTTTCCCAGTCTCCCACCTTAATGTTACTACCATTCCTCTGAGATTCATTCCATTTATCCTATAATCTATATCTGTCATCCATATTTGTATCTCTATCTCTATCATCTCTCTCCTCTCTCTTTCTTTCTCTCTACTTTCTCCTCTGTCTGTCTCTCCCTTTGTCTGTCTGTCTCTCTCCTCCTCCATCTCTATTATTGTGTTTATATCTATAGGTATATATTTGCTAATAAGTGTATTGATTAATACATATACACACACCTCTATGTTATCCTATTTGTAAATAGTTATTTCTATCTTTTCTCCACCATTAGAATATAAACTCTTCGAGGGCAGAGATTGGTTTTACCTTTCTTAAAATCCCCAGTGCTTAATATAATGCTTGAAACATACTGAGTGCTTAGTAAATCTTTGTTGACTTGACTTACAGATGAGAAAACAGGCCCAGGAAGCTTAAGTGATTTTTTCAGAGTCATTCATGTAGTAGATGCCAGAACCTAGGTATTCCAAGCCTAGCATCAATGCTCTTTCCATTTAATGATTGACCTTGAGTGAATCATTGGAGTAATTAACTATAAGGCCCAATCTGGATTGGGAAGCACATGAGGCCAGAATGGGGTTGATATAATAGCAAGGGCCAAGGAACCTAAGGTCATACCTCTGGAAACTGTCCGGAGAACACCATAAAGAAAGGGAGCCAAACAAAGCTGGACTAGCTTCAAGGACTCACAATCTAAGGGCAGGGGTGGGGTAGAGATAGGGCAACAGAACTGGAAACATCCACCCAAATGAATTCAAGTAAGCCTCCAGAGGTGGTAGGAGAAAAGAGATAGTTAAAGGGGAAAAATAGAAATTGAATAAAAATAAGAAAGAATATGGATTCCAGGTGGTAATTTTTTTTTAAAGCCAAGAAAACCAGATAATGAAGCTAGGGATGAAAAGAAATACAGAGAGAAAATGAGACAGGGAACACCTGCCTTGGAAAGATAGCTCGTTATGAAATTTGCTGAGAGGAGAAAGGGGGAGTGACATGTCTAGATAAATGAATGGAGGGATGTGCCAAAAAGAACTAGGATAAGGGTCTACTGTAGATAGAGTTCAACTTCCAGAAGGAGGAGGGATGTGGGGAGGGGAGAGTCACATAGATCAAAGAAGCAGTGAGAGTTAAACAGAATTTTAGGAAGGAATAAAAAAAGGGAGTTCAAAGGAAGCCTTGAGGAACTAATTATGAATTACACAAATGTGGATAAAACACCACTAATGGCAGAATATACCAACAGGCCAAGAAAGTAGCAAGCCAGATGCCTATGAGTGCTAAGAAGAAAGAGATGAAAAGTAGGTTGATTTAGTATGAGGAACAAGGCTGTATTTGAGGATGGAAATATATTGCATTCTGAGGGACTAGATTTGGGATTCTTCACACAGAGTAATGAGCCATCCATTTGAAACTACCCACATGAATTAAATAATTTGTTGGTGGTAAGGCAGGGCAGACAGAGGAGTGCCAGAGCTGGAGATGAACAGAGGCTAGGATGGGCTAAGTACAGCAATAGTACTGTTAATCAAAGGATGGACACATGGAAGGAGATACTTGTCAATAAAATGCAGTCAATATTGATCTGAGGAGGTGTACTAACAACTAACACTAATGGTAGCTCCTTAAAGTTTTCGAAGTGCTGTACAGAGATTATCTCATTTTTATCTTTCCTAATCTCACATTATTGTTCCCTAAGGAGGGGGAATATACTTGATATCTATTTTGTATTTATCTATAGTATTGATTGCCAATAGATATGTTGTTTACACCTGATGGAATATAAAGACTCTTTTCTCCCACAATGACTCATAGTCTGGGGTTAGGAAGAGTGGCCATGAACTTAACATAGCACAGCAGGGGGGTACATATGCCTATAATATATAGGGCAGAAGTCTAGGAGAGTGGGACATCAACATCCTTTCCTTCTCTGAACTGTCTCTTCTCCTCATGAAATGCATTGTGGTTTATTGTTGGGGATGGACACATCACTCCTTTGCTAGACTAGGTTGGTTCCCCACAGAATATGGGTACTAAGTTGAGTTCTTCCACTGCCAGGTGGGGTTAGGTAAGTTATTTAGGTTGTACTTTGTGGGCTTGCTCTGTGACAGACAGTTGGAATATCCATTCCCTCCATCCTCAGCTTCAACTGTATGTTACTGTGCTCTTTCATCTTTGGGTGCTATAGTGTTCTTTTCAACTAGATTGCTACTATGATCTTCATTTGGCAGAAGCCTTTCTAGTTCTACTTCTTTGGGTCTTGGCTTTGAAGTTTGTTACCTCTTTGGGTAGAGGTAGGAGAAATCTGTCCTTGAACCAGACCTCTGATTCCGAGTTGGGTTTCCTTAATGAGGGATCTCACTCTAATTTATGGTGACCACTGGTACATTTCCCAGAGTCCTGTCGGCTCTTATGCAAATAAATGGCTGGGGACAAAAAAGGTATTGAAACAGTTTAAGCCTCCAGCAGGTACATTGTTTCTGTTGGCCTTTCATATGCAATTGAGTTAATAAAAGCTTCAAAATCCCATCGAAGGTGTAGAATGCTTCATTTACATCTAAAAAGGCCTCACCCTTCTGTTTTCTGGTCTCAGAAGACTGTCCCTTAAGACCTTTAACTCTGCTGAAATAGAAACTGGGTATATACTTAAACATTTAATTTGAATTCTGATGTCTTTTAATTTTTTTTTTTAATTATCACGGTCGTTGTACAAAGTGTATAGTTCTGTTTTCTTCCCTAGGCTCAGGTTCATGCAAGTCTCCTTTGGATTTTTCATATTTATTTAACAGCTCTATAATATTTCAGTACATCCATATGCCACAATTTATTCAGTCATTTCCTGTTAGAATTCATTTTAAAACTGCCCTATGAAGTAAAAAAAAGAATAGAATTATTCTGTAAGAGTATAGAATTGAAAGATGCTCATTTTGCTACTTGCTAAAAGTATGGAATGTGCCGTCAAGTACATGGACCACTTGTATTGGTTCTCTACCTCCCTTACCAACTAACCCTCAACCCATACAGATTATATAGAAAATGAAAGATACCATTTTTTTTTCTTTTTGGATAAAGCAATAGTGATGTTTGAAATGAAGTGAAGTATTTGACAGAGGAATGTGGAGGATGAGTAAATTCCTTTTGGAATAGAATAAAACCATCTAGCCTATGATGATGAAAGGGAGGGAAAGCCAGATTCCCTTTCAAGATGTCAGAGAGGGTTGGGATTTACTTTTAAAAATCATGTGAACAAGGCACCCATGGGAAGGAATAAAGCCAAAGGTTTCATGAGCAAAGTAGGCATTCCCATTTGTAGAAGTCATTTATTTTTTGAACACCTATACTGGACATATTCAAATAGAGATTGATAGATTCCCTGTCAGGGATGACAACAACATCTGACATTTAAATCATGCTTTTGGTTTTGCAAAATACTTTATTTACTTCATTGCATAAGATTCTCACAACTGTGGTGTAGGTACTGCATATGTTATTATGTACAATTTACAGACAAGGCAATTAAGATACATACATATGTGTGTACATATGTATGTATAATTACATTTAATTTTCACAAAAGATTATTTATTTCATAGATATAAATAGCAAGAACAAAAGTAAAAATATTCCTCCTTCCCATTCCCCCAACATGTAGAGGCACTCTTTCCTCTGTAGCCTCTAGGTCCCTGGAGAGAGGAGAATTTAGTGAAGTTTCTACATATATTGGTCCCACCAACTTTGTGTCCAAATGTAGCATTCCTGTTGGCTATATCCCTGTGTCAGCTACTAATGGTCAGGGCCCTAAAGGCCTCCCCTTGATCCTCAGGGCTTTGATGCTCAATTCAGCACAGGCTTTATGTCATTCCAATCTTCTTCCACTAAAATGAGAGAACAAAATCCAAGTCAAGTAACCAAGGCCCTTTACTCATATGTCTCCCAAAACTTCTCCTTTAAAGTGTTTTCTCTCTTCCCTCAGTGGAACACCATCAGGCAGGCAGAAGCAAGCCCAAAAAAAGGTATGGTACAGAAATATCAAGTGACTTGGCCAGGGTCACAAGCTAATAGGTAACTGGGTAGGACTTGGACCTAGGTTTGTACTGACTACAAGTCCAGTGTTCTGTCCATGTACTGCATTGCCTTCTTGAGCCATCTGCAGCTCTGCCTGGTTTCAACTCCACGGAACAAGGGACTCCTGCCAGGATAAGCTCATTACTTCTAATCACCACACTGCTAACTCAAGTCTTAATTGACATCATCTCCTTTAGCATCCTCTCTCCTCTGAGTAGAGGGCTGGAGGATTGAGTACCAGACTCCTCCCAATGCCTTTCTTTATAGAGGGCAGAAACTGGGCTCATTCCTCTTCGAATCTGCTACTCTGCCTGGCTTCAACTCTACAGGACAAGATGCAGGTACCCCCTGGTGTTCTGCTCCCCACCCCCACCCCACCATCAGCTTCCTTGTCTCCTTTTAATGTTGTTTCCCTTTCTCACCTTCATTTTATTGTAAACTCATTGAGGACAAGGATTATCTTTCTTTTAGTGACTGTATCACCCACTCAGTGCAAGTTACTGGATTGGATTGATGTCTGCATTGGATGTCTGCATTGCCTCATAAAAGGAGCCAGGGGCAGGACCTGACAAGGGAGATGGCCATGTGGGCTTCTTTTGTGATGACTAAAGCTTTTGTATACTGAGCAGTGGAGAACTTTCTGTTAGGAATTTCCTGTGTAGGAAGAAGGTTAAAGGTTGGGGTAGAATTCTATAAGAAGCAATAGAAGCTTCTGGACAGGGAAGCAATATGATATAGTAGACAGAAGACTGATGTGACTTCCAATCCCACCTTGAATATTTACTATCGATGTGACTTTAGGCAAGTAACTTACTTTAATCAGGCCTCAGCTTCTTTAAATGTAAAATTAAGGGTTTGGAGCTGATAGCCTCTGAGGTCTCTTCCCATTTGATATCTATGACATTGTGGCCCAGAGCTTGAATCTAAAAGGACTAGAGGCAATTGGGGGTGTCTGAGAGACAGAAGTTACATTTCATGGAACAGGTAAGGTCCAGAGACCATTAGGGCTGTATAGAAGTAAAGATTGAATCAAAAACAGCATCAAAGTTAACTCCTTAGAGGCTGATGGGAGGCGAGAGCTAGGGAATTAGGAATCAAGGATTCAGTAACAGGAAAACGAGGTCAATGTGAGCTGACCAAGCAGCACTTGGTTGCTGGTCTATGGCCACATAGTATAAGTTTATATGTTAGCATCACTTTCTCTAGAATTCCCTCCCACTTGCATACTACTTTTTCTCTCATGATTGTCCATACTAACCATAGACTGTCATTGCAATGGGTCATTTAGGAGGACTAATTGAATTCTCTAGCTCCTTCTGTCAACTTTTACAGCCTTGACTCTATCATCTAGAGTATAGATAAGAAAAGATAAGATGAAGAAAATAGAACAGAAGCAGTGAAGATTAGAGAGGAAATTAGGGAAGTCTATAAAATCAGGGTTAAAGTGATGAGAAAAGAAAGAGAAGGTCAAATGAATAAAAGCACTACCAAGAGACATCTGAACATACAGAAAGGGACAAGAAGGTAGTGGCCAGTTTAAAATCACACTTTAACTTACACTAATGTGGAAGGTTTTTTTCAGAGCTCATTCAGGACTAACAAAAGGCTTAGAAAGGGGGAAGAGGATGTTGGCTAAAGCTGGGGATCAATCAAAGGACAAAGAAACAAATGATTTACCAGTAGCCTTTGTCAGGGCTCTGCAGTGGTCTAGTGACTTTGTTCTGAATGTATAAAGAATGCTAGCAGCCTCGCAGGTGGGAACTGGGTGCAGCCAAGGGCATGCATGGTACAGGCAGCTAGCATAGTGTTAGTGGGCACAGAGCTTGACTGACAGTAGACATACCTGTGAGCAATTCAATCTTATGGAGGTGGTGACTGTCAACAGTCAGAGGGGGGCTGCTGCAGATTGTAAGGCCTGTCCTCCATCATTCCATAGCAGCAGAATGCAAATCTGAAGAATGTGAGAGGGGTTCTTAGAATGTGCATAAAATGGATGCTGTGTTTCAGAAAGTGTGGCTTATTCACTTTCATGAAATTATTCCCTATGACTTCCTGAGGGCTTTTGATCAGCTTGACTGGATATTCATGGGATGTGTCTATGTCAAGAGGTTGCCATATTTAACCCAGGACTGCATAAGTAATTAGCTTATGGAGCCTATATTGTCAAAAAAGAATCCACCAGTGAAGAATGACTGTCCACAGCCTAGTTGCCTGTTAATTGGATGACATGTCTTGACTGAGGTGATTCTCTTCTTCTGGGTTAAAAGTTGCATAGAGACCCTCAACCTTTAGGACATGTGGTGAACCAGGCTAACCAGAACACATTATAGAACAACAAAAAAATCCAGAGGGTCAGCTGGGTTTAAAACTTGTGACTTCTGTAACTAGTATGGGTGTGTGTGTGTGTGTGTGTGTGTGTGTGTGTGTGTGTGTGTGTGTGTTTTGGGCACTGTAATGTTAATGGGATATAAGATCTTCCCCACCCATTAATAAGTCCATTAAGGGAAGCTTGCTTAGGGGAGGCTTGCTTGTAGGAAGACTTTCACCTTTTGCTAATTTTTAATTAGGCACTGAGTCAGGAGGGTAGTGATACTTTCTGGGTCTGAGAAGTGTATATATACTCTGAGTTGGTATTTTGCTTTGGGGGCTCCCTTATGAGAAAGATCTTGTGATTCCCTGGTCACGATTCTGAGTGGCCATATGTTCAGAGCTCACTGAATTCTCAGATATAAAGGCTTTCTCCATCCAGGGATATATGTAAAGTATATAGTCTATTCAGGCAGTTAGAACCCTGTCTGTTGGTCTTTATTTTCTCTGTATAAAGATTGCTGGGCCTTTAACCTGTGCTAGCAGCCATCCTGGTATGCCAGTATGGTTACTGCTACAGTCATGGAGATTCTAATGGAGTGAGTTTGCCATGATTTCCTTGTTCAAAAATCTGTGGCTTTGCACTGGCCTTTTTTTGGGCCTGCCTGTGCACTTTGGCACCCTTGTGTGTGCATCTGTGTTTGTGCTGCTGTGGAATGTGTGCAGGTACCATAACCCAAAAAAGGAAATGCCTCACAGAACTCAAAGATCTATACAGTTGTTGGACATTATTGTTACTGTTATTATTGGTAGTGGTTTGAAATGAATATATTAACAAATGTTTCTTTTTTCATTTTATAAATATACTTTGCCTCAACAAAATTCACACTTAAGATCATAGCTTTAGAACTATAAGGATCCTTACTTTAGCTAGTTCAGCCATTTCATTTCACGATTGAGGAAACTGAGGTTCAGAAAGTTTTAGTGACTTGTCCAAGGTCACACAACTAGTGACAGTCAGAGGTAGGATTTGAACACTATTTGTTTTGGTCTAGACTTATATTTTTAATAATGTAAGGAGTGGTATAGAAACTCCCTTTACCAATGTAGATCACTAATACTTCTGCACCTTAGAATTGCCTGGGGCACTAAGGGGTTAAGGGACAGCCCTGGATCAGTACATATCAGAGGTTAGATTTGAACTCAGGCTGTCTTCTCTTCAAGGTTCCTCTTATATCCCATGCCACACTTCTTTCCCTAGCAATATCTTAGTGGTGGTAACAGAAAGGGTGCTTAACAGCTGCCTGGTGAACTTAGAAGAAATCACTACCAGTCCAAACAAGGGAAAGGGGAAAACTATCAATTATGTTTAGATGAAGGCAATCATGTTTAATCAAACAAACAATGAACCAAAGGCACTTGGAGTTGGAAGCAACCTTAGGATAATTTCCTCCCAAGAATAAGAATCTCATTTATTTAATGTTCCTAGCTGGCAGTCAGCATGCCTCTGTTTGAGCCACTTACCCACAGCCAGTTCTATTTTTGAACAGCCCTCATTGTTAGGAAATTTAATCAATGCTTCAACTGATCCACGATCTCACTGATGTGGGTATTTCCTTCCCTGGTGCAAATCACAATCTATCCATGCCTTCTTATACCATGTAATTGACAACTTCAGTATTCTCTCTATATAGTGAAGGCTATGGGCTGAATAATTGGAACTGGTGTCCCATGTGGAAGTTCTATTCTCCAACTTTGTTATGTGGCTTCAACATATAGTGGGAGGTCTTAGAGTGCTCTTATTGTGGAATATCCCTCCACCATTCCCCTATCTGCAACATCCTCCTCCATGCCAACCCTTGTGTGAGTACGTTTCTAGGGCCTCCATTTTGGGGATGGTTCCAGGTTGGCCATGGAGCCATTCCCCCCTCCCCGCTGTGCTTGTGGACTTCATCACAATGACCTACCACAACACACCTTCTTTTTCTGTGTTCTCTTCTCCAGTTGGACTGTAAGTCCAATGAAGGCAGGGACTACCTTTATTTGTGCTTGTACTTGTTGTCTCCAGTTGTGAGCACAGTGCCTAACATATTATACTTAATAAAGACTAGTTGCATTCCAATTCCCTACTTGCCCTACTGGCAATTCTGCCTTAGCTGCTTTGCTATCCTCTGAAAATGTCCTGGAGAGGACCTATACACAGAGAAGTACTCCCATTATTTTACCATCTGTCCATTCAAGATGACGATGTCTGACACTTGAGCTGGATCTTGACAGGGTTATGACAGATGAGATTGATCTCTTAGGTGCCCTCCATCTCCCAAACTACGATTGTACGAGAAGGATGTGAAGAGGAGAAAGAGCAACTTCTCATCTCTGAATGGGCGGGAGGGAAAGACTTTTTGGAGTCAGTTATCCAAGGTTACAGGGAAAGCTGGGCAAGCTACCCTAACAAAGAAAGAGTTTATGGGGTCTTATTAAAAATAAAGGGGAGAGAACAAAGAATTGTGATCTTGGGAATAAAGACTCTCTAGGGTAGGAAGAATGCAGAAGCCTATAAATGTGTAAATGAATCCGACTACAAGGACCAGGAGGGCAAAACATAAGTATAGAAAAAAGAATGAAGCAAAGGGAAGGGGGAAACTATTTTTTTATTGATTATTAAATTTTTATTGAATTTAAAATACATTCATATACATTACTTTTAGAAATGTGCTTGGCTCTGCTTAGAAGTGGGAAAATAATTTTAAATGTGTGGGATGATGCTGGATCTATGAGTTCATCAGCATTGAAAATTTCTAATAAGGTAATTCCCTCTACCAGTACAAGTCAGCACTCTCTATTCCTGGTAGTCTTGGAGATTTGCTGGAGGCACTGAAAAGTTAAGTGACTTTTCCAGGGTCACACAGTCAGCATGTGTCAGGAACAGAACTTAAATGCCAATCTTCTTAGGGCTAAGACTGGTTCCCTAGCCACTACAGCACAATGACTCTGTACAAATACATGTAACATATGAATACATTTTATGACAAGAAGAAATACGTCAGGATCAAATATGATAACACATATGGAAATGTTTTAAAAATTATGATGTTACACAAATTCATTTTTTAAAAATTTTGTTGCTATTATTGTTACTATTTTAGAAAAGGCACGCGGGGCTGAATTCTAATTCAATATGGCATTGAAAAGAGGTACTCAGCCTTTTTCTTAAAAAAAAAAGAAATCCAACACTAATCACATTCTCTCATCCTAACTGGATTGATCAGCCTGGGCCACTGTCTCATTTGGGAGCTTCCTTTAGCTAAAGTTGAGCCCCTCCTTGCCTAGCAAACCCTATAGCCTTTGTAATGAGGAATGCCCCTCTGTGAGATCTGCCTCTGCTCCCATTGGTGAGCTCCTTCTGGGGCCTCTAGTTTGTGGAGGAAGCCAGACTGGCCTTTGTTCCCCTTCCGGTCCTGTTCTTGGCTTTTAGACTTTAAAATCATGCCTCAGTATCCTTATTCCTCCCACTTCCAACCTTCCTTTTGGTTTGCTCTCCCTTTTAGAACATAAGCTCTTTGAGGGCAGGTCCTATCTTTCTTTTTACTTGCATTTGTGTCCCCAGAAGTAAATTAGCACCATGCCTGCACTTAGTAAGTGCTTAATAAATCCTTTCCCTCTTTCCTTCCCTCTTTCCTTCCTTCCTTCCCTCCTTCCTTCCCTCCTTCCCTCCTTCCTTCCTTCCCTCCTTCCTTCCCTCCTTCCCTCCTTCCTTCCCTCCTTCCTTCCCTCTTTCCTTCCCTCTTTCCCTCCTTCCTTCCTTCCTTCCTTCCCTCCTTCCCTCCTTCCTTCCCTCCTTCCTTCCCTCCTTCCTTCCCTCTTTCCTTCCCTCTTTCCTTCCTTCCTTCCCTCCTTCCTTCCCTCCTTCCCTCCTTCCTTCCTTCCCTCCTTCCTTCCCTCCTTCCCTCCTTCCTTCCCTCTTTCCTTCCTTCCTTCCTTCCCTCTTTCCCTCCTTCCTTCCTCTGTCCCTCTGTCCCTCCATCCCTCCCTCTCTCCCTTCCTTTCCTTCATAATCTTAATTGGTTGTTAAAGTCTCAGATAGGTTAAGATAGACAAAATACTGTCCTATTTTTTGCCAGGGAGGGGAATGACTTAGTCATGGTTACAACAGACTTTTCCTTTGTGACTTTGGACAAGTCATTTCCCTCCCTGCAGTTCAGCATTCTCCTCTGTGCATTACATAGTATACTGATTAGATGTTTAAATTACAACATACCCTATGAAGGAAAATGCTACTTTTGGCATGCTTTGCTCACTCTTTCATGGGGGGGAAGTGAGACCCAAGTGGGACTCCTGAACAACCAGTACCCCTCTGGTTTTGGCCTTGTGTTTATTCTGTATCCTTTATATTTACTTTTCTGGGTGTATATTCCTTGGTTCCAGTAGGATTAGGGAATAAAACATGCATCTTCTACCATTTTACTTTTCTTTCAAGTTCATGAAATATATGATGAAGTAAAAAATAATTAGCATTCATATTGGTCTGTAAGGAAAAAAAATCAGAAAGTGATTGAAGCATGCCATTTGCAATTTCTTCAAAATGAGTTGAAAACTCGTTCATTAACTAATTAAGAAATACACACAGAAACACAACTCTACATTAATTTGAACAGCATAGAGGCAGAATGAAATACCAGAGATATTCAACATTCAAGACTGGATAAGCCAATATTAAAGTGGACAGTATATTACCAAATAATTTATGGATTTAATACAATACCACTCAAAAACCAACAGACTACGCCATAGAATTAGATGAACTAGCGGCAATTTATCAGAAGAAACAGACAAATTATCAGTAACAACTATGAAAAAAATGATGAAAGAGTGGAGGGGGCTTATATCACCAGGTCTCAATTTTTGCCATGCTGTGGCAATTATCAAAACTGTCTGGTATTGAATAAAAAACAAAAGTAGGTCAATGCAACAGAATTAATAATCCCAAATTAGAACTAAAGGCACATAATAGAATAGTGCCTGGTAAATTCAAGATCATACACAATTGGGAAAATGAACCATTATTTCAATAAAAGCTGTTGGAAATATTGAATAGCAGGATGACAAAAACTGAATTTGATCCATCATATGTAACAGATCCTGTAATAAATAGAAAGATGTTTAATAATCATAAAGAATTAGAAAAATTGACTATATCAGTTGCTATTATAGAGAACATAACATTCTTATTTATTCAAGAAATAGAATGGAAATATTAGAGACAAAATAAATAGATTTGATATAAACATTAAGTGGTTTTGGTCAGTAAGAAGTAAGTCCAGAATTAAAAGAAAACATATTGGGAAAAATATTTGCCATAAATATTGCAGAGAAAAACTGAAATCCAAAATCTGTAAGGCATTAAATGTATAAGATTCAGGCACTTTTCTTGGGTGTTGTATGTTCTTGTTGTGTTTGCAGCAGATTCTTTTTTTTGCATCAATGAATCCCACTGGGTACATTGCTAAAGGTCGTGAACTCAGTTCTAGAAAAAAGAAATAAAATATTTTTGAAAAACTACTTGAAAAATTGTTCATTTCATCTAATAGAGAAATGAGAATTTAAACAAAATTTATTAAATTGACCAAGCTAATTAAAAAAATGAAATTCCATACTGATAAGCTGTGAAGAAACAGACACACAATTACATAGCCGGCAGGGTTACGAATTGGCACAGCTTTTATGGAAAGCAAGATGGTATCATACGATAAAAGTTACAAAACTGAATATTCCCTTTGACCCAGTGATCATCTTACTAGGACTTTACCCTAAAGATGTTGTTAAAATGATGGAAAAAACCCTACGCATATAAACACATGCAAGCTTTATTCAGAATGGCAAAAATATTAGAAACAACCCATATGCAATGTTTTCAGTTCAATGAATGAAATAACTGTGGCATATGAATTAAATAGAATGTTATTGCACCATTAGAAATAATCATTCCTTGTTGTAATATGTTGCAGCTTACTCAGACTTCCATGTACTTCCTTCCCTGTTGCCTTCTAAATATACTTCTTTTTGATTCTTCAGAGACTGTAGTGTTTCATAACTCTCAACATCGTAAAAGCTGTCATCCACATGTCTGGATAAAAAAAAATCAGATGGATTGGTGAGATGGTGAGAGTGAAGGATAATGGGTAAATAGCCCTGGTACTCTATTAGTAGCTTGAAAACGTCACCAGCGAGCAAAAAGAGCTTCTAACGCGTTGAGTGAACCCACTGTAGTAAACATAAGGGAATTAGAATATTAGAAATAGAATGGCCTGGAATAGATGGGTTGTGGCCAATATACCCACAGTACTAGATCCCAGATTTATCTGAGTATTTTAGGCAAAAATAATAAATATTCAGAGACTCTTGGAAATACCCAAGTGATATAGAATATAGGAAGCAAAGAATGTTGACTCCAATGCTGTCGAAACAATAACAACAATGATTTTGGAGAGCATAGGAATTACACCCAAAGAGTTATTAAATTGCCCATAACCTTTGACCCAGCAATAACTTACTAGGTCTATTTCCAAAGATGATTAGGGAAAAAGGAAAAGAACATATGTGTTCTAAAATATTTATAGCAGCTCTCTTTGTGGTGGCAAAGAACTGGAAATTGTGGGGATGCCCATCAGTTGGGGAATGAACAAACAAGTTGTGTGGTATATGATTGTGATTGGATACTACTGTGCTATGAGAAATGATGAACTCAATCATCTTAGAAAAACATACATAGATGTGCATGAAATAATGAAGAGTGAAAAGAGTAGAATCAAGAGAATGTTGTATACAATAACAGCTATATTGTTTTAGGAACAACTTTGAGCGAATAAGTCATTTTGACTATTAGAAATACCCAAATTAACTATAAAGGCTATATGAAAGAAGATGCTATCTGCATCCAGTGAAAGAACTGATAAATAGAAGTATTTTACATACATGTATACATAAATATGTACATATTTCTGTCTAATGATAGCCATCTCTAGGACAGGAGGGGGAGGGAAGGAAGAAAAAAAATAAAATTACATGACAACTTATAACAAAGTTTTATTTATAAGGAATAGCAAGTTATATATAATAGGTTTGCAGTTTCATGTACAATTATCTTTTGAAATTGTTATGAAATGCTTGTTTTATTCTATAAATTAAAAATTAGATAAATAAAAGTTTTAAAAAGAAACAATAATAACCAAAGCAACATGACTGAAAAAATATACAGGAGAAAAGCACTTCAGAAAAGGATGTAGAAACTAATGGTATGCCAAATATGTTTAAATGAAATGTAAATAATTGACTTTATGACTGCGATAAGTTTTTATTTTTCCTTTCTTTGTATCTTAATGTATTGTTTACGATTACTACATCTGGGGCTAATCAATTTTTTTTAATTAAAAGAAGAAACCATATATTCTCTCTCTCTCTCTCTCTCTCTCTCTCTCTTTCTCTCTCTTTTTCTCTCTCTCTCTCTCCTCTCTCTCTTTCTATCCCCCTCCCTCTACCCTTCTCTCCCTTCCCCCCGTCCCATTATTTCCATCAAAACGTGTGCTAGGAGATCATATTTGCTCTTTTGAACAAACTCCAAACTAGAGTTATGAACAGGTATAATGATGTAAGATACTCCTTTAAACTAGTAATCCTAAAAATTGGAGAGTTTGAGTTGGTTTCTTTATTGTATGTGACTTTTGGGTAGTTTGTTAAGGGCAGCCCTCTTAAGAATACTTGGAGCAATTCAACTCATACTTTTTTGTTAGCGTGTACGGGTAAGGATGGATTGAGTCATTAGAGATAACATGATGCAGCTAAAGAAGCAGAAGATTTGGGATCAAATCCTGGCACCACTACTTACTACTTTTGTGATATTGACCAAATCATTTCTTCTTTCTAGGTCTCAGAATTTCCTCATCTGTAAAACAAAGTTATTGGATTAGACAATCAATCTCTATGGTCCCTTCCAACTCTTGATATATACTCTTTAGATTTGTCTTCTAGAGAAAGCACACTATGCATAAATAGCCCATTCCTTTGTTCCCTGTCCTCATATTCATGGGCTTGCCTTCCTTTTCAAGAGGAAGCCCAAATTGCTCTTTGAGAAGTCATAAGACTGGATTAATTTAACTCTAAAATTTAAATAATGGTTTGCCCCACAACAGATAATTAATGAAGAATACTATAGGCTATTAAAAATTATTAAATTGAAATTTTTCATATAACCTTAATATGTATGTTTTTAATACTTGAATATAGCCTCAGGTTCATTTGTCGGAAATATGCTCTAGGTTTTAATGAAAGAATTTTTTTTCTAGATTATTTTTTCCTGCTGCAGAAAACTGGATGATTTGGTTATTTTACTTAGTAAAGGCACTTGAACAATATTATTATAAAGTCATTGGGAAACCTCACAGTTCCATGGAATTATAATCAAATGAAGAAATAAGATTGATTTATTTATAAAACTCTATCTATTTTTAACATTCAGTGTGTTTATGGATTCCAGTGTGTAATGGCTTACAAACATTTTCTGGTGAGATTTTCTTTAAATCTTTATCAATAAACTTTTAAATCTAGTGTTATAAGACACTCTTTGAATTCTATCATATCTTACCATAACCTTATTCTAACAAATATTTTTCTTTTAACTTATATTTTTATCATAAAAGTCTTTTAAATGAAAAGATTAATTGTTAAAAACCATTTCTTTTGTGTATCATAAAAATTATGCTCTTCAATTAAAGGTCTTTTCCAATACCTCATATTGTCATGGAATTTACCTTGCAATTTTTAGATGCTATGCCACTGGGTTAGGAATTAGACTGTGAACTTGAGAGCAGGAACTGCTTTTTCTTTGCCTTTTTTTATTCCTACTGCTTAGCACACAGCAGACAATTAATAAATGTTAGTTAACTGATGAAGTGCTTTATCAAGCCCTACCAAATTAGAACCATTTTGCATACAAGAGATATAACCGATTTGGGTCCATAGTCTAAGAACCGGCTAAGTTCATAGGGCTTATTACCAGAAAGTTGGCCAAGAGATAATTCATTTTTTTCTACCCTAGCAACTCATAAAACTATCTATTACCATTTAGAGCAGTTGTGACCCACCATAGTAAAGTGTTGAAGCAAGCCATTATTCCACAGTGACCTTTGAGTTCTTATATTGAGAGACAAGACTAGAAATAAGGGAAATGGATGGAAAGTTTGGGGAACTCCTGACACAGAGGTATCTATAGTAGTGTGTGGGGGTGGGAGTGGGTTGGACCTAAATTATCCAGACATCCATTTGGACTCTACCCAAAGAAGTACAGCTGACGATAGAAGAGAGGAAAGTAAGGAGTAGTCTACCGCATAGACTAAATTAGGGGAGAGGATTTCAGAGGGTTCAGAGGAAGGCTAAATAGAATCTCATGGGCTAAAATTTTATAGATGCCAGCACAAGAGGGATGAGGAGCTATCAAGAATGATGTTTTGAAGAAACAATTAGAAATCATTCTAGTGAGGAGGAAAAAGGAGGCAATTGCCGAAGAGTCTAATGTGATTGTGGTTAAAACTGGCAAGCCGACTAAGATGGTTTTATTTAAATTTATTTATTTATTTGTTTTTAATTAATGGAATTAAAAAAGCATTTCTACAACAAAGTATAATAAAAAAGATGATAGTACATGAAATTGCAAATCTATTATATAAAACTTGCTATCCATTTTAAATATATAATAATGTCATCATGTAAACTTTTCACCCCTTTTTTTCTTCCCCACCCTTTATCTATATCTATCTATATATCGGTTAAGTTACTTGCCCAAGGTCACATGACTAGTACATGTTAAGTGTCTGAGGGTGGATTTGAACTCAGGTCCTCCTGACTCAAGGGTCAGCACTTTATTCATTGTGCCACCTAGCTGCTCCACCCCCCCCCACCAAGATCTTTTTAAAGACAGGTACAGGAAATGGAAGCAAGAGTAGGTCATTGAGGATGAATATGAAAGCATAACATAGCTCTGAAAGAATAGTACTAGGCAGCAAGGTGCTGGAGAATATTTAACAACCAGATTTTTGGGGAAAAAATATGCAAGACACATTTAAAATTTAATTTTGTTACTAACATTTTCTCAATTACTTTCTTAAGTCTTAACAAAACAATAAATCAAGACCAGATTTGCAGCATTTGCTGATTTCTGAGGTATAAACACATTCACACATTGAACACATTTCACATTGAAAATTTAATAATCATCTCTCTCTGAGCCAATACAAGCTGGCTCCAGAATACCCCTTGTGCCAGGAATGCCAAAGATCTGTATAAAGTAAGATTAATGAAGAAAGTTAAAGACAAAAGCTAAGGCTAATGAGGAAAGTTTAAAAAAGTTATTTTTAAGTTAAACTGAAGGAAAAAGGATAGAAAAAAATGACCATTATTCCCAATGGATAGAAATAAGAACAAAAGGCAGAGATGAGGCTTAGTTTTTCAGTTCTTAATTTTCTTCCGCTTTCTTTGCCAGAGAGAATAATCTCTAAACTGGAAAGGACAGAAGAAAGTTGGCTTATAGGAAGCTGATGAGAGGCAATACAACATAATGGCTGGGGAGCTGGCTTCATTCAAGTCTAGTCTCTGACCTCTACTGGTTGTGTGGCCCCTGGACAAGTCACTTAAGGTCTCAGTGCCCTAGGCAATTCTCGAAGGCTGTAAGTTGAAGAATATTTGCTGATTTGGACTGGTAGAAGGTATTTCCTTACTGGGAAAGTTCCCTACACCAATAAAATCCCAAGTCTAGACTAAAATACATGAGAACACAAAAATGAGTTGTTATGTAACTCAAGTAGATAGTGAGAGAGTACATATGTGTCCTGGATTGCACATTTCAGTAGATTCAGGACTAGTTGAATGTCTGAGCACACTGAGCCCAGACATTCATGATTTTATGTCAGTTAGGAAACTAGTCTTCAGTGGAGTACTCCAGGAACCTATGCTTGACCCTTTGTGGTTTCATATTTTTTCTTAGTGGCTTGGTAGCTTAGTGATGATACAAAGTTTGGAGGGCTAGCTAAAACACTAAAAGACAGAATTAGCATCCAGAAAGATCTTGATAAGTTACAACATTGTGTCCAACCTAATAAAAGAAAGTCAATCAGGATAAATGAACTTTAGTTTTATATTTAAGGTAAAAAAAAGTTGACTTCACAATATAAAATGTAGGAAGCATGGCTAGGCTACTTTTTTTTTTTCCTGCAAAAGTATCAGAGGATTTTATTAGACTGTTAGCTCAATATAGGTCAGTGCTGTGATATGGCTGCCAGAAAAAACCCAAGCCCCCAAACTCTAAAGCAATCTTAGGCTGCATTGAGAAGGAGAATATTCAGGAAAGGGGAGTCAATAGTCCTGTTGCACTACTCTCTGTTCTCCACACCTGGAGTATTGTGTTCAGTTCTGGACACTACAACTCGGCAAAAACTTTCATCAAGTTCCAGGTGTACAGAGGAGCCAACCAAGATATGGAAGGGCCTTGAGTCCATGCCTAGATCAATGAAAGGAACTGGGAATGTTTAGCCCATAAAAGAGAAGGCTGGGGCTAGGGGGAGTATATGACAAAGTGAGATAATGGATATCAATCATCATTATTATTACGGGATATTTGAAGGGTTGTCATGGGAAAGCAAGATTAGACTTATTTTTCTTGACTCTGAGGGCAAAATTAAGAGCAAAGGTTGGAAATTACAAAGAGGCTAGATATAGGGAAAAACAAATTCCTAATAGCTAGAGTTGTGTCAATGTGGAATGAGCTCCTTCAGGGGTAGCAGGTTCCAACTCAAAAGAGATCTTCAAGCTAAGTCTGGGTGACCATTTGTTGGGTATATTGGAGGCACCATTCCTGTTTCAGGTATGAGTAGGAGTAGATGACCTTTGAGGTATCTACTAGCTCTTAGAGTCTATATAATTCTGTGTCTAATTGAAATATTGAACTTTTTTTTTTCTATGAAGAAATGTTGGGAACTCAGTTCCCTTTGTTTTATAGATGAGGAAACCCAGGTTTAAGGAGGCTTAAATGATTCGAGGAAGGTCACATAGGTAATAAACATAGGGGTAGGATTTGAACTCAGGCCCTCAGAGGGCTTTCTATTGTATTATGTTGCCCTCTTTAACACTTGCATTCTCTACCTCATAGGGTTGTTATGAGGAAAGTTTTCTAAAAATCTTAAAAGGAGTTCTTAGTATGGAGGAAAGGGATCCGATGAAGTCATGGAGACTGAGGTTTTAGTGATTTAAAGTATTTAGTGATTAAAGTATACTGGGTAATTTACTTTTTAGGAGAGTGTGTGGAGAGGCTAGTGCTTATCTTGACAAAAAGACATTGATGGTGGAATTTAAGGTCTTTGGGTGTCTGGGGAGGGCCTATATTTCCTCAAGCTTTTCAGTCACTATACAGAGAAGTTTTCCAGTTAAGACAAGAAACATTTGTTAAGCTCTTACTATGTGCTAAGAACCATTGTTTTTTGTCTTTTGTTTCTAAGGGGACCAATGACATCACAGGTCATGTCTTAACTTGAGCGTGAATTGGATTTAAGTGAAGCAGAGTTGTGAAAAGTTGTCAGCCTCACTCTCTCTTTCCTAAGTTATTAAAGAGTAGTGGCAGGATAAAAGTCAAGAGTGCTAGTAATGGCCCAGAATGCAGTGGATGACTTTGCCGTCTTCCATGGCTGACCAAGCTCTATAGCTCTTCAGCTGCCTTTGTGGCCATTGGAACAAATTGTTCTCATCCACCTATTACGCCAGAGGAAAGTCTTTACATGCTTGGGACAGACATCTCCTTAATTTACCAACAGGCCTGTCAGTTACCCTCAACCAGGTTTAGCCCAAATATTTATATGATTCTGTATAATAGATTATTCCAACAGAATTGCTTTCCTTTGTAATCCTGAGTTTTGTTTTTATGTGTATAAAACATGCTATATTATGTAGATATATACATAGATATATGTATACATAGACATGTATATATGTGTATATTTATACAGTCTTTAAAACATGTATATGTATTTACACATAACACACAACATATCAATACTTACTCAAGAGCTGGTGTGGGGGTGGCACTTGCCTGTAGTCCCAGATATCAGGGAAGCTGAGGATAGTGAATCTCTTGAGTTCGGGAGTTCTGAGCTGCAATGGACCAAGGGCAGGGGATGCCTCCACTAAGTCCAGGGCTAATTTGGTGAACATCCAGTATTAGGAACTGACCACTACTATGCAGAGCATACAAAGAAAGGCAAAAGAAACAAAAAAGGTCCTGCCTTCAAAGAGATTACATTTTAATGGAGGAGACAATGAGCAAAGAAGCACATATATACAAGATATATACAAGGTAAATGGGAGGTAAAAATCACTAACATTGACTGAGACCAGGAAAGTCCTCTTTTGGAAAGTGGAATTTGTGCTGAGACTTGAAGGAAGCCTATACGACCAACCTCTGAATCTAGCTCGGAGCTGTGTCTTCTGCACCAATCTTTCCCTCATCACTCATGATACTGGGCATACTGCTCCAGACTCACTTCTGGCTCTCAGACCAAGCATTAAGGTAGAGCAGATGAAAGAGGGGGAGACCACCAGGGGCCAGGGCAGAGTTGATTCCTCACTCAGGCACAGAGAAGCTATTGGCTTCATTGCATTCTGACTTTAAATATCAGTGATATAATTTTGTCAGTCTTCTACGTGACTGTGATTTCAGTGATTTTCAGAAAGCCATCTGATTTCCCTGACATTTAATGCCAACATTTGTTGAGTAAGCCTCCAATATAAACAGTGGTGTCTTTCATAGGACTGGAGGGAAACCAACCTTGCTTGGTCTGAGGACTCAGCACACCAGCAGCTACACAACATGAGGGCTGAGAGGGAGGGCTAGCTGAAGCCAGGATCTTCAGACAGATGCATACAAAGGGAACTTCATAGCTGGGAAAGTTTTTGGCTGGGAACCGAGATGACTGGGCAGCCAAGGACCTCTCAGCCTCACACTGTTCCTAGGCAGGCAGGCAAGCGAGCAAGCTCCCGGGCCTTAGAGATGGACTGGGCCTTTGCTTTCAAGCACTCTGTGAGGAAACCATGAGTAGAGCTGGTCATTCATCTGCCCTTTCCTGACTTCACAGGCCCCATTTTTGCATGTGAGGTGCCTGGGAAATGCAAAGACTTTTCTCTTTGGTATCAACTAGAAGTTCTGTAGCTGCTCTTGGGAGTAAACGCTAAGGGTGGGCTAGCGCGGGACTGTGTAAGGCTACAGCAATGGTATTATCCTATCTATTGCTTATGTTGCGGTTGTGTGGGGAAGAGAAGAAAGATGAATTTGGGATATAGAAGGGATAATCTTGCTTTGCACTTGCCCCCATCTCCAAACTCATTCTTTTGTGATCCTTGCATTCTTTCTCCCAAGGCTTCATTTAGGACTATGGTCTCAGGAAGCAGAGCTCACTCCTCCATTGGCTCCTTGGTCTAGTCCAGTCAGAGATACACTCAGGTTTATGAAGAAAACACCTTTGTTACGAGTAATTGTTTTAAGTTGCACAACATCATGAGGTTTTTACTTCTTGTTCCAGTCCTTGGCATACTAGAAGCTAAAAGTATATATAATGGAATCTGAGCCATTGCTAGGGGCTTTGGTCCTATCCTAGCTCTTCAGGTCTCTTTGGCCCTGGTGCATCGTGTTGACTCTAGCCAATACTATCTTGACTTTCATGACAAATCACAATTGGCTCTTCTTTCTCACTCAAATTTGTATTCTTTGTTTTCCCTGCCTTCAAATTTCCCATCTTGGATCTTGTTCATTGTGCTTTTAATGCCCTCTTTCTGCTCCTGCTTGAGTGAGCTCCATCTCCCTCATTGTTGCTCCCAGATGAAACTGCACATATCTTTCAGCTCATATTTCCTCCTAGAATGGTAGTGACATATAAGAACTATGAACCTCCCCCTCCCCCAACTTAGTCCTCTGCTGACACTGTGTGTGACCCACAGCTACAAACAATTACAGAGTTCTTTCTAGTTCATCCTGGCAGACCGGGGAGCAGCAAGCTACCTGGAACCTTTTCTAATCTCCCTTCCAAATACTGCTTAAAATTAGGATGGAGGGGAGACAATCCCTGTCCTGGAATGAGTGGAGGAGGACTGCTTAACTGTACAAAATCCCAAGGGATTTTCCCCAGCTTTTTCTTTCTGTTTCCATCTGGATCTTGAATCCTAAACATGTACCTAGCTTTTGCTTGTGTTTGCTACCTCCTGTCTAGTGTGGCTTTCTGGTATTGACTCTGGCCTGCATGTTCAGGTTCCACACCCCATTGAGCTTATGTCATGCAGTCAGAGTTTCATGAGGAGTATGGCTTGACAAAGTGGACTTTGAACTAGGTGTTGGAAGTAGAAGAAAGTAGGCAGCATGCTACCATGTTTCAGATATTGGAAGTAAAGAAAAGAAGAAGGATGAGAAGATGTTCTCTGCATTTACCAACTCATTAATACCTCCCTTGTCCTCACTTTTGATTTAGTGGGATGTACCCCTCTTGCTGTACTGAGGGATCATTGTGAACTCTTCTTATTCTCCAGAGAAAGTCAAGCTCCTTGTCTTTCTTCAGAGAGGATTCCTACTGTTCCTATGAGATACATTTTCCCAATGCAATTGTTTATTAGTTGGGCCTGTGTTTCATTTCTTCATTTGGTGACAGTTCCTGAGAATCTGCCATGTGTAAGTGCTAAAGGCTTCAAGATAAATGCGTGTCCCACTTAGGCTCTCACAGAGATTCTAAGGATGTTCATGGAATGGTTAAACCTGAATGTTAGAGGCATAAAAGAGTATGTAGAGACCATCACTGCCTATTTCCCAGAATGATAAAACTGAACTGCTCCCTCATTTTTTTTTCTCACTGTAGGGAAGACCAGCTGAGGCACAAATGAAAGTTTAGTGGGGAGCAGATGAGGTGAAATGGGCACCATTCTCATGATGGCCCAAATTTATCTTTCACATTTTAGTGGCCCCAAAACATCCTGGAAAGCATGTTTACCTATGCTTTCCCATTTCTATTTCTTCTCTCCCCTCTCTTTCCTTCTCTTCCAATCCCATTTTCCTTCCTTTGCTCCTCTTTTCTGTATTCTTTCAATCCTCTCACCTCCTTTTTTCTTCCCTTCCTATTCCCTTCCTCTCCTTTTCTCTATGCTCCCCTCCTTTCTTCTCCTCTTCCCCTCACTCTTTCCTTCCCCTCCTCCACTTTTCCCTCTTACTCTTTCTCTTTCTTTTCCTTTATTTATTCCTTTTCCTCCTCTACTACCCTCCCAACCTTCTCCTTCTTCCTTCTCTCTTTTTCTTTTCCATGCTTCTGACTTCAACTCTTCTGATTCTTTTCTTTTCCTATTTCAGACACTATCAAGGAGAGTAGCTTTAGATCATGTGATCAGCAAGATGTAGTTAGTTGTTTTCAGCATAATTCCTCTACCTTAACAACCTCGGAAGGAGGAATTTATTCATCAAATCTAGAAAGTAAAGTTGAATCAATAAGATTTGGGTTTTGATGGCTCAGAGTTGGTGTAAATAGCAATTATTTCTGTTCTGGACAGTAACCCTTGGGATCCTCCCCTTCCATATTGATTTTTTTTTTTGAGTAGGTAAAAGAGGCCATCATTTGCCTCATTTCTTACCCAACCTTAATCACTGAATGGGTACTGCCTCAGACAAACTGAGACCTGGCAAAGACCTTGGCTTAAAAAGACCAAGGTTACCCACTGCATCTGGGGGCATCTTCAGTTGTCCTGATCTATGTCTTGCCACTGAACTCAGATGGCTCAAGGGGGAAAGAGTGAGGTTGGTAACTTTGCCCAGATCTACTTCACTTAAAGCCAATTCACTTGGAAGTCAAGACATCACCTTGTGATGTCATTGGTCCTTTTTAAGAATGAAGGTCAAACAGCAATAACTATTGACAGGGATATGGTCAGGCCCCTATCTTCTAACCCAAGGAGGTTAAAGATACTCAGAGGTCTTTCTAGGAAAAAAAATTGTGCATTTCATCACAGAAGGCTGAGGCTCCACATAGTGAGGAGGTAAGCTAGAGATAAATGACTTAGGAATACATGAAAAAAGGCCGGAAAAAAATAATCTAAGAAAGAAAGGTTGACCATAAGCCCAGTTCCCAAGTAAGACAAAATGAATATATGGGTAAGAATCATAAAAGATGCCATACCTTTTTAAAGGAAAGAGGAGAAAAAGAATCCCAATGAAAAAAGAGAATTCTGTAGGTTAATGGAATGGGATGGAATAAGAAACAAAGTGGCTTGAAAGAGAAAGTAAACATTTTAAAAGAGGATATGAGGATAGGAATTATGTTGGAAATCAGAGCTCTCAAAGCAGAAATAACCAAGAAAAACAATGGAGTAAATAAATTAGAACACAAGAAAAAGGATATCTCTAAAGAAGTAGTGACTCTGAAAAAGGGATAGAAAGACTTCTGGCCAAGATGGCTGCCTGAATGGAAGCAGACCTCTCATGTACCTATAGGAGCAAAACCCTGAAATTTGCACAAGACTCTATGATGATTGAGAAATTCAATGAGAGATATATAGTAAGTAGTTTTTTCCCCCCATCTCAATAAGTCAGCCAGAAGCAAGTGAACAATATAAAAGGTGAAAATTAAGGGGGTTGGTTTGCTGAACGTGGCATATGAATGTAGTCTCTGTAGCGGAATATTATTGTGCCATAAGAAATGGTGAAAATTTCAGAGTATCTTGGGTAGTAGAAACTGATGCAGAATGAGGCAAGAAGAACCAGGAGAATAATTTATAGAAGGATAACATCGTTTAAAGAAAAACTACTTTGAAAGATTTAATAACCTTATCAAAGCAATGACCAGGCAATCTGTCTCTAGAGGATCTATGATGAATTATGCTATCCCCATCATGCCAGGAAGGAGACAGACTCAAGGTGAAGAACGTTTTGGACATGGCTACTGTGTGCATCAATTTTGCTTAACTATGCTTATTTTTTTTAACAAGGTTTTTTTTTCTTGTGATGCCAAAAAAAGAGGGCTATTGACACATTTTTAAAAATGTGTGCAGAACAGAAGAATATATGAATAATATAGTTTTGAAAGTAATGTGGAATTTATTATGGGATTTAAAAGTGTTATAAAATGGGGATTCATAGTTTCATATACAAACCTTTTTTCTATTCTTATGTAAAAACGGAAATGCTGTTTTTATTATATTAAAGTTTGGAATAAAATTTTAAATAAAGAAGGATGAAAGATTTGGACCTCAAAAATATATATAAGTAAAGACCATTTGGCAGAGGAAGAGCTAAAAACAAGAACTTTTTAAAGTTCACATGAATTCCACAGAAGTTAAAGTAGTTGATCTTGAAAACAGGATGCCAGATAATTTAAAGATCAAAGGTGTTTTAGAAAAACAAGATAAATGAAAAAAAACACTTCTGAATATAATGCTATAAAAATAGTACAACAAGCCTTGCTAAAACATTTTAATACTGATGAAAAAGAACTAACAGATTGAATCTAAAGATTTCCAACAGAACAAAGATTCAAAAGTTGAGATTTTAAGGAATATATTGGTTAAATTTCAGAATTTTGATATGAAATGACACAATTTGCAAACATCTAAGAGAAAGACCTTCAGTTATGAAGTGAGATCAGTTTGAATATGTGTATTCCTTTCCAATCATGAGAAATCAGAGAATAGGTTGAAAGAGTATTCCTAAACACAAAGGAACTCAAAAATACCCCCCAGATATTCTCCAGAGTCAAGTCTAATTCTCATTAAAATGGTTGGCCTTCAACAAAAGAAAGGCATCTGTGGCATTCATATTTTTTAAAAACAAAAATTAAATTAAATTAAATTAAATGGAGAAATAGATAGTAAAACTTTAACAATTGGGCGCCTTAGTGTAACCTTTCAGGGATAGAAAAAAATTTAACAAAATGATAAATGATGAAAAAGTTAAGGAATTGAAGGAAATTTGAGAAGAGTGAGATATGATAATTATTGAATAAGAATAAAAAGAAATATACAAACATCTCAGATGTGCATGGCACCTTTAAAACTGGACAAGTGCTAGAACTTAAAATTTTTATAAAAATACAGAAAACCACAAATGTTAACTACATCCAATAGTGATCACAAGTAATAAATTTATAATCAGTAAGGGACTTTTAAAGAAAGGATTCAAACTTAAATGGAGCTTAAATGCTCTAATCCCAAATAATTTGTAGGTCAGAGGACAAATCAGAGAAATGAAAGGTAATTTCGTTAAAGATATTGAAAACAATTAGACATGTCAAAACTTTTGGGATACTTCAAAAGCAATATGTAGGGGGAAATACATACTTCAAAATATTTACATCAGCAAAAGAGCAAAGAACAAATCATTAGTTGACCATACAAGAAAAGAAATTTAAAAATAAGCAAAACAGTAGAAATTCTGGAGATCAAAGAAAAAATAAAACTTAAAACACAAAAGTGAGCTTTTTTCTTTTGAAAAATGACAACCACAACTAATAAAATAGGTAGTTAGGTCACCTATTAACAAAAGAGAGAAAACTAGACAGAGAGGCGAGGCTCGTGAGGCATACTTTTTTGGACAGCACCAGAGTTTTGTTTTGTTTTTGTTGTTGTTCAACTATTGAAGTTTTTAATTGGGATTTTATTTTTTTATTGCTTTGTAAATGGGGAGGAGATGAATTGGGAGGAAGCGAAGAAAGTTTCATTGATTAAAAAAATTAAATTTTACTAAAAAAGAGGGGAAACCCAAATGCCAGTGTCGAAAATAAAAAAGAATTCGTGTCTGAAGTGGAAATAAAATAAATTATTAGAAATTACTTTGCTTAATCCTATGGTAACAAACTAATAAATTTTAAATGAAATGGATGAATATTTTCACAAATATCAAACAGATGATTAACAGAACAAGCAACAGAAAGCTTAATCCAGTCTCAGAAAAAAGAAATTGAACAAACCATAAAGGAATTCTCCAGGGAAAGGGAAACAAACCAAAAATTCCATTAAACATTCAAAGAATAATTAGTTCAAATATTACATGGATTCTTTGCAACAAAAGGAAAGAAGAGAAAGCTTCTTATTGAATAGAAATAAGACTCTTTCTACGAAATAAATATAGATCTTATACTTAACCGAGAAAGACATAAATCAGAGAAAGAAAACTATTTACCGATGTCCTTAATGAATATTGGTTCAAAAATGCCAAATAAAATCTTATCACTACAGCATAATTAAAATATTGATTATGATCAGGTTGACTTCATCAGGAAACTCAGGTTGATCCACTAATATGAAAATTATAAACATAATAGATCATGTTGATTTTTGGAAATTCAATCATATCAACATATACAGAAAAAACTTTTGGAAAAATACAACTTTTTTCCCATAAAATCTTTTAAAGCATAAGAATAAATTATCTATTCTTTAATAAGCTAAATAGCATCTGTCTAAAACCAAGAGCTAACATTATTTTTAATGAAGGGCTAAAGAGTTTACTGAAAAGATCAGGGGTAAAGCAAGGATGTCTATTGTCACTACTACTATTTGGTACTATTTTAGAAGTTATCTGTATTCATAAGACAAGTAAAAAGAAACTGGGGAAATAAGCATAAGTGAAATGGAAACAAAATTTATTACTCTTTTGCAGATGATATAATGGTTTGCTTAAAGAACCCCGAAGATTCAACTAAAATATTTAAAATGATTAACATCTTTTGTTATATCCAAGAATCCAAGTTAGAAACCAAACCAAATCAGACCAAAATACTCCAAAAGTTTTCACCCCTTCTGTATCATTTTTATCACCCTTTCTGTATCATCTCAACACAACATAGTAGGAAATCACTTTGGTAGAAAGAGGGGAAGCAATTGTCAGAGGAAAACTAGGGATTTTTATCTTAGCCTGGAGGTGAGTAGAAAAGGGAAGGAATTCCACAGACTTATGGGGCTGTGGGAAAGTAAGTTAAGAACTGCAAAGGGGAAGTCCCCCATGGGAAAACGAAAGGGTGCCATTAAGTAATTTTCTTATGCATGTCTGTGGTGAGACATAGGGATCTCATAATGAATTTCGACTGGAGCAAGTTTTGTATGCCTTAAATTTCTCTTTGGGAGAGGAGCATATGGTTTTCTTAGGGCCAGGACAGATCACAGTGACTCCTATTAGACTTCACTGTATCCTTCATGAATTGATATTACTAGGAGTGAAACATAGTAGAAGTTCCCACCAAAGAACAAAAGGAAGGGAGGATTGCAATGAGGTCTATAAATTTACTAACATAGAGATTAAGGTAGTTCACATTTGGCATTTTTTAACTTTAGTTAAGAATGTAGAATAAAGAAAGAATATATGAGTACATACAATAAATGCTAGATCAAGTAAACAACTTTCAAAGATTTAAGAACTCTGATGAACACAATGGCCCAACATTATTACAGAGGACTGATGAAGCACACCACCCACTTCTTTTTTTTTAAATTCCAAAACATTTGAATTAGATTATACATACTTTTTATATAATGCATACAAAACTGCATACATACTTTTGAATTCTATGTACTTTCAATAGCACAGATTGGTAAGAGCTGACTACATAAGGTATTATGTTCTACATGTCCACATTGTTAGAGTTGGAGAGTGTTGAGAGATCCATGACAGAGATTTTAAAAGTCTAACAAAGATGGATATCAAAGATAACTTTAATTCTGTGAATTGAATGTGATTATTGGGGAAACAGGGTTCTTCTGCCACCTTTCCCCACGTGACTTAGCAAAACTAACTAGCTTCCCTAATTGTTTGCAGGCTGCCATCTGGATAACAGGTAGTGTTTCTCCATTTCTTGGGCAGCACTTTTAAAAACTTGTATTTTATGGTCAGGCTTCTTTGCAGCAGATGAGATAGATCACAAGTGTAGTATAATTGAGAATATTCACCTATTCGCACAGGTGAGTTAGTTCTTGTGGGGGAGAGATGCCACTCACCTCTTGACAGAAGTGTGATAGACTCAAAGTGAAGACTGGGGTACATATTTTTTTGATGTCGCCAATGAAAGAATTTGTTTTTTTCATGGTTATGGGGCTATATGGTTACAGTGTTTTATTTTACTTTTATTTTTCCAATGAGAAGAGGAATAGGAGGGAGAGAAAATAGATTTTGTTAATTGAAAAAATAAAATTAAAAAATTTCTTTTTAGATAAAAGGAAGGTAGAAATGAGGAGTATGACAAAATAAATTAACACTTTAAAAATATACTGGAAAAGAAAATGATTAAAAATAAGAAGTTGGCTTAGGAAAAGCACAGTTCAAAATGGTGGTTGGGAATAAATCAACAAGTAGACTTTTTAGAAAAGTTTTTTTTAAAATAATGCTTTATGGGCTGGCTAGGTGGTGCAGTGAATAGAGCACCAGCCCTGGAGTCAGGAGGACTTGAGTTCAAATTTGGCCTCAGACACTTAAGACTTACTAGCTGTGTGACTTTGGGCAAATTAACCCCTACTGCCCTGACCTCCAAAAAGCAAAAAAAAAAAAAAAAGTTTTATTTTCCCTTAATTACATGTAAAAAACAATTTTTTAACATTTGTTTTGGAAATTTTGAGTTCCAAATTCTCTACTCCCTCCCTTCCTTCCCTACCCTCTACCTGAGATAGTAAGCAATTTGATATAGGTTATACATGTGCTATCATGTAAAATGGATTTCCACATAAGTCATGTTACATAAGAAAACACAGCTAAACCCCCTCCCCCCCAACAAAAATGAAAAACAATATGCTTTGATCTGCATTCAGACTCTATCAGTTTTTTCTCTGGAGATGGATAACGATTTTCATCATGAATCCTTTGGCATTGTCTTGGATTATTATGTTGCTAAGGATAGCTAAGTCATTCAGAGTTACAATATTGCTGTTAACGTATATAATGTTCTCTGCTCACTTTATTTTGCATCAGTTCATTTAAATCTTTTTAGGTTTTTCTGAAAGCATCCTGTTCATCATTTCTTAAAGCACAATAGTATTCCATCACAGTCATATGCCACAATTTTTCCTAATTGATGCACATCACCTCAGTTTCCAATTCTTTGCCCCCCCAAAAAGAGTTACTATAAGTATTTTGTACAAGTAGGTCCTTTTCCCTTTTTGGAGGATCTCTTTGGGATACAGATCTAGTAGTGGTATTTCTGAGTCAAAGGTTATACACTGTTTTTATAGCCTTTTGGGCATAGTTCCAAACTGCTCTCCAGAAAGGTCGGATTAGTTCACAACTCTACCAGTAGTGCACTAGTGTCCTAATTTCCCCACACCCCCTCCAACATTTCTCATTTTTCTTTTCTGTCATATTAGCCAATCTGATAGGTGTGAATTGGCACATCAGAGTTGTTTTAATTTGCAGATAAGTAGACTTTACTAAAAAGAAGAGAAATGAACAATTTAAGTAAATTCAAGGAACTTAGGATAAGGCAGATAAATAGGATGGGAGGGAGAGCCTATGAGAGTAAACTAATTTCAAATTAACGCATGCAAAAGTAATTGCAGGAGCAATTCGTTGACTTTAAAAAGGGATGGGGAAAATAAATTCAAAAGATATAATTGAAAGAAAAAACAAATTTATAGCCAATATTGGCATCAAGGAAGAAATGAAGACATACAACTCTCTCCTTCCATTGGAGAGTTGGAGAACTATAGGATTAGCGTTCTGCATATACTTAAGATATAGTTGTTATGTCAATCCATTTTGCTCAACTATTTTTTTCTTTGTTAAAATGGAAGACTTACTCATAGAGAAGGAAGGGAGGAAGGTTATACTGTGAAACAAACAAACTATAATGTAATAAAGGGCATAATATAATAAAGGAGAAGACATAACTAGAAATAATCTCCCAATCTCTGAGACCACTGAGAAATAAAGTATATGTGTCTGACTTTGAAAGAGAGAATCAGAGAACAAAGCATTTGGATTTTCAAGGTCTGATAACTCCAGTTTACATCTGCTGTCCTGCCTGGTTTCAACTCCATGGAATCAGATGCCTCTCCCAGGTTAAGCTCATCATTTTCTAAACTCACTACCATGCAGTTAACTTGGTGCCTTGATTGGCACCAACTCCCTCAGTCTCTTCTCTCCTCTGTTTGGAGGGGCAGAGTATCAGACTCTTCACAATGCCTCCTTTTATAGAGGGCATAAACTGGACCCTCAGATCACTCCAGTTTGCATTTGCTGCCCTGTCTGGTTTTAACTCTATGGCACAAGATAGGGGTACCCCCCTGGGGTTTTCCATTCTTTCTCCATGCCCTTTCTTGCCTCTTTTTGTGTGTTATTTCTACCTTTAGATTGTAAGCTTGTTAATCGTGAGGACTGTCTTTCCTTTTAATTAATTAATTAATTAATCCCCAGTGCTTAGCACAGTGCCTAGCACTTAGTAGAGACTTAATAAATGCTTTTTGGATTGGATCAGATTGATAGAATGGGACTGACTCTAAACTATATGAAGTACCAATCTATTGGCTGAGAAGGGTTTCTTTCCTTGCTTTTTAACATTTTCTTTGAGGTAGCTAGGTGGAGTAATGCACGAAGTGTTGTGTTTGGAATCAGAAAGACTTGTGTTCAAATCCTGTTTCATTTACTTCCTAGCTGTGTGACTCCCAATAAAGTCAATTAACTTTTCTTAACCTCAGTATCCTCATCTGCAAACTGGGACTAATACTAGCTTCAGCCTCACTAGTTATTATTTTTTTTTTAGAAACAAATGAAATACCACATGTAGAGTGCTATGGGTTCTTCTCTTTTCTACCATAGGATCACCTCTTACTCTTTGAAGACAGTTGAAAACAGATCATCCATGAATCAAAGTATTTTAACAGGCTTTGGGGGCTTACTGAAAACAAAAGAAAGAGAGAGATACAGGGTTTACTAGCAAGTGAATCAATAAAGTAATTTTACTGTAACTACTAAAAAGAGACACATCGTGAGATGCTTGTGATATTGGAAGGCAGGAGCGCAGCAATAAGGATAATTTGACTATGTCTATGATTGTGACCATGACTATGAGACCAGTAGTTGACTACAGAGTGGGAGAGTAAAAACGTAGTATCTCCTTCTGGTCTTGGGCCTCACTCCTCTTTCTGAGGATGATAGACCATTTTTCATAAGAAAGGTAGGTCCTTCTAGCAAGGAGTGTGATTTTGATAAACTTACTGATTTATGGTCTTAATGTGGTAATCCATTCTCTGGTACAGATTGGAACCTCTTCTCATTCTGTGCAATTCTCATCCCTCTTTCCCCATGATTTTTTCTCCCATAGAGGATCTACCCAGAGGAATATAGGCCTTCGTTTAGGTCTTTTAGTATCTTTGGAGCATCTATATAGCAGTTGGTGTTTCCACTAGTTGTTTCGATGACCAGCACACCTCCTTTCTGGTCATACCTAATTTTTAAAAAAAAATTTCTAATATGTTTTGTCACTTCTCTCATGCAAATTGTGTGATCATCTGCCTTACCATGTATATTTCCATTTCCCTTTGAGTAATTTGTACTTTTGATTTTTCAGAGACTATGATTTCCCAAGATTCTCTACTATATAATTTCGCCAGGAGAACATTGATACTCAAAGAGGTAGCTAACAGTTGAATATCAGCTTCTTGAATGAGAACTCTTTTCTCTTTTCCTCCTCCTCCTCTTCCTTCTCTTCCTCTTTTTCCTCCTCTTCCTCTTCATCCTCCTCTTCCTCCTCCTTCTCCTGTTTTCTAAAGTATGGGATGGAATTCAGGGTCCCATAAGTCTATAGAGTGCCACTCTTGGCAGGTTTTTACATAGTTGGGAGTGGGTGGGGAAAGCTTTTCTCATGCCTTCCCATCAGAATAGAGTAATGCTATGGTAACCAGACCAGTATCTAGCATTTTACCTTGGAGGTAAAAGTTTTTCAGGGCACTGACAGAAAGAGGTGAGCGATCTCCATCTCAAGTTGGGGCTTTGATGGAGGATGACTGAGGTACTTAGTCTGCGATGCATTCTGCTGCCCATCCATTTTCCAGAGGTAGAGGAGAGGGAGACGTGAGACGTGGGACGTGAGACACGAGACAGGAGATCTGTCTTTTGGACTCAGGCAGAGCCCGGGCGGCACACTGCATGCCATAAAATCTATGAATAATAACAATCATAACAATAAAAAGGTATAGAAAGGCCTTCAAGCTCCTGCCGCTTTGTGCTGCCAGCATTCAGGAGGCAGCCCCAGCCTTGGTGCCGCTGTGTCCTGGAGCCCAGAATGGCTGGGGCTAGTAAAGAGGCATGCAGGAGCCTAGTGGGAGGGTGGGCAGCACTGGCTGGCCCAGCCAGGAGCAGGCAGGGCACAGTTTTATGTGCGTCGTTCGGTTTTTTATAGTTTAATAGGGTCCAACTATTATAGCATAACAAAGGCCGTCACAGACCCGATGTGGCTTGTTTCCGCTCTCGGTAGCCGTCCTTTGGTGTGTACTGAAGGAGTGTCTGGGAAATGCACAAAAACAAAGGGACGTTTAATACCAGTTTTCTTTTTATATGTGTGCTCTCAGCTTTCATCATTCAGGGCGCTGACCATTACAAAATCCACCCACAGACACAGTGGCTGGGGCTGGGGGGGAAGTGGGGAGGGCACAGATCAGCTTCAAAGTCTTTTCTTTGCAGGGGCTGCTTAGGGATTTACGCTCTTAAATTAACTCCTTCCTCTCCAAAGTCACCCATCGTTTCCATCGGAGAGGGAGGGAGTGTTTGCCCCCAAATAGCATGTGGCTAACAGTCTCCAGAGGGGATCATATTGGAGGAGCAGCTCAGCTGGGCCCTAGGGAGGAAGGGCATCTCCACCGACTCAAGTTAGGGTGTCTCTGGGGGGGTGGGGTGGAGGTGGGACTGAGGAGCCAAGATCTTGTGTCTCTGGGTGGACCAGGCAGCGACTTACTGGCATTATTTCCTAATGTCAGAGAACAGCAGGCTGGTATTCAGATCAGGAGCCTTGCCTAGGCTCTGTCTTGTTCTCTGAGGTCTAAAATTAAAAACAAATTCAAGTAAAGATTTTCATTGTCTTATGCTTGGGTAGCATAAAAAGAATGGGCCTCCTAACCCTCTCCTCCTTTCCTTTCATTCACATCTTCTCCCATTCTTCTGTCCCCTTCTACCAGACCCTGAGGGAATTTGGCTTGTTCTGTGCTTTGTGATGTCTCATATATAGAATAATAATAATTATTATTATCACAATGATAAAAACAATTTCTCGTATGGTTATAGGCTTTTTAATTTACAAAATGCTTTTCTAACCATTATTTTATCTCATTGTTACAAAAACCTGTAGCACAGACAGGCCAGGGATTATTATCTTTCTGGCCTTCCCCCTGCTGGGGGCCGGAGATGAGAGGGAAAGGGGGGTGTGTGTGGGAACACCCATATTTTCCAGATGAGGAAACTGAAACTCAGAGACCTTAAGTGATGTGGCCAAGGTAACAGCAAGACCTGGACTCTCTCCAGAATCTTCTTCCTTCTCACTTGCCACATTGCCACCCTGAAAGTAAAATCCAAAGCCAAAACCAAAAAAACACTCCCCTCCTCAGTACAACCATTTTAGGAAAGACCCCAGTCATGCTTGGGGTCACTCATTCATACTTGGACTATCTCTGAAATCCTCCTCCATTTCCTTGCTCCCTTCCCCTTCCTTCCTGTTCCTGTTCCTCTTTCCCCTCCCCAGCCTCAACCTCTCCTTAATGTGTTGTCTTCCCCCATTAGAATGTAAGCTCTTTGATGGGAGAGACTGTCTTACTTGCCTAAAAGCACCTGGCACATAGTGATTAGTGCTCAGCAAATGCTTGTTGGCTTGATTTGACTTGTAGGTTTATCCCCAAGGTTAGTACAGTGGCTGGCACATCATAAGCACTTAATAAATACTTTATTTGTCTATCCATCTAATAACAATGAGGGAAATAGTATATGCACCCAAGTGATTGGTAAAGTTTGATAGGGGTGGCAACCTTAGTTGAACAGATCTAAAAACTGCCTAAAATTGTTAGTTACTCATCCATCAGTGAAGAAATATTTAGGGCATTCTCTTACCTCTAATAATCCATATAAAAGAGGTGGATAGGAAACTGGCCCTTGGGTGTACAGTGCATAGGACAGGTGTGGGTAGAGTAGTCAAGTCGCTTTTCCTCTTAAGGCTCTAGTTTCTCGATCTGTAAAAAGAAGGAGCTAGATTGGATTGTTAAGGTCAATTCAATTCAACAAAGAGTTGTGAGGTACCCATGATATATGCCACCTGTGCTAGGGATACGAGGATGAAAAACAGATGATTTCTGCTCTGAAATAGCTCACGTTCCATTGGAGTGTCTCTTGAGTTGAGTCTTGAAGGAATTTAAGGATTCTGAGAGGTAGACATAAAAGAGCTCGTTCTATGTATGGGGCTTGGTTGTGCTGATGTGTGGAAGGTGGAAATAGAATGCCAAGACTTAAATAGTCCAGTTTGGTTGGAAGTATGTGGGGGCAGCAGTGGATAGACTTTGGGGACCTGGAGTCAGGAACACTCATCTTCTTGAGTTCTAATCTGGCTTCAGACACTTACTAGCTATGTGACCTTGGCCAAGTCCCTTCACCTCATCTGTAAAATGAGCTGGAGAAGGAGATGGTAAAACCACTCCAGTGTCTTTGCCAAGAAAACCCAAAACAGGGTCATGAGGAGTCAGGCATGACTGAAAAAAATGACTGAACAACAACAAACAACAACAAAAGAGAGTATGTAGCATAATTCTGGAAAGGTAGACTGTGCAGTGTTTTAAGTGTAGGCTAAGGAGTTTGCGTTTTACCTACAATGACTCTCTACATCTCCTTCTCTATTAAAGAGAATGGTGTGACTGATTGTCTGGTGTGGGGAGTGAGAGAGGAATGAAAATGAAGAGATGAGATGAGACTGCGAAGGAAGCCTCTAGTGGCCCCTGGAACCTTGAACTAAAGAGACAGAGGAGGTGATGGAAAAAGCAGAATTGAGATTTCTGTCAGGGTCTGGTCTGCTCTTACCTACACCCCTGCCTCATGAGAATGAGCTAGTTGTGGTGAGAAGCAGTGTGAAGGCCTCACCAGTAAAAGGACACTAAAACGAAAATATTTTCAAGAGTGGCATTCTCTATAAGACCCAGAGTCCCTCTACAAGGAATAAGACCTTGTGTTGTGAGATATCCCAAGTTCTAAGTCTGAACTCATTGAGTTTTCATATTGATATGTCCACTGAGGCATGTATCTCACCTCCAATCTGCACTTATGAATCAAGTCCCAAGAGTATGGTTATTATGTCTTTTCAAAGCTTCAGGGTTAGCTCTCAAGAGCTAAAAGTAGTAGAATGCTTTTTTAATGTTATAACTCATAAGCACCCAATGGTGTGCTTCCTGCCAATTATAGGTTGATACGAATTAGTTATGCAGTCTTTATTAAAGGGTATTTACTAAGATAGTATAAGTACAAATGTACTTCCAAAAATCTGTGACACACTCTCCCACCAGTAATGTAGAATTCAGGGGAAAGTGGGCTCAAACTTAGAGAGTACATCTGTCAAAGGGGTAACTCACAGTCCTTTTAATGGAGTTCTCATGGTTTTTCTCCCTTGGGTATA
>CM053582.1:522923722-522948852 GCA_028627135.1 Pseudochirops cupreus | reverse complement strand
TTTGGATCTGTTTAATAGTATCTTGATTTCTCATAAAGTCATTTGCTTCCATTTGCTCGACTCTAATTCTGAAGGAATTATTCTCTTCAGAAAGCTTTTGAGATTCTTTTTCCATCTGGCAAATTTGACTTTTTAAGGCATTCTTTTCCTCATTGGCTTTTTGGGCCTCTTTTGCCATTTGAGTTAATCTATTTTTTAGGGTGTTATTTTCTTCAGTCAGGTTGTTGATTCTCTTTTCATGATTTTCTTGCATCATTCTCATTCCTCTTCCCAATTTTTCCTCCACTTCTCTTATTTGGTTTTCAAAATCCTTCTTAAGCTGATCTATGGCTTGTAACCAGTCTACATTTTTGTTGGAAACTTTTGGTGCAGGAGTTCTGACTGTGTTGTCTTACTCCCATTCCATGCTTTGATCCTTTTTGTCCCCAAAAAAGGAATCTAAAGTTGCATTGCTGGGTTTGCTTTGCTTCCTTTGCTTGCTCAGGTTGCCAGTCAATTACTTGCTTGGGCTCAGTAGAACTCTGCTTCCAGAGGGGAAAGCTCTATCTCAAGTTGCTGGGGTTTTCACAGCTGCTGGAGCTATTAGGAGACCACTGCAGCCCCTACCAGCTTTGGCTAACTGAAAATGCACCCCAGGACCACTACCCAAGACCACAATCCTGATCCAGGAAGGTCAGTGCAAGAGCACTTAGTCTCTGAATGATCACTTGGCCCCCCTGCAATCTGCAGCCTGGGAGCTTCTGAAGCATCCACGTGGAAGCAGCTGCAGGGCCACTGCTTCTGCTGCTTCCTTGCCCTGGAGGCAGTTTGGCCAGAACTGCTTTTCTCCCCCAAATTTAGCTGAGTTCCACTGACCTTTCATTTATTCCTTGTTTCTTATGGGTTGATAATTCTGGAAATCACCACAGCTGCTGCTGATCCACTCTCCTGAAGGCTCCAGATGTGGCTTGTTCTGGCCGCCCCCATGCCAAGCCGTGGTTTCAGGCCGGGCTGATTTTGGCTCTCAGCCTGTTGTGATGAGCCCTTCCTGTTCTGCCTGCCAAGCTGCCTTCAGTGGGAGATGTGTTTTTCTGTACTTTTGTGAGTTCTGGAGCCCTAAAATTTATTTAGAGTCATATTTTATGGGTATTTGAGGTGGCTATGTGGGAGCTGTGGAGTTTTCCCACTTCTATGCCACCATCTTGGCTCTACCCCTCTTCTCACCTAATTTCTAATGATGTAATCTTTAATATTAACTTGTAAATTAAATCTGAATTTATTTTAGACTGATATAAAATATTGGTTGAAGCCTAATTTCTCTCAGGCTACTTTCCAATTTGCCCAGTTCTTATTAAATAGAGAGTCCTTTCCTAAGTAATTTATGTTCTAGAGCTCATCAGTGTTATTATAAGGGAAGGGACTTTTTTTTTTTGGCAGTGAGAGAGCTGGGACCAGAAGACATGGATATGAGTCGTGGTCTCTTTCGCATTAGCAATCTTTAAGCTATATAACTTTAGGTAAATTGTAAGACCATGTGTTCATTGATTTAGAGCAAGAAGTCAAGTCCAGTCTTTTCATCTTAGAGATGAGGAAACAGGCCCAAAGAATATAAGACAGTGTCACACGGCTAATAAGTGTCTGAGGTGGGATTTGAAGTCCACTCTCCTTGACTCTAAAACCAATACTCCATCCATTACCCTAGGCTGCCTTTTACCTCTATAGCAGTGGTTCTCAACCTTCCTAATGCCGTGACTCTTTAATACTCATATGTGGGCATATCTGCATATGGGCAGACGTGTCTGGAGATGGATAGAGGAGCAGTGTCTCGGTTCCTAAGACCATCAGAAATATGTGTGACCCACAGGTTGAGAACCGCTGCTCTATAGGGTCTTAGTTTCTTCATATGTAAAATGAAAGAATCAATCTAGATCATCTCCAGGGACCCCACCAGCTCTGGTAGTCCACAATTTTGTGACTCCAAGTGTCCTGATTGCCCTTCCAGGGTACATCTTGATAAATGATACCACCTTTATCAAAGATAAAATAAAGGTGCTTCTGATTCAATTATTTTCTTTCTTCTATACTGATCTTTCCACCCCTCCAATTCTATTCCTTCAGCTCAGGGGCAGTTGATCTTTTGCAGGGTCACTAAACACCTAATAGGAGAGGAAATCTATTCAAAGGCTACTTATCCAATACAAACACTCAGGGTTAGTATCTGCACTGTGTTCTTCAATACAGAAAACCGAGACTATAAAGCTTGTGTTTTTCTAAGCTCTGTCAAGTTCAGAGGGTGAGACTTAGGGGAGACTTACTCATAGTTAAACTACTACTTACTCTAGAAGTCATGAATGCAGAGTGCTGAGGAAATTAGAAAGTTGAGTCTGCAGGTTTATAGGCACAAAGATCTCAATTCCATCCAGGGATTTGAAGAACCTTAGATATTGCATCCTCATCATCGTTGACATTTATAGAGCACTTAAAAGCTTTTAGAGCAACTTCTATACATTATCTCACTTGAGCCTCAAGACAATTCTATAAGAGAAGCATGATTATTTTCTCTTTTTGACAAAAGAGGAAACTAAGGCTGTGATTTGCCCAGAGTCATGATCTGAATTCAAATCTTCCCAACTCCACACCCAGCGCTCTATGCATGACTCAAATGGAAATCCCCACAATCTAAGTCTGAGTCCTTCTGTGGCTACACACACAAGTTTATTTTTGTTGATGAAATTTACCTGGCCGGTTAAAGTACAGAGGTCAAAACTGACCCTCCATGTTATATTGGGGTGTTTTTCTTTTTTCCCTCATTATCTTTTACATGACTTGAGACTTAGAGAGAATGGAAAGGAAAGGGAAAATTGTAATGAAAAAGTTAAACCATAAGGATGTATTTTTTCTTCTCAAAATAAAGGTGTTACATCTTCTGGAGGACAAGCTTTGGACCAGAGCAAGTGACTAATCATTCTCTTTTTCCATTGAGAAAGCAAAAGGGAATGAACTAACAAAGCAAGCTGGCAAGTTTGGGTCTTCTTTATTTCTCCCTTGGACTACTGAAATAGTTTCCTAATCGAACTTTCTTCTCACCAATCAATCCTTCACACAACTGTCAAAATGATAGCGTTTAAACCCTAAAACTCAGACATGACCCAGTCATTGCCTTACTCAAAAATCTCCAGTGGCTCCCTATTACTGCTGGAATAAAATACACAAATTTCAATCCTGTCAATTAAAGCCCTGCAGAGCCTGTCTCCCATCTAACTTCCCCACTTATTTCTATCACTAGTCTTTAGTAATTTTTTTTCATTCAAACCAGCTTGCTAGCTGTTTCCTACAAAAGACACTCCTTCTCCTGTCTCTATCCATTTATTTCCTCCATGTTGAAAACGTCATCTATCTTCACCACCACCTCACTTCATGTAAAATACAGCTCTGGAAGTGCCTTCTATGTGAAGCTTTCAAAATAGGATAGAAAGACAGGGAGGTAGCCAAAATGACCTCTAACGGACACTGAATCTCTACAATCAAGACAGGGAGCCTAATATAGTGGCCAGAGTGCCTCAGTTTCTTCATTTGTTAAGTGATTGATTTGATGGTGGCAAGGGTATCCCCTGACCCTAACTTTAGGATTCCGTGATGTCCACCTTCTTCCAATAATTCCTGACTTGCCAGGTTATCCAGAAAAAATGGTTTGAGTCTTAGAGTTCAGGGAACATTATACATCAGTGCTTTGGGGGCAAGGAAAAGTCATCTTTTTTTTGTCCTGCCCTCAGGATTATCCAAATACTGGGACAGAGCTTGTGAACTTACTCTGAATTCTTCAATGAAGTTCTGTGATTTAAACGAACATAAAAAGAGAACTGTATCCCCCTCACTCGTGTTGTGTTCAAATGCCAACATTCAATTCAGTTCAGCATTTCTTAAGGACTTACTGCACTGTGGCTCTGTGCTCACTTCCTTTAACTAAGATAGAGTTGGTCAGGGATCTCAAGGAGATTACTATCTTGTGGGATAAGACAGAATACAGATAACAAAGAGAAATACCACAGGAGCCGTGCATAAGCGCAAAGACAGACAATGGGAGGTCAGAGAGGGCAAAGGTCTTTACTGATTAGAAGGATCTGGGTAAGGCTTTCTGGAGAGGGCTTTTTAAAGGACCCGTAATGACAGATCCAGGAGAATTGGACACAACTGGAACAACTCAACAACAACAAAAATAAAACTATAGATCAGTTCGCTAAACTCCCTTGGCATGGTCCAACTTGAACACAATCTCCAGGTTAACCTTTTCTAAGATCCTTGTTCTATTTTTCTAAATTGCTTTGTGTTGGATTTGAGGTATACTTCTAGTAAACATGACTCAGTAGTAACTGATGCTTTAAAATGCTTAAATAGGTAATTCTCATTTGAGAACAATAAAGTCAATTTTCCATTATATTCAGTGTTGTTTGGCCCATATGTAGAGTACTGAGCTAAGTTGCAGCATATGGAGAACTTGGAGAGGATTCAGAAATGACAAAAAGGTAGGAAATCAGATGCACAAAGGAAATTAAAGGACCTTAGAATTATGTATCATAGAGACTGGTAGACTGATGGGTACGAGGACACGTTTTTGAAGGGTTGCTCTCTAACGAATATACACACAGTAGTAAATGAAAATTTATAACCTTCCTTGGGGATCAATCCAGTGTATCTAAAAACTCTTTCAGGAAGGTCTTAGGATCTTAAGAAGATTGAATTTAGAAGCTGAAGGATTTCATTTGTTGTTGTTAGAGTTAATAACAACAATAACTAGCATTTAAGGCTTATCCATAGAACAACCCTGGGAGGTAGGTGACGCTTTTTGAGGCAACTGAGACAGACAAAGGTGAAGTGACTTGTTCAGGGTCACATAGCTACTAAATGTCTGAAGGCAAATTTGAACTCAAGGCCTCCTGACTCCAGGCCTGTCCTTCACTTCACCAACCTAGCTGTCAATTGGTCTCATTTTTTTTTTTTGCTTTTTTCTGGAGGGGGGGAAGGTAGGGCAATTGGGGTTAAGTGACTTGCCCAAGGTCACATGGCTAGTTTTTTTTTTTTAAGTGTCTGAGGCTGGATTTGAACTCAGGTCCTCCTGACTCCAGGGCCAGTGTTCTATTCACTGCACCACCTAGCCACACCAAGTAGTCTCATTTTTGAAATATGGAAACTGAAGTCCAAAGAGTTAACATCTCTGGGATTTTTTCAAATTCACATAGATAGAAAGTAACTAAACCAAGGTTGGGTGTGGCATCCTCTGATCTCAAATCCAGTGTTTTGTCCATTTGAGTCAATATCCTATATTTGCTAACAATCCAGTAAAGTGAAAAGAAATTTGAATTAGAAATCTAAAGAAATGGGTTCTGGACCCACTCACTTCCTGGGTGACTCCTAGCAAATCTTTTCAACTCATGCGGCTTCAGTTTTCCTAGCTATTTTTTTTTTAATGAAGGACTAAATAATCTCCAAGTTTTCTTCCAACTCAGTGAATGCATGAAGCTGTACAAAGAAAGAAAAAAGGGGGGGGAGATCAGTTTAAACTGCAGTTTTGGGGGGGTTAATTTGGAATTCAGAACAAAGCAGAATTTTCTGACTGGGAAGATTATTAAGCAGTAGAATGGATTGTTGGGTGAGACGGTGGAATATCTTCCAGAAATAGTGGGATTCTCCACCGCCTGGTATGATCCCAAGTTAAACTTCTGTAGGGTGCAGTCTAGGTGACCTCTTAAAGGCCCTACTGGTCCTTCAGTTCCCCTAAAACTTTATCAGATAATACTTCATTTTTCAGGAATTCTTCTCTTGAATTCTCTTTTGACAGGAAACATAAGAAGAATAAAAATGACCAAATGAATTCACTACGGTGGAAAATATCGTGGCTGGTAATGAAAATTACAGGAAAGCTGCCGACTCTTGCTCCCTCCCCAAGACTAACATGAGAACATGTTTTTACTCCAGACTCAGTAATTAAGTTTGCCCAAGAAAACTTCTATCCCATGCCTCAGGCCAGGCGCTAAATGAAGCCTTTAACCAACTGATAAATGAGATTATCTCAGTTTATTGCAATCTTGCTGGTGAGACAGGCCTCCTTAAGTTTATTAAAAATAAACAAGTCAGTGTAGGAGTCTCTGTAGTAGCTCAATAGGGGCTGGTTGATCGCGAGACAGGCGGAGAGACTGGCTTCCATTTTCAATGGCCTTCCTTTTTTTTCCCCAAATAATCTTGATTGCTTCTTCAGCTGTTTGGGGACCCAGGAACACAGGGCCCAGGCCCTGAGCTCTAAGAGTCTGTCTTTGCAGCACCAGACCAGAATGGTTTGGCCTTTTTTAAAGAATGAGATGTCAGGGATCAGGAAAGTTGAATGCTATTCAGTTGAATGCTATTCAGTTGAATGCTGTTCAGTTGAGCCCCTATCCCCTGTAGCACTGTATAATCCTCAAAAATGTGGTGACTGCTACCAGTACCCCACCCCTAGATTCAGCTCTGCCTCAGGCTCTGAACAAAGCCTGTCCCTAGGCAGAGAAATTTAAAGAGTATGACTAACGCACTGTTGGTAGAGTTGTAAACTAGGCCAATCGTTCTAGAAAACAATTTGGAACTATGCCTAAAAGGCTATAAAATCACACATACCCTTGAACCCAGCAATACCACTGCAAGGTCTGTGTCTCAAAGACATCAAAGCAAAGGGAAAAGGATTTATTTGTACAAAAATATTTATAGAAGTTATTTTTGTGATGGCAAAGAATTGGATATTGAAGGGATGTCCATCAGCTGGGGAATGGATAACCAAGATATGGTATGTGACTGATGGAATACTATTGTGCTATAAGCTAGATGGTTTCAGAAAAACCTGGGGAGATTTATATGAACAGTTGCTAAGTGAAATCAGCAGTACAAGGAGAACATAATACACAATAACAACAATATTATGATGATGATCAACTATGAAAGACTTAGCTACCCTAATCAATATAAAAATCCAAGACAATTCCAAAGAACCCATGATGAAAAAAAGCTCTCCACCTCCAGAGAGGAAAACTGATGAGCTTAGGACAGATTAAAGCATACTTTACTTTTCTTGCTTTTTTTTTGCAACCTGGCTAACATGGAAATATGTTTTGCTCAGCTTCACACGTATGTTTCCTTGCCTTCTCAACAAGTGGGGGAGGGGCTGGAGAGGAGAAAATTTGAAATATAAACTTTTAAAAATGAATGTTAAAATATAGTTATAAAATAAATTTTAAAAGCATAAGACTAGTCAATTTAAAGAGTGCAAGGGGTCCATGCTGAAAGGCAAAATGAATCTATTGCATGTACACACACACTCACTAAGATCTCCTTCCCTATAGCAACCCTGCCTTGGTTCCCCATTCAGTTCCTTAGGGCCAAGGGTCCTGACTTGCCCAACGTCTTTGGTACCTCCAGGGGTTAGAGCCCTATCCTAGAAATCTAGTCCCTGTTACCAACACCTGGACCTCCCTACTTGGCCATCCATTTATTCCCTATCCCAGATACTCTGAAACTATATCTCTGCCTGCCTATCATAGACTTCTACTATTCCTGGCTTCTGAGGCTTCCTATGATTGCCTAACACAAGCCCTGTGGGTATTCTGGTATCTGCATCCTGGTCTTCCTCAGTCTCACTCATCCCACCACAGTTAAGCTTCAGTTATAACCACGGAAAGATAAAAGGTGGTCAAAATAAAAGATAAAAAGGTCTTCAGTCCTTTCCTTGCTGTCCTCCAGGCTTCCTCTACCATGTCCTCACATGAGTCACTTTGTGAGCCTCCTTTAACCTTTTTCTCCAGCTTCCTTTCATGTGTATTCCCCCTTTCAAACGTTAGCTCCTGGAGGACAGAAGATGTCCCTCTACTTGTACTAGTATTGTCAAGGCTTAGCAGAATGTTCTGCTCATAGTAAGCATTTAATAAATACTAGTTGACTAACTCATTGACCACCATGAGGCAGTACAGTATCATGGATAGAAGGCTACCCAGTGGAGACAGAATGACTTAAATTGAAGTATTATTTCTGACAATTACCAACTGTGTGGTGATGGGTAAACCATACTCTTTTGGTGCTCCAGAAAATTCTCTCAAACTGTTTTAGGACAGTGGCCAATTTGTATCAGTGAAGGGAATTTCTACATGAGGAGTTCCCCAATCCAATTAAATCATAGATACAGACCAAAAGGAGAGGTCAGCAGAATTATGAGGTTCAACCTACTTTAATACATCAAGGATCTATGATTTCACCAGCTTAGATTCTTCTTTCCTCCAAAACCAAACACAACCCATCAACAATTTAGTAAAATGTCTTTTCATCTAATGACCAATCTTCTGGTAATAGGCCTCTCCAAATTTTTCAAGGCTGTTCCAACAGACATAGGGCTGTCTTTCATCAGTCTTGTGCTCTCTTGCCCTTTCCAGATGAAAGGACTGGCCAGAACTGGCACTTCACTGGGAGCCACCCCAAACCCACAGTCACCTTCAGGTTTTAAGGGAGCATCAAAAGATAAAGGATAGACAACAGTTATTTTTCTAGTCTTCATAATGCATACATACAAAAAATATCTTTCATTCACCATCAATCAATAGGACATATGTTTAGAATTTTTTTCTGTAGAAGTCAGGTTAATTGATGCTAGATTCAAATATGTTTTTCATGACTGCACATGTATAGCCTATATTAAATTGCTTGCCTTCTCAATGAGGGGGAAACTCAAAATTTTTAAAAATGAATACTAAAAATTCTTCTTACATGTTACTGGGGGGAATGAAAGATGAACTGATTTAGGGGAACTTAGGGGGGAAAAGATTCACAAAATGATTTCTTGCCCTATACTCTTTGTCACCAGTGGTATATATTTTAGGTAGCTTACCCAAGTTAAGGTTATAGATCAGCGGTTCTCAACCTGTGGGTTGTGACCCCTTTGGGGGTCGAACAATGCTTTCACAGGGGTCTCAGGGATTGCCTAAGACCATCGGAAAACACATATTTCCGATGGCCTTAGGAACCGAGACACCGCTCCTCTATACATCTCCTGGTGGATCAGCCCACATGCAGATATGCCCACATATGAGTATTAAAGGGTTGCAGCACTAGGAAGGTTGAGAACCACTGTTATAGATGAACTATAGCAATTGAAAAGCTTGAAGCTTTCATGTGGATTAAGCCTGTAACCTTGGTTGATAGTCCATGGTGATCTCTTCTTCTGAAGGGCTCAACATTCTATAACACACATGATTTGGGATCTAAAGCAAATCTTCACTTATCTGAGGAATGAGAGGCTCTGGTTAATTGATTTGAGACTTTTAGTAGAACAATCCTTTGGATTTTTAATTGTCATTCTTGAAAATCCTTCTAAATTTCATTTCCTGACTTAATAAAGTATCTGGAAACTAAGAGAATGCTTCTTTGATGATTAAAGTTTTCATAATATCCAAGGATCATCATTCTGATTCGAAAGATGTTGAATCCCTCTCAGTTTACCTCAATTATCTTCCACCTTCCCCCTTTCAAACTCCTCTTTGCTGGTTTTCTCCTTCCTTCACTGACTTCTCTCTTCTTCCAGGCTTTTATTGGCTACACCCTCTGCATTTTCCTACTGCCTGCCTCATCATCTCTGTTCCCACCTGCAGTACTCTCCAGTGCTGAAGGACCCTGTTTTCATAGTATTGGTTCCATGTCTGCTTCTTCATTCAATATTGTTTTTTGAAATACTCATTCTTCTCAGCTCTCCTGTCATCCACCAATAACTTCCACTCTTGGAAAATATCTAATTTACCTTAGGGTGCTGGGTATTTGAGTTCTAGTTAAATCAGTTCCAATTATAGGTCTTACTCCAAAAAAATGAGAATGCTTTACTAATCAAAGATGAAGCAGTCTGGATGGTTGCTTGATTATAAACTATATTTAAAGAGACCTTTTCTCTACTTATGTAATAGCTACCTTACCAATTGAAGGCACTGAACTAAAAGTTAGATAAAGACATGTTTAACATTTCAATAGAACAGTCAAGCTAGCTTTTTCTCCTTTTCTCTCCTCCTTTATTTTCATCTTCTTTGTTTCTTTCGTCTTCCTCCTCTTCTCCTTATTCCACCACTAAGATGTGCTTATCTTTAAGGTTTGCAAAAATACTTTACACGCTTTGTGCCTTTGATTCTTAATACAGTCAGTCATTAAGTATTATCTTAAACACTTACTATGTGCCTGGTGTAGCCCTGTAAAATTAGTATTATTATATATCCATTTCACAGATCAGGAAACAAAGGCTTAGAGTCAAAGTGGCTTCCCCAGGATTACCCAGCCAGTAAAGTTTGATGTTACGTTAAAACATAGATGTCTATTGCTCCAAATCTAGCACATTATTCATTGATGTAGATGATACTGTATTAGAGAGTAAAAGATTTACAAAGAAAGACAAGTCATGGATTTATGTTTCAAGAACTCAAGATCAAGTTGGAAGGATAACATGAAAATAATCGAGAAGATAATATGTGCTGAGAGCTGAATGAGGGATGTAACATAATCAATGCCACGGACATTCAGTGGCAGGCAGAGATTACCTTGGTTCATCCCCACCAAGAAGATAGGGTTTGAATTATCTCCTAAGAGATCGATTCAATTTAGTATATTTCCTCATAACTTACAGAATATTCATGAGAAAAGTGAAGTTTCACCTTGAGTGAAGTGAAGTTTCTGAAGCTATTCCAGATTTGATCAATGAAAGGACAAAATAAATTTTCAAAGTGTTACTTGGGTATTGTCCTCCTTAATGAAATCCCAAACAGGCCTTGGATAGCATCTAAGGGCCTAAGTATAGGTGCAGCTAAGAATCCTGGACACCAGAGGCAGGTCAGATCTCTTGGGAACTGCTCTGTGTTTGGGCATAAGGGAGAATGTTCCACAAGAAATGGAAAATAACCCCTGGGCCTCACTAAGTCACCATCAGCACACAGAGATGCAGCTCTGGGAGAATATTCATAAAGCAGTGACTCAAAAAAGAAAGATGTCCATTAATACATGGAAGAGATAGAAAACAGATCAGAACCAAGTGGGTTCAACCTGGAACAAGGTTCTGGAAGAACTAGATTTTAAAGAAGGGAAGGGACAGAATTTGGAGGGAAGCTGGAATAGCTGCTAAATGGGCTAAATGGAGGGAGTACGACATACAGAAAGTGAGAAAACTAAGAAAAATAAAGGCAGTCTACTTTTGAGGTAGTCTAGTCCCTAGGGGTGATTGACAGGCATCATCTCAGCTCAGCTCTAAAGAGCAAAGTGATCTGAAATGCAAATTGTGATCATCAGCCAAGTAAGCATCCAGGAGCCTTGTGTGGACAGTAGTCAGAGTTCAAAGCCATGAGCAAGCTGAGAACCAAGTAATAATAGAGGCAAAGCAGGAAGATGTGGTACAAGTTCAAAGCCATGGCTGATGAGCCAGATAAACAAAACCAGAGCTAGAGAAAGGAATATAAGGCAGCTAAGGATAAAGGACCCAAGGAGATAATTTGCTTCATTCTCTTGGGGTCTTGCTCCAGGTACCGTATTTTATGCCACGCTAGGCTATGGCCTTCTATTCAGTTCCCCCCTCCCCCTTCCTCTCCCACACTGTTTAATGCATTGCAGCTGCTGGCTCAGGAAAAAGAAACCCATGAGCTGTTTGACATGTTGGCTAGATTAGTTCAGCTAAAGTGGAAGATTCATGCCGGGGAGTAAGAAGAAATAAGGTTGGTGAAATGGAAGGGTTTTAAGATGAGGATGTTTAGATTTGATATGACAAGCAATTCACCAGAGGGTCTTGAGAAGGAAAGTGACACAATAAAAACTGTATTTGAAAAAGATTTTTTGAATAGCTTTGGGTAGAATGATGTGATATTCCATGGGGCTCAGGGCACCTCAAAACCCCGAGCTTCACTCTTGGAGTTCACACTCTAGAAATCTCTGATCCCCAGCTGCTAGTGCTTTCCATAGATAGAAATATAGATGATATATACATGCATATATATATATATACATATATGTTTGTATATCTATATCTAGATATTCCATTTCTTATGGATATCTATAACTATATATACACACACATATGTGTATATGTATATGCATGTGCATGTGAGAAGGGGGAGAGAGAGAGAGAGAGAGGGAGAGAGAGAGAGAGAGAGAGAGAGAGAGAGACCATCCAGAAGGCTAGGCTTGTTTCATTTTGTTTTTTGAATCCTAAGAACCTAGCATAGTGTGCCTGGTACTTAATAAATGCTTATTCTTTCATTAATTTGGTCTCTGAGAATTCTCTGTGTCTCTGTCTCTGTCTCTCTCTGTCTCTCTGTCTCCTTCTGTCTCTGTCTCTCTGTCTCTGTCTCTGTTTCTCCTTGTCTCTGTCTCTCTGTCTCTCTCTCTTTCTCTCCTCTCTCTCTCTCTCTCCCTTTTTATCTTTCCCTTCAAAGTTCTCTTTCCCCTTCATCTTCACCTTGTCACCTTCCCCTTGTTGTCTCTATTCTGGGTTGGTCTACCCTAAGCCAAATCCTCCTTCTTTGATAATGTTTGCTTCTGGCATTTTTCTTAAGGTGCCTCCCTTCTGGCTGTCCTAATAGGTCTGTAGCCCTGGTACCAGTAGGTTAGGCCCCCGAGCCCTCCTTAGCCTTCTTTCCCTATTCTATTCCTTCCAGACCGAAGATCATGGGATCACAGAGACAGCCGTAGAAGGGATATGGTGGGGGGGGGGGGGGGGGCGCTATTTAGTGCAATCCTCTCATTTTAAAGTTGAGGAAACTGAGACTTATGAATGTGAAGTGACTTGCTCACAATCACAGAAGTTAGAAGCAAGATTTGAATGTGGGTCCTCTGACTGCAGACACAGTGCTCTAGATCCATCTTCTCTGGTTCTGACCCCCAGTCATTTGAGGACCACCCCCCTAGACTCTCTCTCATTGGTTGCATTAAAAGATATATTTCTCCTAGATCTGGTGGTCCCTGGACACCTGCCTGTTGATTCCCATCACTTGACAGATTTCAGCATGCCTTGAGGTCCTTGGGACCTACCCTTCACAGAGGAATATTCTCTGTGGATTCAGGTTTATGATAGAAAATCTAATCTTCTCAAGTAGTACTTATCAACAGTAGTGCCTCTTCACTGCAGAGGCAGGCCTGGGGAAAGAGAAAGTTTGGAAGAGGAAGAAAGAAGAATATAGCTGAATGGCTATTGCCACAATTCAGACACACAGATGAAACAATCTAAGCATGTGGTGTTGTTTATGGGCCCATGATACAGAAACACCTAAAGAACCAGCTGCTGTGAACCTTGTAAAGGGGAACCACTATAGGCTGCTGTGAGGATTGGTGAATCCAAGCTTGTGTCCCTAGAAGTAACGGCCTGCTCCCCTCTGTGATTCAGGATGCTATGTCCATGTATCTGACTCTACTGGAATAGAGAACAAAAATCTGCCTGATTAGTCTTAGCAGACAGCTTCTTCCCTTTCCCTCCAATCTGGCAGCATCATCTGGCATTTCTTTTATTGGCCAAGCATCATCTAGTGATTAGAGTGAAGAGTAGGGGCCAGAGCTGAGAGAGCCAGCAACTACAGCTTGCCAATTTTCAGGCCATTTATCTTTGTTGGGGCTTGGTTTCTCTAGCTAGAGAGTGGTACCAATTCCTGTGGTGAGGCAGTGAATGGACTTGGCAAATGCAGGAAACATATACCAAAATGTTTATAGTAGCACTTTCATGGTAGCAAAAAACCAGAAACAAAGTAGATGCCCATATACAGTGGGGAGTTGTTAAACAAGTTGTGGTACATGAATGTAACAGAATATTATGTTGCTGTAACATAGGATGAATATGGTGAATACTAGGAAGCTTGGAAAAATTTATAGGAATTATTGCCAAGTGAAGTAAGCAGGACCAGGAAAATGGTATGCACAATGTCTATAATATTGGAAATGGAAATCGAGTCAATCAAAACTTAATGTTGTAAAATCATAATGACCAACTTCCCCCCCCAAGAGAAAATATTAAGAGATAGACACCCCCCCTCTTTGCAGAGGCAGGAGTCCACAGGCATGAGACATTGCATAGAACATCATACTTTTTCCATGCATTAATTGTTTTGGCTGGACTTTTTATCTTTTTTTCTTTATTCTGATTTGTAAGAGATAATTCTCTGGGACAAGGTAAGGGTAAGTAAATGTAGGCCATACAAAAACAAAATATATAATTTTAAAAACAATTAAAGAGCCACCATGGGGGGCGGAAGGACGGGAGAAAATATGAAACTCAAGGGATTGTGGAACTGAATCTTGTAAACTAAAAGTAAATAAAGAAGTCATAGAAAAAAAACTAAGTGAATGAAACAATTGGTATCATAGTACTGCTGTACTTCGTAATTTAGGAACACTTGCACCTTAATGGAGGCCACGCCTTTAACAGAGAGTCTCACCTCACCCTGATCCTGTGCTATTGTGTGTATGGGTCCATACATGAATATGCTTTATTTACTTACTTACTTATTTTATTGCTGGTGGGGACCTCAGGCTGCTGAGTGTTTACGTTGGCAAGGAAAGACATCATTTCCTAAGAGGGTTTTTGTTAGAGAAAAGTAATTTTTAAAAATTTTGTTTCCCTTCATACGCCGTCAATTCAGTTCTCCTTGTCTATTCCCCAAATCTTCTCTCTGCATCCCAATATTCCTTGAACTTAGCTCGGAAACTCTGCCCCTCCAAGTGCAACACAGGAGTCTGATCTTTGAGCTTTAAGACCATCTTGATCAAATGTCCCATATTCAAGTGCCCTTGAGGTTTACTGGGCAATACAAAAGGCCTCCCTGGTAGTTCTGGGAACAGAATTTATATTGCAAGTTATTCTATAATTAATGAAGAAAAGGTTCTCTTTCATTGAAATTCCAGAGCCAAGTTTACAAGATGTTAGTAGAGTGTGATGTCTAATGTTTAGGCTGGGAGAATTGAAGGCATGGATGTCTGGGTTTGAGTTGGTGAATTCATACTCAATTACTGGTACTCTGGGTGACCTGAGGCAGGGCCTATTCAACATCTTAGTTGGCTTAAGATTTACCACATTGGTGGGTAGGGGATAGAAGTGAGGGGAAGATGAACCATCCATTCAATTCAATTCACCAAATGTTGTTAAATGATTACTGTGAGCAAGGCAGTGTAAGAGGTGCTGGGACTACTTGGGGTTAGAGGACTGGGTTTTCTTAGGTAGACCATAAATATGGTAAATGAGATTGCAAGTAGAGAATGAGTGAAACAAGGTAGATAACCAAAAAAGTACTTTAGGGAAATTTATCAGGGAGAACGAATTATTGACTGGCAATCAAAGCCTGCTAAATAGGTCAGTTAAGAAGCATTTAATAGTGCCTACTATGTGCCAGGCACCATACTAAGTCCTGAATGATGCAAAGAAAGGCAGAAACAGTCCCTGTCCTCATGACATCCAAGCTAAAACTTGAAGGAAGATAAAAATTCTGTCTAGCAAACATTAGTTCTCCATACAGGCAACAGCCTTTGATTTTGAGGTTAGAGTACCAGTTGTAGCCACATTGTGGAAGCCCTCGAAAGCTGAGCAGGGAGTTTGTATCTTACTCTAGACTAGAGGAAATAGGAAGCTACAAAGACTTTTGAACAGGACATAAGGTAGAGTTATACTTCAGGAATATTAGCTTGGAAGTCATACAAATAATGGGTTGGAGAGGAAAGAGAAGAAACAGAGAATCAATTAGGAGATTATGATATTAGGGTGATGAGGGTCTAAATTAGGATGCTGCTCATATAAATGGAGAAAAAGGGGTCAATGAAGTAGATTTCATATAGATGAAAACAACATAACTCAGCAGTCACTCGAAGTGCTTTGAGTTCCTTATAATGACCAAGTCTTTTAGATAAACATTCTCTTGTGAAATTTGCACCTTGAAAAGAGGAACAAGGAGTGAGATAATGGCTACAAAAAGTGGGGTTGATGTGAGAGAATAGCATTACACGCTGTATTCAGAGGGATAAAACTTTTGGCCAGTGGGGGGCTGGAGGAGGGAGTGTTGGATTGGGGAAATAGCCAGGATTCCATGTTGCAGGTGATGGTTGATGTTTGGGAGTGCTCTCTAGACAGATACCTGGACTAAAATGGGAGGAGGATGGAGGCCAAGTTAGACACACACACACACACACACACACACACACACACACACACACTCCTTTTACCTCCAACCTCTTATCCAGGGATTCTGTGAGGAGATTCAGAGAAGAGAGTCTTAGAATGAATCATAAAACCTGAGAATTGAAAAAGACATTGCTATGGCTGTCATCCCACTTAACAATTTCTTACAACATTAATCCAGGTCCTGTGACCTATGAGTATAAGAATATTTCCTTCCCCTAGACCTTAAAGAGAATCAAGACAGGCAGAGATGCCTCAAAGAGGGGCAATTTCTGCTGAGCCCAGATACAATCTCTGCCCAAATCTCTTGGTGGTTTGCAAACTTTATGTAGCAAGATTCTATCTTTTTAAAAAAATTGTTTTCTCTCTCTCTCTCTCTCTCTCTCTCTCTCTCTCTCTCTCGCACATACACACACACGCACACACACACATACGCACATCCATTTTTCATACAACTTAAATTTTCTTAGCTCACCTTTTATTCATATACAGCTAATCCTTTATTATATCATAAAGTGTATTTAAAATACAATAAAATAATTTAACATGGGCAATATAAACATGCAAATAAAATAAATTAACATTCAGATAAATTCTTTATACTTTTCAAATTAGTAACATACAAATGATAACCACAATGATGATATTAATGTGATAGATGCTCTTGGTTTGGGGTGCAAAATATGGCATCATTGGGGTCGTAAAATATGGCATCATTGGGGTCGTAAAATATGGCATCATTGATTCTATTGCTACTTGTAATTCTTTTTCAGCCACTAACCAGGGTCAATACTTTTGTCTTTTTAGTCCTAAATAATCCTGTTTCTTACAAATAATAGGCTATAAATACAAGTGATAAACAAGAACTTTTTATTCACCTGTGGCTGACAAAAAGATTTTCAAGTTCAAAGCCCTTTTTAATATTCTTAGTCAAAAGTGCAAAAGGAATATGTGTGTCCAGGGCAAATGAGTCCTTTACCTGTTCCTCTTTAGAAATAGCTAGGTTTTTAAAATAGAATGAGAATTGTTTTTCCTGCAGATGGATTAAGTGATTAATAAGCCAATTGCTACTTTCTTTTATTATAAGGGCAGTTTTTAATGGAGAAATATATCAAAAATACTATTTTATAAATTTACTCTCCTTAGTTCTACCTTTCTCATGTATGGATGTATGTATAGTGTGTGTGTATAAACACTTTATCTTTTTGGATAAGTGCAGGCCTTGAGGACTTTGCATCGATTCGCTTAGAGTGAATTTTTATAATCCATCAAATAATACAAGTTTCTAGAGAAAAGTCTCATTATCAAATTAATTTACTTCATCTTAATTTTTATTACTTCAAAAAAATGAAAACTTCTTCTTTGAGCTAAGTTCCCTTGGAAGTACTTTGGCACACGAATGCCAGCATGTCTAGGGTACAGGAATAGGAATTCTTTAAGCTCTGCCTCCACAATACTATCTAATTTGGCAAAGAGTCTTCTCTGTAAAAGATGGAAGCATATATAATGTGTGTATATGCATACACTATAGATATGTATTCAATATATCCACATCTACACCTAAGTATATATGTATAGATACATATATAGGTATGAATAGATGCATGTATATACAATTATTAAGATACAATTGTTTACATATACACACAAGTCTGGTATGTGTGTGCGTATATATACCCATATACACACACACAATAAATATATACATACATATGTAAGTATTTATACATACATGTATGTGTATATCTATGTATTTATAAAAATGCATTACACTTGTATATGCATATGCATACATTTGCATACACATATATATATAATTGATTATACTTGTAACAACTTGAAAAACCTGTATTTAGTTCCTCACTTGTATTGCTTGATGCAAGTGATTGCCAATGAAATAGAAAACATGTCCAAACGGCATGGTGGCCATGTTTAAGCTATTGCTTAAATATGTTTTGTCCTAAGCAGCTTGGTGACAGTGTGGATAAAATACTGGACTTGGAGTCTGGAAGATCTGAGTTCATATTCTGCCCTACACACATACTAACTATGATAACACCTATCTCGTCAGGTTGTTGTGAGCATCAGACAGAATAACACATGTGCAGTGCTTTGGAGACCTTAAAATGCCATGGAATACTAACGTTTATTCTCTTTTTATTAGTTGAGCTTTATCAGTGTAGAGTCCAACGCAAGTGTTTCACATTATATTACTTCCGTTTTTGATCTGTCAGTTATATTGAAATTTTCTCTCAATGTGGTGTGGTCATTGACAGGTTTCCAAAGTAACAAATCTTGCCTAATATAAGTTTCAATAATATATCTTACATATATAATAAAATTCCTATCCTTAATACCATCTGTTGCTTCTTTCATCTACAATGCAAAAGGAAAGGATCTGGTTTTTTAATTAATAGAATATTCAGGTATACACATGGGCAATTCTCCTTTCTAAAGAATTATCTAGAAACGGACCCATTTGAAGTTGCTTTGGAAATGAGTCTCCAAACATCCATTTTATCTTATCAATATCTGCAAATGATGCCAAAGTTTCCCCTACAAAATGAGGTTTTTTACACTGAACAATTTTGTAAATGATCTTATACATTACAAGTATTCTTTTTTATGTCAGAGAGAGTTTTTAATTTGATTTTATTTATTAAAAGCATCTAACTTTCTCTGGAAAAATTCTCTTGTCTTGCCAATATAAAATTCGTGCATATTTTCAAGATGGCATTTCATTTTATTAGACCACACTATTTGCAAATAGAACATTTAAAAAAGCAAACATAGTCATCTTTCTTCTTCATTAGTTACAACAAATTTGAATTGCAATATATTTTGTCACGCTTTTCAGGGAGGAGGAGGCTTCTATTTCTATATTTCTATTTCAACTCTGCTGTCTCTGTACTAGTTTTATAAGGTCAAGTAGATAGTTTCTTCTAACTGATTATGTCTTTATGTCTTTACTGTTGTTTGTTCCTTCTCTAAGAAGACCGTGACATCAGGGAGGTGATGCCATGACATGCAAGTGAATTGGATTTAAGTGAAGAAGAGCTGCGCAAAGTCACCAGCCTCCCTCTTTCCTTCAGAGCCATAGGGTGCAATGGCAAGATAAAGATCAGAAGGACTGGAGATGGCCCTGGATGCAGTAGGAGACCTTGGCCTTTTTAAGCTAAGGTCTTTATCAGGTCTCAGCTTGACTGAGGCAACACCCAATCAGTATGTAAGACTAGGTCGTGTCTTTATGTATTATGAGGGGATATTATTTTACTTTTTTAAAAGTTAGAGGCAGCAAAAATTTTAAATAATTAAATTTAATTGCTAAAAATTTTCAAATGATTGTCTGGAAGCAGTAATTTTGTTTTATAGGCTGCATTTGTGGTGGGAGGAAAAGAGGGAGGGAATTTGCTTAATATGTTATACGATACAAAATGAATGATGTGGAGAAATGCAAGTTATTGTGGCCCATTTAACTTCCACACAAAGATTGTTAAAGTCTTGAGTTTATGCACTTCAGATTGGCAGACAGTAAATAGCTCTACAGCACCACTCATCTGTGTCATGAACCTGATGTGCCTGAAAGTGTTGGCAGCAGAACATATATCACAGTGAGGGTCAAAATGAACAGACACAAATATGATTTTTCATTTGCACAACTGCATTAAGTAATCACCACATTGTCTTGTCTCTCAGTGAGAATTCACCATGTTATTCTCATTTTGTTGACTATGATTTGAACTTTCTTTTCATTTAAGACAAAGTGGATTTTATTGTGAGGTAGTTGGACTGAAAAATACCCAATAGTTTTGTCCATTGTTTCATTCCTACGTCCTCTCCCCACAGTCTCATGCCCTCCCTTCATCCCCTGACTGAGCCAGAGAAACCTACAATTTGGAAAACTACATGTCCTAAGTGAAGGTTTTCAGATAAGGGACAATAGAGACATTATGAGGCACAGTGGAGCACAGACCAGGGAATTTAGATTCAAGCAGAAAGGAAGATGATCCTTTGCCCTTGAGGAGCCTGAATTCTAATAGGGAAGACAACTCCTAAAAGAAAGCTAAAAAAAAAAGCATGGAGATGTAGAGAAAGTCTGAGGAGTCAGGAATGCAGCCTAGGAGAGAAAAAGAAGACGTGGCTGTTCTGGATGTCCTCCACAAAATGAAGATTCTTATAGGAGCCAGTCAATCAGAGGGAAAGGCTGGAGGGCTGAAGGACAATTCCAGTGTGAGAAATCCAGGAGTGAAGTGAGCTTCCAGGGTAAAGATAGTTATGTGGAATTGTAGAGAAAGTCTGGACAATCAGGAATGTAGCCTGAAGAAGTAGGTGACAAACGTTCATGCTTCAAGTGTTGTTACTGCTAATATTATTACCACTCCCACTACTACTACTGCTACTACTAGAATTCTACTCCTACTACTAGAATTGTACCACCACCACCACTACTACTACTGTTGCTACTGCTACTACATTAGTAGTAGTACATTGTACTAGTATTTTACTACTACTAGTAGGAGCAATAGTGGTGGTGGTGGTAGTGATAGTAATAGTAGAGTTCTAGTCATTGTAGTAATGATAGTAGTAGCAACAATTGCATTAGTAGTAGTAATAATAGTTCTAATAGTAGTATAGTAATAGTAGCAGTAGTAATAAGAGTTGTAGTAATAATAGTAATAGTACTAATAATAGTAATCATAGTCATAGTTGTGTATTTGTAATTTAGTAATAGTAGTAGTAATGGTGATGGTGGTGGTAGTGGTGGTGGTGGTAGTAGTAGTAGTAATAGTGGTGGTAATGGTAATGGTGGTGGTGATGGTAGTAGTAGTAGTAGCAGTAGTAGTAGTAGTAGTAATAGTAGTAGTAATGGTGATGGTGGTGGTAGTAGTAGTAGTAGTAGTAGCAGTAGTAGTAGTAGTAATAGTAGTAGTAATGGTGATGGTGGTAGTGGTGGTGGTAGTAGTAGTAGTAGTAGTAGTAATGGTGATGGTGGTGGTGGTGGTGATAGTAGTAGTACTAGTAGTAGTAGTAGTAGTAGTGATGGTGATGGTGGTAGTAGTAGTAGTAGTAGTAGTAGCAGCAGCAGCAGCAGTAGTAGCAGTAGTAGTAGTAATGGTGATGGTGGTGGTGATGGTGGTAGCAATAGTAGTAGTAGTAGTAGTAGTAGTATTTTAATTCACTCACTTTGAAAGTTATCACCATTATTCAGGATTATAGAATTACAGGCTTATTCTGTAGGTGAGAATACTGATGGAGAGATAAAATGTTTTATCCATGATTACACAGTGAGAGGCAATGTGATATCACAGGAATGAGTGCTAGGTTTGGATTAAGAAGACAAGGTCGAATCTTAGTTCTACTTAATACTTACATGACTTTGGGCAAGTCACTTAATTTCTCTGTGGTTTAATGATTTTAGGTATAAAATGAGGGGACTGGCTTAAATAATCATTGAGGTTGCTTCCAAATCTGTATCTCTGATGCCTTAATGCTAACGAGCCTGTAACTGATTCTTCTCAAAGACAGAGAGGGACTATCCCAGTGCTGAAGCAGTTGACTACAATCCTTTGAAAAGACTAGGTAAGGGCCCTGATGCTGTGTGACCCCAAGTCAGCCAATACCCTCTCTGGGCCTCAGCTGTCTCCTCTGTATGATGAGAAGGGGGGAACGCAATGGTGTTCACAGCCCCTTCCCGGCCTGCCTTGATGACCCGTCTGATGGAGGGAGCCAGGCCCGCGGCAGGTCTGGAGCTGGAGCTGCAGCTGGTGCAGGGTGTGGCTGTTCAGGACCCCGGCCTCACCCCAGTGGGAAGAGCCAAGGGGCCAGAGGGTGTGAGCAGTGGCGGCTGGATCCTGTGCCCTCCCCACCAATCTTTCTGCTGAACATTTATCAGTGGAGGTCAAAGACAGAAGAAAGGCTTCATATATGCAAAAAAATATTAATAAGAGCACTTTTAATGATAGCAAAGAAATGGAAATACAGTTGGTACCCATCAGTGGGGGACCAGCTGAACAAACTCTGGTTTATTAACATAATGGAAGGTTACTGTGCAATGAGAAATGACAAATGTATTCAAAGAATCTTAGAAAGATCTGTATGAATTCCTGCAGAAGGAAAAGTACCAAGAGAACAACATACAGACTGATCGCAACAATAATACAAGAGAACACATTGAACCCAACAAAGTAAATAGAACACTAAAAGGCGACTAAATTCTAAGTAGCTATTTAAACAAATCTTGGTCTTAGGAAAGCTAAGCATCAGAGAGGGAGCCGACCATGGATTTAGAAGTTTGCAGACATTGCTAGACACTATAACTGTGTTATCCTATGTTTCTTAACTTCCAGTGTTTTTTTCAAGAAGGTTTAATTCTCAGGTTAAAGTAAGCAGACCAGAGAAATATCCGGAAAGGACTGTTACAGAAAAGCAAAAGGATAAACAAGACTTATTTTAGAAAAATTCTTAGATATTCTACTTTTACCTGTATATTTTCCATATTTTCCCCAATTTATTTTTTATTGTTTTTCTTTGTAGAGGTTTTTCATATTTAAGCAAACTAGTATATCTACCTATAATTACTTTTTTTGGTTTGGTAACTAAATGTGTATCTCCTCTGTACATTTTAAAGAAATTTATTATTATGTCATTCTGTATGTATTATTATAGTTTTTTGTCTATACTTCATTCTGAATTTAATATGGTATATATTGTGAGGTTTGGGTCTAAATTTTAAATAAAAAACACTTTAACCCTTTTTTATTTTCCACAGGTGTTTTACTAACTCTTTTATGTGGATTTAATATCATGTCGTGTTTCTCTTTGTTTTGTTTTGTTTTTTGCTTTGCCCAGTATCAGTTACTTCTGATTAAAATTTCTTTGTAATAAAAAAAAAGACTAGGTAAGATATGTAATAAACTGATAGGTTGCAGCGTTCAGGATGGAAAGCAGAAAAACCAAGAGCACTTGCCAAGATCAGCTAAGGAAGTCAAGCAAGCTGTGAATGGATCCATAATTTTTAAGGCTAACTTGAAGATAATAACTTAGATTTTAATTGCATCAAGAAGAGAGAGAGATCAGTGTGGGGATGAAGGTTAGATTTTTGCTTGTGGCTCCAGGGAGTAGTCTCTGGCAGTGAAGGGCGTGGTCTCAAGACAAGTGAAAGGTATAGATTTTTTTAATTTTATCTTGCTTCTGCTGTGCAAATGATGTGGTTTTCTTTTCTTATTCTGTATTTGTTTTAATATTTAAATTTATAATATTATTAGTTTTCTTTTCTTAGTATGTATTTAAGTTTTAGCATTTAAGTCTAAATTTTTTTTAAAAAAAAGAAAGAAAAACACTGTGCTAGAACTAGTAAAAAGAAAAAAAAACAAAGTGAAAACATGGCCTAGATCAAGAAGGGTTAATGAATCTAAGTGATGGTTAAGCCCTAGAGAAAGGCAGATTCTTATACCATTGAATCCAGCTCCTTATTCCAACAGGAAATCCAAACTAACAGGAGGAAGATGGGAAAAGGGAGAGTCAAGTGGCTCTTCTTTTTTGTGTCCTAGTGAGGGACCAAATGAATCAAATGTACAAAGAAGGGGGAAACAGTATTCTGTAGCCCATAAACATGTTTTCTGTATAAAAACATTAAGGAAAAAGTTGAATTTCTGAGCTATATTGAAAACACACATTTCTGGATCATTTGAGTTCAATCAAAAATTCAATGAGCATTTAATAAGTGCCGGCTACGTGTTGGTCACAGCGCGTGGTACTAGGAATACAAAGAAAAAGAATGAAATAATTCCTCCTTTTGGAAGTTTACATTCTATTGGGGGAGACAACAAGTGCATAGTTAAGTGTTAGCTGATTTCCATTTCACTGAAAATGTCCCAGATTTGGGTGGAAGTTAGGTCACATCTGTACATTAAACACACTATAAGGAGAATAAATGCATTCTGACTTCTCTAGCAGCTATGGTTCCTGTCCCACCCTCTGTACATTACACACAAAGTAAAAAAACAGCAAGCAAAAAATGTAAAACCAAGGACCTCTCACCAGATATTACCACACTGAATTTCCTGTTTCCTTTTGTACTTAATTGAAATTACACTTTCTTGCCCTCTGGCTGTACGTGTCAACATTTCTGTTTTCTGAAATTTTTGTCCCTTTTCCAGTTCACTGACTGAGGAAAAGAAAATCCCTTCATAAGGGATTATGTATAATTGGTTGAGCTGGTAAGAAAAGAAGACAGAACAAGGAGAAGAGAAAGAGAATATTGCAGTGAAAGAGGAGTGAAGAAAGAAGAAAAAGACTGAGGAGGGTGCTATCACTTTCTCAAAGAAGCAGTAGGGTGTTATGAATAGAATTCTGGATTGGAATCGAGAAAGCTTGGATTCTGGGTTTGAATTCTGCCTTAAATTCTTACCTTGGATGTGCCCTTTAACCTTTCTAAGCCTCAGTTTATTCATCTGGACTTGATGGTCTCTACCCTTAAATCCATGGTCCTATAAGATGGCGGCGGAGAGTTGGAAGACTTTAGGGAGTCATTGGCTCTAGATGAAGAGCAGCAGGAAGCTGGAAAAAAGGAAGAGAAAATTAAGTACAAATGCCTCCCCCAGCTCCTCCTACTGGCTTCAATGGGCAGGGTGGTGTGAGCAAAGACTGGATTTGTGGGTCAGCACCCCTATCAAAGACCTACTCAAACCACAAAGTGACTCGGGTGATTTTGATGGTTGCTAAATCAATAATTCTCTTCTATTTCATTCTTTTTATTTTTGTATTTTTTTGGAGGGGGAAAGGCAAGGCAACTGGGGTTAAGTGACTTGCCCAAGGTTACATAGTAAGTGTTAAGTGTCTGAGGTCAGATTTGAACTCAGGTCCTCCTGACTCCAGGGCCAGTGCTCTATTTACTACGCACCTAGCCAACCCTATTTCATTCTTTTTTAATGTAAATGTATTCTACAATACTACGAATTGCATATCTGCA
>CM053582.1:522900984-522923622 GCA_028627135.1 Pseudochirops cupreus | reverse complement strand
TAACACCAATAATATATATATAATATTTAATACCTATATATTATATATATCAAATATAAACACCTATATCTTATATATATAGTATTACATATTGCACCAATAATAATAATAATAAGCTTTGCACTTATCTCATTTGGTCCTTATATGATGGTGGTGACATGTGAGACCAGTCCAATAAATAGGCCTTTCTTTTGTATTTATTCCTGTCAAGTTAAGTAGGCTAGCTGAACCAAAATGTAGAAGGAATTTCATTCCAGAATCATTTATATGGATCTGTAAGCCTCTTGAAGTAATAGGAGTCTAGAGCTAGGAAGAATGATGTCTGCTCCTGGATCCTTGCCCCGCCATGATTCCAGTCTTAGAGGCCAGCTCATTTAAAGATCCACCTGTAGGCTTAGCCCCACCCCTAGTCCCGGAACAATTCCGTTCCTATGTAGGGGAAATATGAATTTTCAGCTTGGGTAACTTTGGCTCTAACTAATCATTAGAATTGGAAAGGATGTCAGAGATCAGTTATTCTGACCCTTTAATTTATAGATGGGGAAACTGAGGCATAGGAAGTTTCAGTAACTTTACAAGGATTACACAGCTAATTAGTAACAGCTTAGACCTAGTTGTACCAACCTCCCCACAGCTTCCTCCAAGCAGTTTTGTATTCTGATGAGGATAACTAAGCACTTGGTTTATCTCTTGTAACCAAATCTCTCGTTGTAGCCCATTTTCAATAACTCCATCCCTGATGTGTTCATGTCTGAGTCTGTGCCTTGGTACTTTCCCAGGCATCAAGGAGTAATCTCTGCCTTGTTTTACATAGCAGTCCAATAGATTACCATTCTGCCCTTGTTCCCAGTCCTAATTTAGGTCCATGCTATTTGATAATGAGATTCCTTATGAGACAGATTATATATCTGTCTATATAATTAATTATCTCTTGGCTAATATACCTGGTACCCCTGACATCCTGCTCACAAATAGCCCTCCCTTCTCATTACCAGCCCCAACATCTGTTACAGCCTGTTATAATGGAAAGAGCTTTGCCCTTGGCATCAAGAGACTTCAGTTCAAATTTAGGCTCTAAGACTTGGCAGCTGTGTGACCACAGGTAAGTCATTTAACCCCTGTGTGCCTCAGTTTCCCCATCTGTAAAATGGGAATAATATTCATACTACCCACCACACGCTGGGGGAAAAGTACTTTATTAGTCAAAAAATTACTGCAAGAGTGCAGGCAATCACTGTGTTGTCATCAGGACCTTTGGCTGCCATGTTCTCCTGCAACTCCACAGAACTACTTAAATTTCCTCCTATTATCTATAGCTGGAATGTTCCTACATTTTCTAATGGACCCTGGTTGGTCAATCTAGTCTGTCTCTTCCTACTACATCAAGCTTTGATACTGATAGAAGGCATGTCAGAGAACATTAGTCCAAAATTTTCATTTTACAGCTGAGGAAACTGAGGCACAATGCAGCTGTGGAAAGATGAGGACGAGGGAGGCGTTGTATCTATTGAGCTCTAGGGCATTGAATTCTCTTTGCAAAATGTTTTTGTTTGTGTTTCCAGGGACTAGGAAAGCCATAGCTAATAACCAGGGAGGCTGAGGCACGTCATATTTTAAAAAGAAACATTTGGGGAGAGATGCAGGGAAAATTTTAGGAGATGTAAAAACAAAAGATATCAACCAAAATGTACTTTAAAAGGGAATATTATCTGTGTTGTTCATGTTTTATATTGGTAACAATGTATCTAGCCCACTTTTCTTTTTATTCAATCTTTTTTATTAATTTCAATTTAGGAGCTTACAACCACGCTAAGGTTTCTGGGACACCCATGATACTACTAGCTTATACAACTATAGGTTGATCATCTAATGGCATATTGTGGCATGAACATAAACATTATTTATTCACTCGATTTTTCCTGTGTGGATAGTCAGCATCCTGCTGAGAGAGTAGTTCGGATGTTTTGGAAGATTATTGATCTCTTTTTAGAGACTCTAAAATAAGAGGGACTTGATGAAATCAGCATAATCCAAACACAGACGGCTTTTAGTGACCACAGACTTCTCCCTGAAGTGAAGGCCCCTCTTTGTAACGTCGATATTCTTCTTGTGATGCATTTGGTCTCCGGTGCATCATGGAAGATCACATTCGATAGAGAAAGCTAAGGGTTGTCCAAATGGCAACAATGAGGCTCCAAGAACAGGCTGAAACCTATTATCCCCCAAGGCTGACTCTGGAAATAGAGCTTACGGAGTATTAGAAAGATGTGTAACTGGAAAATACAGGCTAGGCATGTAGTGAGCCTGAGGACAGAGCAATAAATACCTCCCCTGCTCCATTGGTACTGACGCTGTCAGACACCAGTGTGATCCTATTCCACAGAAGATGCAGGAGTGGGCAAGCCCTGCACTTAACCCCAGCATTAATGTACAGAGAAAAAGTGGTAGAAAAGTGTCACATTCTTTATAGGTCTCAGAAAGCAGATTGTTTTCTATCTTGCAACTCTTGGGTGTGTCCTTTCTTGTCAGTCAGCAGGTGTGTGGAGGCTGGGGTGGATTTACCCAATGAGGGTAGCTCCAAGCCCTCACTATTAGTCACCCCCTGCTTCCTCTCTGACTCTGTTCCATTTCTCCAAATCTTAGTCACATAACCTTAGCATCTTGGGGTTGCCTTCCTGTAAGAATAGGATGGGTTTTACCAAAAACATTATTTCTCTTTGCATAGAATACTTGGTTCTTCCCATTAGTTCTAATTCTCCTTTATACCATGACTAATGTGAAAATGCATTTATTATGAATGTATAAGTAGAACCTACATCAGGTTGTACATAGTCTTGGGGAGGTGGGAGGAGACAGAGGGGGAAAAATTTAATACTCAAAATCTTATGGTAGTAAACATTGAAAACTAAAAATTAATTATATATTTTTTAAAAGTACATAGAGCAATAAAAGAGTTTATGATAAAACATTAGCTATATAACTATTCATCTCAGATCTCATTGGATATGGGAGGGCCTAGCAGAAAGAGGCACTGTAGACATATCTTCTCCTCAACCTTTTTATCAATGCCCCTTTCTCTTTTCCCACTTCCAGATAGGTGCTGATATATCCCAAACGAAGGAGCCCAGAGCCCTGACTCTACTCTGGGCTTTAGGCCCCATTCACCCAATCCCAAAGGTATTTTCCCCTATAGCACATCACCCTCTGTGGGATAGACATGGCCATCCACATTTCTTAGATAAGTAGGAGTCACCAACTACAATCCTTCAAGTAAAATGGAGGATTTCAAGGCTTTGCCACTGTGCCCTCCAATCAGCTGAGCCTTATGATTCACCATGGTACTTACTTATGCCCTCTAGGTCTCTAAACATTGACAGCTGACCTGCCAAAGAGCCCCAAACACCCCTGTACTATGCCTTCCACTATGCAAACCCTTCTATATGTTAGAAGGTGAGTTCTTTAATAACAACCATGATATTAGCTAACATTTATACAGAGTTTAGTATGTGCAGGGCACTGCTCTGAGTGCTTTACAATTATTCTCATCTGATCCTCACAACAACTCTGCGAGATAGGTGGTGTTACTATTATCCTTGTCTTACATCTGGGGAAACAGAAGCAAACTGATTCTGCTTGGTTCTGGTCTTGGTTGTTGTCCTTCGTGCTTGAAAAGGACCAAGATGGCATCCCTATGGTAAGGGTGGGGTCACGGTACAGTGTGTTGAACTGTGGTTCATCAGACCAATACCATCTTGAAAGGTTCCACCCCAGGTTGGGCACAAATAGTCCCTATGAATATTTGGAGTGGAGATGTCTTTAAATGTGAACATCTCACATTTCTTCTGAGCTACTGAAATTCTGCTTTGCTCATAGAGCATAGCACCTTCTTTGACATAGACACACCATGCTGAGTGGTCCTTTTCCAGTGTCTCCCATGTCTCACAATCAATTTCTTCAGAGAGACTTTGAGAATATCCTTGTATATCCTCATATTACATGTGGCAAAACTGAGGCAAACAGAGGTTAAGTGACTTGACTAGGGTAACATAGTCAGTAAGTATCTGAGGCTGGATATGAACTCAGGTCTTCCTTACTCCAGGCCCAGGGCCCTCTTTCTCCCTGCACCACCAGGGGCATCTTGTTTTTCTGCTTATATCCTTAGAACTTACCACTCTACTTGGTGCATACTATGCATTTAATAAATTCTCTCTCATATATTCATTCATTCATTTGTTCAATGGTCTGTAACTTATCCCAGAACCACCAACCCCAAATCATACATAACCTGCTCTAAGCCAAAGAATTCTAGAAAGACAGAGTTTGGTTGATTTGGTTTATTTAATAACCCAAAGCTGCACGTCCTATGAGAAGTCAAAGGGCTCATCCTCTGCATAGGGACTAGCCCCATGAATTCTAGGACACTCTAGAGTGAGGAAACACCCACTTCCAGTGTAGGCTGGCACCTTCTTGGCAACTTAGAAAGTTAGTCTTAAAAAGCTCAATGCAGAGGTGTCAAACTCCCGAGTCAGGCCCAGATTAAAATGTAATTGGGAAAGGTTTAACAAAATAACTAAAAATATAACACAACATGGACAATGTTGATGCAAGGATGTCATTTTGGTTGACATTTGACACCCATGAGAGTGACTTATCTGGGGTCACACAGACAGTATATGTCAGAGAGAGGACTTGAACCCAGGTTTTACTGGCTTTGGGACCAGTTCACTCTATTCACTGTGCCTCTGAGAGGGCTAGGTAATGTGATGTTTGACTTGTGTATACAACGTGACCACTTACTAGAGAAAGACTCAGGAAAGTCCCAGGTCTTGGCTCCTGCTGTAGCACAGGGCATCAGCTCAGGACCTAGGGCAGACTAAAGCTCAGACAGATGGTGTTTTTCCATTCAGCAGCCTTGCCCTGGTAGGCACCTACAGTGACTTCTTTGAGCAACCATCAAACAGCAGGGCCCAGCAAGGAGAAGACTGATACCAGTGTGTTTCTCTAGTCTAGAGTCTCTCCGACTTTGCATTCCCAGGGGGCATTTCCCCCTTAACTGTCGTGTCTCCAAATTTCTGCTTATGTGTTCCTCGTTTGTTTCTCACCAGAGAGTCAAAAATTGGCTGCTCTACACAGAAGGGGAGGTGTCCAAGAATAAAAGGAATATCATTTATCTGGTACTGGGACAGTTAGAACAAGGTGCTCCCAGCACATTGGATCGATCCCTTATAGATGATTCTAGATACAGAGGGCATGAGCAAGAATCATACAGAATGCCAGGGAATGGTTGAGCTACAATCAGCACCATTTAAGGGAATATTGTCATCAGTGAAATCCCAATGCCATTTGTACGGAAGTTAACAATACATATCCTCCACTAAAATCCTACTCTCCCACCTCACCTTAGTGTGGAATGATTCTAGGTCCTTGAAGGTCATACCAAAGGAGTGAAAATTCATGATATAAAGTCTTTTACCACAACACTCAGCCCAGTGCCTGGTACATAAATGCTTATGCCCTTTTGTGAATCAGTCATTCACAAAGACCAACGTTGAGTCCAAAGGGTTACATGAGTGATCAGGCTGTCCAAATCAGGGACATGCCCAACTCTCAAAGGCCATGGACTCAACCATAAAAAGGTTGAGGTCTATACTGATGGAGGGATCATTGATTATCAATATAAAGTATGAAAGAACTTTCAAGTTCATCTCATAGGACCACAAGATCATGGATTTTAAGTCCCTCATTTTACAGAGAAGAAAACTAGTCCTCAGTTTACATCCCCAAAGAAGGTTAAGTGATTTACCCATGATCACAGGTAGTGAGAGTGAGAGGCAGGATTTGAACCTGGGTTCTCTTGACTGCAAAGCTTTCTGATGCATTATGCTGTTTCCCCTCTACCGTGCCTAACCTCCTTCTTCTGCAGAGAAGGAAAAATTAAGTGACAAATTCACAGAGGCAGCAAATAGCAAAAATGGGCTTTGAACCCAAGTGCTCTGATTTCAAATCTAATAAAATTCTCACTGCTCCGGGATTCTCCCTACAGGACAGTTTGCTATACCCAACAGTCAGCTCGTTATCACTGCAGAAAGGCAGGCTCCCAGCTTTATGCCCAAACTCCAGAATCCTGCCAGTCTCACTGATCACTCATATACTTGGGAAAACTAGAACCTCTCTTAGAGATATTTCTGTCCCTGTCTGAGCTGTTTCCTACATGATATAAACTGTAAATCTTAAGGCCAACTGAGAATCTTTTAGCCATTCTAGGAAGGCAACATTTCTGGGTCCATCTGAGTCACCTCCCTACCCGCTATCTACTCACCCACAAATTTCCTCGTTGTTGTTATTGTTTAGGCATTTCAGTGACCCCATTTGGGGTTTTCTTGGCAAAGGTACTGGAATAATTTACCATTTCCTTTTCCACCTCATTTGACAGGTGAGGAAACTGAGGCAAACAGGGTTAAATGACTTGCCCAGGGTCATACAGCTAGTGAGTATTTGAGATGGGATATGAACTCAAACCTTCCTGACTCGAGGCCTGGCATTCTATCCACTGTGCCATCTAACTGCCCCTACAAATTTCCTTAGTGGAGTTTAAAGCTTCCCCAGAAGAAGAGAGGGGAATACTAGAACAAAGGCAGTGAAAAGATTACTAGATTTGGAATCAGGGCTCTTGGATTCAAACCATGGCTCTGTCATGGACTACCTTTGTGATCACAAGTCAATCAATTTCCCTGGGCCTCAGTTTCCTCAAATAGAAATGAGGGCCTTAGATTTATGTAATCTATAATCTCTTCCAGTTTTAAATCTATAATCCTATGATGCCATTATCCTTCCCTGGTAGACCCATAGGAGCCTGGCTCAGAGCCTTATCAATCCTGACCCAGACCAATGGGCTGCTTGAGGTTTAGGGGTGGGGTTCTGGTCAATAAGTATGCCAAACATGTCAGCCATGCACAGAGATGGGCAAGGTCAAGGGATTTTCTCTCTGAAAATATTAAAAAAAAATTATTCATGCTCAGCTGCCAGGAATGAGTCTGAAACTGATTATTTGGGTCTGTGGGGAGTAAACATACAGTATTACAGGTAATTACATGCCAGTGGATGAACCTGTAATGTCTAGGATCCTGGCAGTGGAGAAATGAAGATGGTGGTCCCTTTGCCCTCTCTGTTTCCCACTTGTCACCTCCAACCCACCAGCAGCCCATTCTCTCATAGAATCCCTCCTTCTCCTACCATCATGAGGTCTTTGGATCCCCAGCGCTTGGCATGGTGACCGGTATACAGCAAGAGCTTACTAAGTGTTCATTGACTGCTCCGAGGAGGCTCATCTAAGGTTTCCATGAGTTTGCTTTCCATGGGGAAGTCTTGGCAAGGCTGTTCTGAAGCAGGCTACAAATGGTTGTAAATCATCATCATATTACTAGCATTTATATAACATTTTAAGGTTTTCAAAGCCCTTTCCAATGTTGTTTCATTCAATCCTCACAACCACCATGGAAGGTCGTTAGTGTTATCCTCACTTTGCAGAAAAGGAAACCGAGCCTGAGAAATGTTAGGTGACTTGGACAGGGTCATACAACCACTAAGTATCTGAGGCAGAATTTGAATTCAGGTCTTACTGGCTCCAAGTCCTTGAAGGGACCGCTGCATCCTCATATCTGACATATGGGGAAACCAAGGCCCGAGAAGGGAAAGGGACTTGCCCAAATATCAAGTAACAAAAATGCCTGAGAGCGTATAGAGCATCTTCTCATTCTTTGTTTCCATTGAGATAAGGCATGAGGGACCACAAGATAAGTCAATTCCCTGAAGCCCCAGGGGACTTTGAGAAGCACTCCAAAAATCTGAAGGAATTAACTGAGGAAGCTCAACCTTGCTATTTTTAGAGTTAGCTAGATGACTCAATGGATAGAGTGCCAGCCTTGGAGTGAAGAAGGTGTGACTTCAAATACCACCTCTGATAGTTTTTATGTTCCCCTTAGCTGTGTAACCTTGGGTAACTCTCTTAACTACTGTCTACCTCAGTTTCCTCACGTGTAAAATGGAGGTAATAGTAGCACCAACTCATGGGCTTGTTTCAAGAAGATGAGATGATTTTTGTATACTGCTTTGTAAATCTTGAAGTGCTATACAGAAGTTATTATTATTATAATAAATTATGTGACCAGACTGTCCTCACCAGAGTAAGAGGACCCCATCATTTTGACTACAATTATTTTGCTGAAAGTCAAAAATATATGTGAGAAAGAGGCATTTGTCTCTGAATGAGGCTTAACTCTTTGGCATCAGAGATGGTATTTTTTTTCTTGTTATTATTTTGACAAGAAGTCAGCCTTTGCCAACGTGGGAGGTGCCAGGAGTCACTGGTGAAGAGAAACCAAACCCCCAACCCGATCACTGGGCCTCCCCAGAGTGACAGAGTGCTGGGATTTGGAGCCAGTTGCCCACAATCCCAAGGCTCTCCAGGCCCCAAACCCACACCCTCAAGATGCCTTCCTAAAACCCCTGGATTTATTTCCCTGCTTGGTTGTGGGATTTTTTAAAAATTTTAATAACAAGAAAAGATAATGATCCATCCTCAAAATAATGAAATGCACATTGGAGGCCAAGCCTCTCTACCACCCCCAAGAAAGGAGGGCTGACTAGAAACTGAGTATGTGGATTATTAAAGAGAACATGAGAATATTTTACATGGAGAGTAATTTCATTAGAGATCAAAACTAAAGGCTGAATAAAAGACATCAAAGAGGAGACTGAGTGGAGAACTGTCTGTTGGGGCCCATTCCTTCCTTTCCCCCTCCCCTTCCCCCACTTGGAGAGTTGGCTCTTCCAGCTACACTGTGGGCAGCTCTCCATGGATCTGTGCTGAGGGCGGGGACTGGAGATTAGGGGCATGGGAGAGAGAAGGTCACCCATCTCATGCACACACTCAGAATCCTTGTTGGACTGTTCCCCACGTTAGAATGTCCTTTGGAGTTGGTGGGCAAACCAAGGGAGTGAGTAGACATGGGAACTCTACCAAAGGGCTTTTCCCCATCAGATGATTCTTAATGGACCCTCAGAAATAAGCATGAAAATTCTGAAGGATCTAGAAGGAAAAAGGAGAAAGTGATTTATTCCCCTCTGAAGCACTGGAGATTGTGCAGGTCTACCCTCCCAAGCTGTAGGAGGAGATTTGAATCCAGTAAATGGAACAGCCTGGACATTAGTGTTCCAAAACTATATTAAAAACATTGATTTGTTCCCTTCACCTCCTCTGGGATGATGTATCTCATTCAGTAACTATGTAGTGAGCGTGTAGTCTTTTCAAGACAATGGATGGGGTTCCCCAGGGGTTACAGAGATGGGCTTCTCAAGTAAGTTGCAATCTAGTAGGAGACATAAGACATGGACACAAGTAACTAATGTGAGTTGGGCTTAGGGGCTTGGACAGAGTTCTAAGGTCCTTTTCAATTTTAAAACCCTATGATCCTATGTACTAAGTGCATGAGAACAATATAAAGGACCACAGAATCAATCACAACATTTCTGATTTAGAAGGAACTTCATAGACCTCATGTCACCCAATTTTTTCCTAAACAAGGATCTCTTCTCTATACCATAAAGTCATTCAGCTTTTGCTTAAAGATCTCAATGAAAGAGAACATACTGCCCCAGAGAAAGGCCATTCCACTTTGGTGTACCTCTAAACACCAGGAAAATGTTTTTATCTTTTCTTTTTCCCTGATATCAAGCCGAAACCTGTCTCTTTTCACCTTCTACTCATTGTTAAGATTTCTGTCCCGTTGGCCCAAAGAGAATACATTTATACCATCTTCCACATGACAGGCCTTTAGATGGTTGGAAACAGCTATCCTGCCCCTTCCTCATCCCCGAAGCTCCTCTCCTCTGGGCTAAATGTCTCCAGTTCCTTCAAATGACCTTCATGTCAAGAGCTCAAGGCCCTTCACCACATTGATTACGCTCCTTTGGAAAAACACTGCTAGCTTATTATACACTTTTCTTAAATATGGTGTCCAGAAAAGAACACAACATTATAACCATCTATGGTTTTACTAGGAGAGATTGCAATGAGGCTTTAACCACTTTAATTCCTAGAAGCTTTGCCTCTCACAATGCAACCCAATATTGCATTGGCTTTTTCCCCCATAGACACATTACATACAGTTGAGCAGTATTAGCATTACAATCCCCTAAATCCCCAAATCTTTTTCAAACTGTGTTCTTACCAGGGCTCCTTAATCTTCTATTCGTCAACTGATTTTCTTTTTTTAATACAAGGGTAAGGCTTTCCATTTAAATGTATCCCCAGTTATATCTAATTTTATCAAACTCCTTGAAAAGAAAGCATAGTACACCCTTAACAAATATTTGTAGAATGATTGATCCCCATTGAATTTCATCATATTTCATCTATTAGTCTATTTGAGATCATTTTCAGTCCCACTGCTGGCTTAGAGAGCCCAACTGGCTTTGTGGCATGAGTAAAGCTTATAAAACTGCCTTTATCCGAGTCACGGATAAAAATATTAAGCATCACAAGTACAGAGATTGGGAGCACTCTTCTGGAGACATCTTGTCAAGATGATATCCATCTCTTACTGACCAGGAAGTTCACGGAAATGCTAGTGTCTGGTGCCTCGAAACATGTGAGGATTTCAATGGTGGATAATGAGGACAGAGCACACATTATATAGGAAAGGAACAGCAAAAGGAAAAATGGGGCCATAAAGGGTATATTGGGGAAACAGGAAGTAATAGAATATGACTAGGGAATAGGATTCCATTACAAGAAAATAGTGAGAAGTAAAGCTACACAGGTAAGTTGAGGTTAGATTGTAGAAAGCCTTGAATGCCAAACTAGGGAAATCAGAGTTTATTAGAAATGGGATTCCACAGAAGATTTTAAGTAGGAGAGAGACTTGCCTATAGTTCTATTTTCTGTGGCTATAAAGTAGAATTAATAATTTAATTCTAACTTTAGTTTTCCCACTTGCAACATTTTTAAGAAGATGGGCACCAAAATAGGGTCTTGTTAGGTTCAATTTCTGTTTATTATTTTTGGATGGAAAGGAAGGTTCTTTTACCTTCCTGTTCAGAATATGGATGCCCCCCATAGATTGTATGTGTGGATTCCAAATTACTTCATGGCAACATGGTTGGTAAGCCGGTCCTGGCTGTCATACCCTTTGATTCAGTTGGGTAGAATGCATTTTTCCCTAGGGACTAGTATACTAGGAATAATCACATTGATCTACATAAATTTGAAGGAGGGAAGGAGATCCTATAGTATTCTAAACAACTCTGTGATGATAAATTTGAGAATTTCAAAGAAAATAGGGGAAAAGGCACATTGGAGCAATAGGTATTGCCAGGGCAGGAGAAAAACCCACAGTGCCCTTCAGTGGTAGTGAGTAAAGCAAGTCTGTCTTTCAACTATTCTTTAGTAGACTAGGTCAGGGGAAGGAAAATACCCCCACTCCCTGCCATGGCAGCTGGCATAAGCTGGTGGTCCTGATAATCAGACGGCCCACTGGTAGGCTGGGGTAGAGGAAGGGAGCCAGATGAAGGGGATTTCCAGAAGAAAGACTACCCCTAGCAGTTAAGGGGAGACATTTTTCTGGGGGCTAGAAACCAAGCATGACATAGAAGCTGCTATACCTGTCATTTTTCCTGGCTAACCATAGTGAAAATAAGTTCCTGGCATGGCAATATTGTATCTTAGCTTCCAATGGCTATCGTAAGACTGAGTCACCTCATGAGTGTCAATTCCATTGTATTACAATTGTTCATCCAAGTCAAGGACTCACATAGGACACCCATCTCCATATGTTTTGTTTGTCATTCAGTGGTTAATTCTTACCAAGGAAAAAATAAGATTCTCTAAGGCCTAAGAGGCATTGCCATTTGGGTAAGCTTGTCTTTCAGATCCAAATGGAGCCACTTCCCTAGTGATAGTGCTTGGCTGGCAGTATCTTCTGGTAGAGTAGACTATGTCTAATCCTGTGAAAATCCATGTGAAGGAGTCAATGACCAGATCCACCTGAGTCGAGAGAGAAACTTAAGTATCTAAAAGTGGGGAGGCATAATTAATGGTAGCCGATAACGTATTGAAGCTACGCCCATATGTTCTGATAGATAGAAATTAAGGCATATGTGTTTTGCTGCACCTCAAGACCTAGAATATATATAACCAGCCAGCTTCTCCAGGCCATCAGACCAAATGGTAACAAGAGCAAGCTGAACTAGGGATAATGGAGAATTGGTTTAAAATGTATCTTGTGAAGGTTTTAAAGATGAAATATTTTGAACCCAAAGTTATTCCAGCTGGATACTTTCATTGTGCAGAAGATGGAACAGATCATGAGACATAAATCAACTTGGAGAATATAATATCTATTCAGTAGTAAAGGCAAGGATGAAAATCCAGTTTTCTCTGATTTCCAATTCAGAACTAGTTCCATAATACCATATGTCTTCTCCAAGAGCCTTCATCCCCTTGGCTATATTTAAACAACTCAAAGTTCCAACACTCTTAAATCCTGTGAACTTTGCATATTACTTTGTTACTCATATTTATATCAAAAGAGGCAGTAAGATGTAGTAAAGTGGTAGTAAACTCAGATACAGGGCCACTAAACCATACATAAGAACCCCTGTGGGTTGCATGTTGACTTAGAAAACCATATATTAACATTATCTGTGTTCTATGGTACTTTCATTTACTTTGTTAAATATTTCCCAATAATATTCTAATCTGGTTATGAAAGTGTGTTGGCCAACTGTTTGATACATCTTGGATAAAGAACTGAGTCTGAGAAATGAGGGTTCCAATCCCTATTCTGACATATATTGACTGTTAAGACTCCAGGCAAGTCATTTCACAAATGACTTTGCAGATAATAAGCAGGTCATTCAATATGCATCATTTATTCACTTAACCTCTCAGTGCTCTAATCTAGGTCATTTTCTAAGAAGATAAATTATAATTCTGGTGCTGGTAAGAATTGGTAGAGGGAATTTCCTCATTGGAAGTTTCCTGTATCAGTGAAATCACAAGTCCAATCAAAACAACAATGACAAAACATGTCACATTCTCCTACCAGATCATTAGTTTCCATGGAGTCAGGCACTCAAATCCAATAAACATTTATTTAGTGCTTAATTTGTGGAAGGCACTATATGAAGTACTAAGTATAAAAAGGGGGAGGGGGGAAATGGCACAATCTATGCCTTCAAGGAAAGCATTCTGTTGGGAAAGATAAGAATATGAGGAAAAACAAAGTTAATAAAAGATAAGTATAATATAAGATAGGGAGGACACAGAACATTTTTTTTTTCTCTTGGAAATGCAGTCTATAGCCATGTTATTCATCCAACTTTTTGACCAGGTCAGCAAAAGAGGTAAGAGGTGGCATTTGAGTGGGAAGGATTAGGCCAGGTTTCCAAGCCAGCTAAATATAAGTAAGGCTGTAGAGACTCTTCTCATTGAATTCTACCAAGTTAATCCATCTATAAGAGTTTAAACAAGAGGGGTAAATAATATCTAAAGCCTCTCTGGTTGTGCCCTTTGCCTTCTCAAAAGGGAATGCCCAATCCATCTAAAGCAAGGAGTCGTCCTTCCTATTTTTTAAGGATCTCCAAGGATAGGGGTTGCATAAGCTCCTTTGAAAACCTATTTCAGTGTTAAATCACTCATACTGTTAAGTTCTTCCTCATGTCTAACTGAATGCGCCTTACTTCTAATTTAACCTATGGTTCTCAGAGTTTGGTCCACAGGCTCCTGAGACTTCCCCTGAAGTCTCACAGTTGACCTCTTCTATTTATGTTTATATGACAATGCCTCTCCTTTGGTTTCTGGCATGAACCACGAATTCTGATTGAATTTAATAAAAATCCAGACAGCACCTCATTTGTGTCTCATCGAAAGGTGAGCCAAGTCCTCCCATATTTCTTGGGAAGTTTTATAAACCATGGCAAACAGAAGTGCATGGGGGAGGTGGTCCACAACTTTGGCTTCACCCAAGTGGTCCTTCAGCCAAAAAGTTTAAGGGCCACTTCTGTACATAATAACACTTCAGATACATGAAAACAGTACCAAGCTATTTCTCAGTCTTCTTATATGAAGACCAAATAAAGGAGCACTGCCCTGCCCTGAAATTTGCACAGAATCCTTGAAAATGAGAAATCTGAGGTAGCATAACAATGGAAAACTGAAACTAATATTGTACCTAAGGCAGTCATGGTCTAGGGAGAAGACTACTGACCTAGGAGTCTTGATAACTGGGGATTTTACCATTGGTGCTTTATGTAACCTAGGACACAAATCTGTCTTCCTTTTACGTAAGAAAGGAAGGGAAAGGAAGGGAGCAGAGGGGAGGGAAGGGGAGGGAAAGAAAGGGAAGAGGAGAGGAGACAAAGTAAAGCAAGGCAAGGGAAGGAGAGACAAAATAAGGGAAGGGAAAACAAGGCAAGACAAGGGAAAGGACTGAAAGGTGAGGGAAGGCAAGGGAAAAAGTAGAATGTTTTGTATGTACAATAGAAACAAGTTTCACTGAAATAGAGTGCATGAAGGGTAGTAACATGGAAAGGTAGTTTCAAAAACATAAAGAACTTTAGATATCACGCTGAGGATTTTGTATTGTATCCTAGAGCTAAGAAGGAGCCACTAAAAATATTTGAGTAAGAGTTATGTGATCATATTTGTGTTTTAGAAATATAAATTTGTCAACTATGTGGAGGATGAAGGGGAGAGGAGAGGGATGGAAGGAGTGAAACTGATCAGGAAGCCATTGTATTTGTCCAAGTGAGAAATGATGGGTATGAACTAGGACAGTGACTATGTTAGTGGAGAGAAGAGGACAAATGATCAATAGTTTGTAGGCCCCACAGGAAGGTCATAATGAAAGAAATCAGGTGATTATCTACATGGACAAAGCAAATCATGGTAGCAACACTTCCTCTCTGGGAGCCTTGAGAAAGGAAGACTGCTGATGGGTAGTGGGGAGAGAGAACAACAGTTGACCATCTTGGAAGCCATGACACTGCTTTCCCTACACATTAAAGTGGCCAACTCTGTGGGAAGCAGGTCACAGTCTCTGAGACCTCCTCCCCTGGGGACTTCTTTTTTTTTTGTGCTCCACTGGTTTCTTGGCCCTCAGTTTCCCTGGGAAATCACAGAGGTGGAGCCTCCAGCAGAGTCCAAGAACAATGGGAACCAATCAACCAACTGAATGTTCTGAAGCCATCACCTTGGCTTGATGTCAGGCCAGATTTGGGGAGGTTAGTTGTGTGTATCAAAGTGTATACACAGTGGTAGCTAGGAGCCTGATTAAATGAGAATGCCCTTTACACAAGCCATTATCAAAATTCACTGAGTCGTTATTAAACATTTGAAGGCTATTCTCTTACCCTGTTCTGAAGGGTGAGGATGGAACCCTGGGCTCAGTAGATAACAGGCCAAATAAATCCCTTGTACATAAATTCACATGCCTTTCAGAAGCAAATGGAGGTATCCTTGTTCTTAACATTATCAGATACTCCTGTTGGACCCTGGCAAATTGGAAAAGTACATAGATTTTGTTCCTTACTGCTGGAGTTCTTAGGCCTCTGTCTTTCTAAAATCATCCATCTTACTCCATCTCTACTAATAGTCACAGGAGAATTTACATTTTACCTGGGGATTCAAGGCTGAAAAGACAGAAAAGAATGGAATGCCTACCCCTTCTTGCTCTTATAAAACATAAGCTCTTTGAGGGAAGAGATTGTTTTCATAGTGGATTTACAACCCTAACACCCAAAAGAGAGACTGGACCATAGTAAATTCTTAATGAATGCTTACCCAGAATGCCTTCCTTTGTGGTTCATTGACCCTTGAGTCCAGCAAGCCCATGCCCAATCATGCTTCATTTTCTTCTCTCTCCCTCCCACATTAAGGTTGCAATGCTAGATTAAGAGACAGATGTATTACAGCTAGTCGTAATCCCCTGCCAGGTAAAATGAAAGAGAGCTTAGAATTTCCCAGAGGTAGATATCTTCTATTTCTCACTGCCTTCCTCCACAAAGGCCTACTCAGGTGTCATAACTGTTGGGGATGTAACCTGGTTCTTGAGGGATGTGCCAATAGAGTGGAAGCTTTAATGGCTTCTACTAATGATACAGTTGGGTGGGCAGGGGAGCCAGAGGTGGAGGAGGGAGAAGGTACAAATTCATGTTTTATATGTGTTTTCATCTTTATGTCTCCACCACATACTTGGACATAGTAGGCACTTAATTAAATTGCTTCTTCATGACCCCACTTGGGGTATTCTTTGTGGAAATACTAAAATGATTTGCCATTTCCTTCTCCAGCTCATGCTATGGATGAGGAAACTGAGGCAAACAGGGTTAAGTGACTTGCCCAGGGTCCCACAGCTAGGAAGTATCTGAAGTCAGATTTGAACTCAGGAAGCTAAGTCTTCCTGTTTCCTGGCCCAGTGCTCTCTCTACTGTGCCACCTAACTCTCCCAAAACTGAATTGCTAATATTGAATGTTACTTTCTGATAAAGCAGCCGTGAGACATTCGCTAGAAATAGCACCAGCCTAGCAGTCAGCTTATCTGGGTCCTTGTCCTGATCGATACCTTGATGTAAGAGAGTATTAGAGAAATTCCCCAGAGAATACCAGTATTTTTCCTTCTGTATCTTCTATGTCTGATTAAACTAGACAACAATGGCAAACAAACAAACAAACAACCCACAATTCTTTGAGCCATACCATCAAATTAGGTGAACCTGATAGTGTCTCTGTATGTATGTGTCTGTATTGATTTTAAGTATAGCTTCACATTTTATCTACCACTTATTTTATTTTTGCCATCTATTTTATCTTTATGTAAATCACAGTTTCATAATTTAAAATACTGTCCTTTGCTAAACAAAATTTTGTTCCTTTTCCTCACCTACAATATTGCTGTTGTTGATTTCCTGTTGTATTTTGCCTTTAGAACAACCATCCTCAGGAACTAATAGGATGTAGCAAGTATGTTTTGACTCCACCTGCCCAAATATTGTTCTTCTTCTGTGGCGTTATTTTGATGAAAGCATGTCCCATGCTTATCACTGATAGAACTTAGGTTTGCTTGGAAGAAGTCTAAATGTAAACCTAACAAAGAGATCTTTAATGACAAGCTTACATCCCGTAACTGCGCAGGCTTTGAAAAGATCATAGACAATGTCTTGTTAATTTTCTGCCTTGTAGTTTCCCAGACAGTTTTTGGTAATTTCAAAACTATTTTCATGCATCTCCTTTAACTTTGCTCAACTATTTCCTAAAAATGATTTTTTATCATTTCTCTTAATTGAGAATCCATAAATGTGTCTTTTTAAATTTTAACCTAATTGATTCTTGGAAATTGATTTTTTTTATTAAAAATACCATTTTAATCTATCACTTTGACACAATTTTTATTATGCCAAGATTAATATACAATGGTGGAGAGATATAATTTAGCAACACTAACCAGTAATTACTTAATATTTTTTTTTGTTATTTACATAAATACTTTCCTTTGAAGCCAATGTTCTTTTAACATAGTGTGGCATTATTTTTTGTGCTGCCATTCACAAATAAAGCAGTAATATTTGGTATCGCTATATTCTAAGCCAAATAGAAGAAAAATATGTCTTCATACTTGATACCTCTCAAGAGAAGTTTCAAATTTAGTTGACTTCTTGCAGGAGATTTCATCTTTTTGATCTAGATACTAAAAATTCAGCTTGATTTGGGGATGGGCAGTATTGGGGAAGGTGGTGTTAAAAACAAGCATTTATTAACAACCTCCCTATTACATCTAGGCACTCTGCTAAATCCCTGATAAATACTATCACCATATGGTCATGGGTGAAATCATGTAGGTCTTGTCGAGTAATTAAATGAAAGCTAATGATGGAAAGATTACTTCAGATGGAAGAATCACCACTTTCCTGGTATCCCACTCTTATATAACTAAGCTTCATTTTTGTACCCTTAGTGATTGTTCACTTGACTGACATCTATCCAAATCATAATCACAAAAGGCATGTGATAAAATCTGTGCATCTGATCAATTCATATTCTAACATGAATGGTATATAATAAGTAAGAAGTCCAAGTCTTAGCCTGAACCCTTATTTTACAATCAAAATAGAACTTGAATACTTTCTTTACTAGAGACACAAATTTTCCACTCTCAGGGTGAAAGCTTAGCTCACTGCATACATAACAAAAACTATCTGACTAATTGGCATGCTTTGAGTTACAAGGAGGATTTCAGTAATGCACACTAACATCGAGGGAGTAAAAAACATTTGAGAAAATTGGACTTAACAGAGAAAAAAATACTTACCAAATCACTCCAGATATACGACTAACAATTCACTCTGCTACATAGTAGGAGTAGCATACATATATATATACTCTCATATATACACATATATGTGTGTGTTTGTATATGTACAAGTACATGTATATATAATATGTGTGGCTATACATATATATTATATATACGTATATATACATTTAGACATATATGTATGTTTATATATATACACACACATACACATAGATACACCTAATGTTGCCCAGCCCCTTGTGGTCCCAAATGCAGTAGTAAGAACTCTCTTCTCTCAGATCTATGAACCGCCTCACTACTACTTCCAGAAAATGTCAGGGGTAAATGCAGTTATTCCATCTAGGAGAAGAAAGTGTAGGCCAAGGTCAGAACAGTGGTTTTCCTCCCAATCAAATTGTGCTGAAGTCAACCTGTCTAAACATATCCTGTGTATTATGTTCATAGCGTCCAGTACTCGGGACTGAGCTACTTCTTAGCACTGGGGCCCAGGAAGCATCTCTCACCCTAAATGCATGATAGAGAATCACAAAATAACAGAACCCATAACAGGAAGGCACTTCTGTGGCTATCTAGACCAATTCATACCAGTACCCAACAAACCAGACCCAACAAACCAGCCTTTGCTTGAAGCCCTACTTCCCCCATTTCACTTTTCTATATCACCATTTGTGAAGTTCTTCCTGACAAAAAAATTGAAATTTGTCTCTTCCCCATTCACTTCCATTGTTCCTAATTCTTCCCTCTGGGATAAAACAGGATAAGTCTAACCCCCTTCCCTATTTGATCTCTTCAAATGTTAAAGACAATTATCATAACCCCTCTAAGTTTTCTCTTCTCCAAACTAAACATCTCTAGTCCCTTCTGGTCATTATTTTTTTTTTCCTATTCTGGCTGTAGCTCCCAAATCCAAGTTAAGGACCAAATCTTCAGCAAACACACAGTGCAGTCTTCCCATAGCTATTGCACTCACATACCCTAATCTTATTCCTTTTTTTAATAACCCCTTTGTCTGTCAGCCCCCCCAAAAAAATTACTTAGTGTATAAGGGTAATATCTTCTTCCTGACAAACCCACCATTTGTCAGCATTAAGGCCTGTAGGGGCTCACTCAGTAGGCTGGAGAGTCAGCAAGGTTGAGAGTTACAGAAACAAAATCTTTTTTTTTAAGTACAGGGAATGGTGGGGGGAGTAGCAAAAATCTATTGGTTTTGGACTCCAGTGACTCCTGAAAACGCCAGTACTTTTTGTCAGATTTGGCGATCAAACCCCTGCTGAGTTGAGGACCTGCGTGCCAAGTTTCAGTTGGCAAAGGACTGAGACTTTGCGATTATAAGTACCTGAAAATCAAGGAAGGGGGGCCGTAAGGAGGGATAGAGGTGTTGGGGTTGTGGTAGAGGGCTAAGTGTCTATAGCACGGACTGAGCAGATGACCTAACAATGCCTTCTCTTGAAATATTTTGGGCTAAAGGGTTAAAGGACTTTGGGTTGGCCAATGTAGACAGCAGTTTCCCAGCCCCCAATCCTTTCCCTTCCACACCCCCAAACTGTGGGGTCTGAACAGTTGAGCTTTGAGCTCCCTCTGAATCTGGCACTGCTTGGCGTCTGTACTGCTGCCTGTTTTTTTTTTTCTTTTTAATTTGATTCCCCTGGTAGTCCTAGAAGCTGGGGCAAGAATTACTTTCAAACAAGAATCCCTTTTGTTTGCTGAGCTGAGGCTTCCGTTTCATTAGAAAAACATGGGGCTCCTTCCATCAAATTTCCCTTGGAAAACAGGCCTTTAATTTGATGGGGGGGAATGTGTCTCCAGAAACCCCACCAAAATTCCATAACTCTCCCTCCTTGTCCCCCAGCCCCCTCCAGCTCCCAACTTAAACCAAAATACTGCTCCGGACATCAGTTCAATGAGGAATTAAGCTAGCTGGATCTTCCCCATCTCCTGCGGTCCTATATCACACTAGGGGATCAGTAATCCTGTCAAGAAGCCCTATTCTTGTCATTCTCTCCAGCTCAGGCCTTGAGGTCTGGAAAGGGGCCGGAGGGTTCAGACACCTTAGAAAATCAGAACCTCTGGCTGCTTGTTATTTCTACCTCAAAGGCATAGTTCCTACAGTAGCTCAGCCTCTCAGACTGATGGGTCCTAAAAGACCAACTCCTGTGTCATTGAGTAAAGGGAAAGAGTAACCTCCTTTAAAAAGAAACGACAACGTCAGATATTAAAATACTAGATCTTTATTTTACAAGGTATCACCAGAAGTCTCACAAAATTCCACCTCTGATCCCTCCTCTTGGCCCCTGACAAAGCTTAGATAAGTAAAGGTCCTCCCAAAAGGGAGGCCCTGCATGGGGCCTAAGATGGGCAGGATGCCTCTTATCAGACGACCTGTATGGACGAGCTCACCCACAGTTCGACCCGATAGCAATGAAGCCTTTGGAGGAGTTTCCTAATGGTACATGAAGTAAATAGGCACACTGACAGAACAGGACCTCTAAAATTTTATAATATAATGATTTTCACATACAAGGTTTTTACATGTCATCTCTTCCTCAGCTAAATCCCAGAAACATGATGGAAATAGTATTGATCAGTTTCCCAGGTTAATGGGAATTAATTACATGACAATGGAATGGGTAAAGAGGAGGCCTTTGAGTTAGAGAGATGTGGGTTCAGATCCTTTTTCTGACATAAATGTATCTTGCATGAGCCATTTACTTTTTTGCTGATGACATGGTCCAGTCCCTATCACGACCTTCCCCAGCAAAACCCATAGAGAAACTTGTGGTGCGGTGACTGAGTTAATTACTCCTCTTACCCTAGTTTATTCAGAGAATACACAGAGGTCCTTTTCTAGTCACTGTAGAAATAGGTATCAGGAATAGACCTTGGGAAAATTTTGAAGTGAGGGAAAAGTATCCTTGGTACCCACCCATCTCACCTTTAAATGCATCTTCTCCTTCCTGGCGCTCCTGCCTTTAACTGACTGCTGCTGAAATTATTGGTCTTCCTTTTCTCACCCCAACACCACCTCCAGACACTTAACTTTCATCTTATTTCCTTAGGGCAGTTGTCCTCATTCTTCCTAATGCCACAACCCTTTAATACTTTAATACCAGTATGTGGGCATATCTGCATGTGGGCAGACTCACCTGGAGATGGATAGAGGAGAGGTGTCTCGGTTCCTAAGACCCTCAGAAATATATGTTTTCCAAAGGTCTTAGGTGACCTGGTTTGACCCCCAAAGGGGTCGTGACCCACAGGTTGAGAACCACTGCCTTAGGGAAAGGATTCTTAACTTAGTATATACAGAATTCCAAGAGGTTCCAATTTGAAACTTGGATGAGAAAAAGATATATATTTCTTTCAACTATAATTGCTTTCCCTTTTTAACACTATACATTTTATCTTATTCATTTAAAAATAATAGTCTCAGAAGAATGCCACAGAGTTCACCAGACTCCAAAGAGGTCCATCACACACACAAAAAGAAGTTAAGAACTCCTGCCTTAGAGCCTTAGTCTGATTGGAATTGGCTCAGTTGCCTTTAAACATTAGTCGATAAGGATTCTTTAAAACCAAAATGAATGAATCTGTAATGGTGACATTTCAGAAATTGGGACAATCTCAGCCGTTTCCCTTTTTTGAGGGGGGAAGTTTGCAGCGACCTTCAAAGTGCAGAATGCTGAGTCTTGTAAGAGAGTCCCTGTGTCTATGTCACCTATAGCCAATTAAATTGAACAAGTATGTATTGAGAATGTACTATACTATATTGTTTTTTCTTTGTTTTCTTAGAGGACCAAGGACATCACTATGTCATAGTGACGTCTTGACTTCCATGTAAATTGGATTTAAGTGAGGCAGAGCTGTGCAAAGTCACCATCAGCCTCACTCTGTCTTCCAGAGTCATCAAAGTCCAGTGGCAAGGCGAAAGTCAAGAATACTGGTGATGGCCCGGGATGCAAGAGAAGACCTTAGTATTGTTTTTAAATAAATTAATTTATTTATTTTCTTGTTTACATCATTCATTTCCACAAGATTTTGAATTACAAATTTTGTCCCCAAATCATCTCATATAGAAGAGGCAAGGGATAATTCTTACAATGGAGGGGAAAAACAGGAAGGCAAAAGGGAAAGGGTCAACCTTACACTCATTTAACTTGGCTTAGGGAAGGAATGACATAAACTCTAAACTGGGTATCTTGCCACACAGGAGAGTAGGGGGGATGGGGATGAGAGCTGGGATGATGGAGGGGAGGGCAGGGTTTGGGAGAGG
>CM053582.1:522866019-522900484 GCA_028627135.1 Pseudochirops cupreus | reverse complement strand
GGGGCAGGATAGGAAGGAGGGACATATAATCAGTCTCTCACAATATGCCCACTGTGGAGAGGTTCTGTGTAATTACACATGTACAGTCTATATTTAATTGTTTGTCCTTCCAGTGGGGGTGGGTGACAAGAGAGGAAGGGGAAGAATCTAGAATTTAAAGTTCTATAATCAAATGTTAAAAATATATATATCTATATACAATTATTATTGTTATTATTAACTACATCCAGCTGGGAATTAAGATATACAGGCATTGGGGTAGGGAGATCCATCCTGCCCTACCGGAATGTCAGAGGGTGAGGGGGGAGGACATAGGAGGGAGCAGATTGGGGGAGGGGTCATACAGTGGGATGGCTGTTTTGGGGTGACCTTAGTATTTTCAATGCTTGACCAAGCTTTAAGCTCTCCACAGCACATGCTTCAGCCACCTTCGTGGCCGTTGGAATAAATTGTTCTCATTTACCCATTCTGCTAGGGAAAGTCTTCACTTGCTTGGGGTATACAACCCTCTCACTCATCAAAAGCTTTGAGGCTTGTCAGTTACCCTCAACCTGGTTTAGCCCATCTGCCAAGATAGTTTTATCAGGTTGTGGCTGTTGCACATGCTACAGCTTTTTGGAGTCACAGGTGAGAGCTGAGTGCCAGGTGGATACCAAAGGTGGATGAGGAGCCCTGAGGAGGGATTGGCAAGCCCATACACTAAAGGCATCATATATACTTGTCTTCAGGGAAGTGCTTTTCTGAAGAATTGTAATAATGCCGTCTGGCTCAAGCCACCATCCCAATCTGAGATCGGGAACTTGTTCAGTCGTTTTCAGTCATCTAACTCTCCATTTGGGGCATTCTTGGCAAAGGTACTGGAGTGATTTGCCATTTCTTTCGCCAGCTCACTTTATAGATAAGGTAGGTGAGGCAAACAGGGTTAAGTTACTTGCCCAAGAAGTAAGTGTCTGAGGCCAGATTTGAATTCAGGAAGGTGAATTTTCCTGACTCCAGACCTGGTACTTTTAACCACTCTGTTGCCTAGCTTGCCCAAAATAATAGCAACAGTTCTTCCATAGAGGTTTTAGGCTTACAAGTCCTTTACAAATATGATCTGATCTGATCCCCACAACAACACTAAGAGGGAGGCACTACTTACCTATTTATTCTCATTTTATAGATGAGGATATGGAAGCAGACAGAGGTGAAGTCACTTGCCCAGGATCATATAGTTAGTCAGTGTCTGAGGCAGGATTTAAATCCATATCTTCTTGACTCCAGATTCAGCACTCTAACCTTCCTGCAGACACAGTTCAGTTGTATTTGAATTTTTGAAAAACAAAAGTTGGATACTTTCTAGTTAGATGTCCATTACAAGTCCCTCCATGCTTTTGTAGATGATTGTCATGAATTGGCTTGGATAAAGAAATTCACCATCATCCAGTGGCCAGTTTCCCAGTGACAATCTTCTTCACCCTTAGATTAACCAGCTCTCGGGCAACAAAGGGACTGTCCATCATTGAGTGTGCCTGAACTCCAAGTCTTGTGTGTTCAGGAGCATTAGACCTTGAATTCCAATGGCATGGCCCTTGTGAAACCAACGTCACCTCTTGCTATGATGAGGTCTCAGAATAGGACTATGAAAATATATTTGAAATGTTCAGAAGGGTGAAAAAAAGAAAAAGTAAGAGGTCTATCATATTTAGTGTCTACCATAAACCAGGTTCTAAAACTTCTGGAAGTCTACTAGGTCTATTTGGCCCCAGAAGGCAAAGTTGGAACTGAAGGACAGAAATTACAAGATAGCTGATTACATTTTAATAGAAGGAAATTTTTGTTGTTCAGTCATTTCAGTGGTATCTGACTCTTCATGACCCTATTTGTGGTTTTCTTGTCAAAGACACCAGAATGGTTTGCCATGTCCTTCTTCAGTTAGGACACTGAGGCAAACAGGGGTAAGTGACTTGTCTAGGGTCACATAGCTAGGAAGAGTCCGTGGCTGAATTTGAAACCTGAAAGTTTTTAATTATTTTTTCAATTAAAGTTAGATTAAGAAGGAATTTATAACTATGATAATCTTACTCTGAGGTTTCACAATGATTAAGCAAAAACTCTGGCAGTTTCTTTAAAATGAGAAAGGCATTAATGGACACAAAAATAGAGTTTTGAAAAAGGTTCATGAAGATAGGGTTGGCCACTTCATGATGACTTTTTTTTTTTACTACAACTCATTAAATCATCTATTAAAGCAGCGGTTCTCAACCTGTGGGTTATATTCAATTTGTAACAATGAAAATACATCCCACATATCAGATATTTACATTACAATTCATAACAGTGGCAAAATTACAGTTATGAAGTAGCAACAAAAATAATTTTATGGGTCACCACAACATGAGGAACTGTATTAAAGGGTCGCGGCATTAGGAAGGTTGAGTACTTGTACTAAAGTATGGTAGAGTTACATTCTGAATCGGTAAAAAGTGAACCCACAACAATGAATTTATTGATCCCTGAACTACTGAAGCAAAGTTAATTGGTAACACATGGGTATTTGTCTTTCCTGAAATCTTGCTGTATCCATATACCACCATAAGAAAGCATATGCTAATGGTAGTAGTTTATGACTAGTTAATCATTTTTATTTTACTTAATAAAAACCTTTAGTTTATGGAAGCATGATTGACTGATATGCCATATAATCTGAAACTTAGATATTTATGTCTTAGAAAAAGGATCACAGATTGGTCCACAGGACCAAATTTCTCAAACCACCCGCCATTTCTCCTGGTGGCAATCTACTTGTTAGGAATCTGTCTGCTTACATATCAGTAGTAATAGTAACAAAATTTAATTTTTGCATCCTAGTTTATTAAAGAGACACCTATAATGTTCAGTCTCTACTAGTAGGTCTTGGTCAGGATATCATTGAGCCAATGTAATTAGCTCAATAAGGTGGCTTTCAGTTGATGATCCTAATGGCCACATCTTTAGCAGATAGAGCCCCCCCAAATGAAATTGATAACCTGTGGACTGAGGAAGGCACAAATTACCTTCCCATTACAATTTCTTTAGCAGGTATTTAACCTGGATAGCCTTGGACTATACTGGAGTTTTCTCAGGTCTGAAACTTATAGGAAGATGAATCCCAATGCAATCTGTTGTTTGAGGCATGAGAGTGAATGCCAGCTGGCTGCATGTGAAGATATTTAACTGGAAGAAATGCTTTGATTGTTCTTATCTGTAAACTAGTATCACCTAATTCAAAAAATCATTAAGGATCAGACGACATAATACGTAAAAAGCCTTTCAACACCACAAAGTACTACATAAATGCTGCCTGTTACATTCTCTCGGTGGCAAGTAGAATACACTCTCTTCTTTCAAAGCAGTCTACACCAGTGGTTCCCCACCTGTGGGTTATGTTCAATTTAAATACATCCTGCATATCAGATATTTACATTATGATTCATAACAGTAGCAAAATTACAGTTATGAAGTAGCAATGAAAATAATTTTATGGTTGGGGGTCACCATAACATGAGGAACTGTATTAAAGGGTTGAGGCATTAGGAAGGTTGAGAACCACTGGTCTATACTCTCATCTTGCAAAACACACAGGCTGCTGGCAGCCTTGTGCAGATAGGCTTGAGGCTATCTGCTGTAAAGTGGTTCTGAATTCTAGGCTTAACGTTTGGCATTAGAACTCTTCTGGGGTACAATCCAATATAATCCTTCAGTGTCTGAGTCTGAATCATTAGTCCTCCTGTTAAACGGTAGACTTTCCATTTATAGATGCTATTTTGGATAAGATTTGCCCGTGTGTGTAAAATTAAAATTTCCAAAAATAGACTGTGTTCATGTTAATCCTCTATAAGGAAGCCCTTGTCTCTCAAGGAAATTCATGTGTTTTATCTGAGGGCTAAGTCATATTTACAGTGCATCTTTGGACAAATGTCAAAGATCCCAGGAATTCCTAGGAGGTATGGAGGCCTCTCTTCCTGTCACCTCACACACGTAGTTCTCAGAATCAATCCTGGTAATACCACTGGTAAACACAATGTCTTAGTATTAGGGCCTGGTTAGAGGCTACAGGTTGGCTGGGGATCAATAGGCCACAATCTCAGCAGAAACTAGGAGAGAACTGAGTCCAGTCTAAGCAAGGAATCTTAAAGTAGAACAGCTAGGATTTGTACCCCAAATCTTAGAGGAGCCAAATTCATTACCTGCCTTGGTTCCTGGAAGTCTGATCATGTGGAGGAGAAAATCCCACCCTGACTCATAGTGGAATTGAAATAGACAGGCCATATGCAGAGTGGGACACCAAAGAGTGATATCAAGAGGAAATAAGTAAGCTGAGTGGAAAAAAAGAAAAAGAAAGCTAAATCAGAAAGCAGCTGAACATGGGAACATGAGAAAGTTGAACAGGAGCTGAGGGTTGGACCTCAGGAAGATAACTTTTCTGGTGATGAAGAATGTTTTGTAGGTGCCTTTCAACAGGATATTCCCATCCTGAATCCCTTCTGGGGTGGCCGAGGATCCTGACACTAGGCTCTGACGGGTTGGCTTTGTAAAACTGGAATTCTAACTGGATAACTTGCCAGCAAATACAGTTTAAGGAGAATGGCTCTCTCTCAATGTCACCAGTACTTTGTAGCACCAAAGAGGGAAAGGAAGGAGGGAAACTGGCTAGTCAGTGCTATTTAAATGCTTTCCTCAGAGGTTCCATAGTTCTTTATCTGCAGAGAGACTTGAGTCATTATTGCTGACTTCTCCTAACCATCTAAAGGCAGGATGCTTGTGACCAGAAATGAAGATGCCAACTTTGTATTTTCTTGAAGGCTTGCTCTCAGTATGACCTAGACCCTTCTTCAAGCTGATATCCAGTCTCACACACACACACACACACACACACACACACACACACACACAAGTGTGTATATATACACATATATGTGCATGTATACACACACAACCTATTTTATCTCATCTTTCAACAGGCTTGAGAAGTATCTTGAACCATGAGTCAAAAGGTCTAGATTCTAATCCCAGATCTAGAAGTAACTCTTCATGGGCAAAAGACAATTCACATTTCTGAGCCTCAGTTTCCTCATCTGGAAAATGAGAATAATAATGTACATCCTGCCTGTGTCACAGGGTTGTGGCAAGATTTAAATAAGACAGTTATCCAAAAAAGCTACACAAAAATAAAACCGTGGTTTCTAAGCAATTTCTCTTCTTTTGATGACTTAGTTATTAATATCAATACACACCCAAAACAGGAAGATGTAGGCGTTCTGAAGATGTCTGCTACCATCATGGGGTTTGGTCAGCTCAGTATTCAAATGGAATAGGAATTCCCTAGAAGCACTGAGGCCCTGTTTGTCATACATGCTTCTGTTTGTCGGTGACTTTGTCCTAATTGTATCAAGCCCTGAATCACTGTAGAGCCTCCCAAACGAGATCCGCGATCACTCAAAAGAATTAGACCAAGTATCCACCCAGGAAATAAACACATGGATGAAGAAAGTCTCTTGATCAAACTACAATATACAGTTAGATGGACAGCCTATAGAGGGGGATTCATCAGGTTTTTTTTTTTACACACACTGGCAAATCTTATCCAAAACAGCATCTATAAATGGAAAACCCAGCACCTATAAATAGAAATTGGATGCAGTATCTGCATCATGGACTGAACGGTATGCAGAATAGTTGGAGACAGGACCAACCCAAGGCAAAATAAGATACGGATTAAATCTGTCTTCATTATAATGAGACAGAGACTACTAGATCTTGCCTCAAAAGACCCAGGTTCAAATCCTGGCTCCAACATTTATCAGCTTAATAGCCAATGAACCAGTCACCTGGCTTCTCTGACTCACAATTTTCTCATCTATAAAATGAAGATAATAATATTTGAACTAGCTTCCTCATGGGAAAACATATTGTAAATCTTAAAACGCCATATGAATGGGGGTTCTTATTATCATTAATTTCCTCCTTTTCAGTTTCTCCCTCATTTCTTTCAGGGTGTCCCATTTCTTCAAGTCAGACAGCTCTGTTCATGTTGTTCTCTATATTTTCATTCCTTCTTTTCCCCCACTCCAGTATGATTTCCTACCCCAATCTGTCATCTTTGGTCAAGGTACCTGTGCTTGTTCTTTCCCTAATCCAAATTGGACCCTCTGTGTCCCATTCTCTGAAGCATAATTAGATCTAGCCTGATAAACTAATCAGAATAGGGGTGGACATGGGTAAATACTAAGGAATAAGTAGGCAAAATCATGAGAATAGAAGAAAGAATGTTAAATTAGGACTTAGAAGACAGAGATCATCACAGCCATCTTGGAAAATTCATATATATCACTTGACTTTTCCCACCCTTAGTTTCTTTATCTGTAAAATGAGAGAATGGGACCTGATAACTTCCATCTCTAATTCTATGATACTTATATAAGTTAAGAGAATATCAGTAAGAGTAGAATTGTGGAAGGCTCCTCATTAGAGGTCGTCCAAACTCTGGCACTATTGAAGTACTGCCCACTTGTCTCTGCCTATTTTTCTAGCTTGTCAAAGCTTTTGGGTATGTGAATTCTATCTTCTAACTTCCTGCTGTCCATCCCACCCAACTTGGTGACATCCACAAATTTAGCATACATACTTTCTTATTTTGGTCACAAGTTATTGCTACACGGTTTAACTAGCTGTGGGCCCTGGGCCAATCATTGCAGAACACCACTCCTTCTGTCCTCTTGGTTTGTGATTGTGCCATTGATAACTGGCTTAGAGACACTAACTATTCTTCCAAGACCACACAGTGAGTAAGGCATAGGCTGGGAGAGAAGCCCTGAATAATCTGTGCCAAGGCCTACATGCTAACTGAAAGGCCATGGTCCTTCCTCTTCACAAAGGAGAAATTAGTGTCCTGCTGACCCTAGTGTTGAGGCACATCCATATACACAGAGCCAGACAGATGCACAGACACTGAAACAGTGGGGGCTGAGCACATCACCCACAACTCACAAAGGAGAATTCAAAGATAAATGGCACCCAAGAGGACAAACCCATCAAGTCAACTCATCACACAGCCAGAGCTAAAAATAATGCCAGAGAACGTTTCCCCAAGCCAAGAACCCTGCCAGTCTCTGAGTCAGTTATACAATGTGACTGGTCATCTACAGAGCCAGATGCTGTCAGAAAAATATCCCTTGGTTGCTAGAAGGCTACCATGAACCAGACTGAACAAGGTGCATGTGTGTGGGTACCTACACAGGTGTGTGGGTGGAAGCTTTGTCAGTATGGCCACTGAATGGCAAAGAGTACCAGGAAAGAAAGAGAACAGTAACTCACAGTCACTACCAAGGGTAGCCAGCAGAAAATTGAGAACTGTAATTCACATAGTATACCACCTGAATACCCCTGGCTCTTACACATCCTGCTCCCATGAGCCTCTCTGCTCTCCATTTCAATTAAACATTTTAAATTGTATGCATAACGTACTATGTTCAGTTATATATCATGCCTCCACCCCAACTTCATATTTCTCCCTCTCCACTACACAGAATATAAAATAATAGGGAAAAATGTTTTTCCCCATATAATCCATAACTCTGGTCCAATATATACATTTCTTTTCCTGCTCCCAATTTAGCCATAGCTACTACATCCGCAATAAAACTTGATTCTGCCAATTACTTACTACGGGCAAATTGCTTCACGGCTCCAGCCTTCAGTAGCCTCATCAATAAAATAATGATTTCCAAAATCCCTTCCAACTCAAAAGTTCTTACTTTTCAGCTATGAGTTATTCCTTGGGAACTTTAAGAACAGAAGTTGGCCGAGAAGAAAAGACTTTCTTCCCCACAGCAGTAAGAGGACAACAGGAAAACAAGCACCCTTCTTTTTCCTTTTAGTTACCTCTCTGTCCCATTCCTGCTTTTCTCTGTCTCCTCTCTTGCTTACTTGGACTAAAACTATGGTACTGACCAACATTGGCCAACAAAGAACTAGAGAAATTTCTCACGAGCAGAGATATCCCAAAGCTTGGAACTTGAGATTCCAAAAGTATCCAATCCTGATTGGAAATTAATCAACCAACAAGCATTTGGTGTGGGAAATACCAGACTAGGGAGTTGGGGCTACAACAGCTGCCTTGTCCTTTTCCTTGAACCAACTTAACTAAGCCCCCGAATTGAAAGTGGAAAAAGAAGGACAATTAAGATACTACTTCTCTATCACTTTACAAAATATGTTGGCATACACACATTGACAATTAATTCATGGTATCACTATCATAATTCCTTGCTTAAAACACTAAATAACAAATAGGAAAAGAAGAGGTGGAATTATTAGAAGCTATAGCTTCTAATTTAATTTAAATTTGTTACTAAGAAAAAACAAAATAAAATGAAATACTGGGGCAGCTAGGTGGCACAGTGAATAGAGCACCAGCCCTGGAGTCAGGAGGATCTGAGCTCAAGTATGGCCTCAGACACCTGACACTTAATTAGCTGCGTGACCTCGGGCAAGTCACTTAACTCAGATTGCCTTGCCTTCCCCCTCCAAAAAAAATAAATAAAATTAAATAAATTTGTTACTAAATTTTTTGGGGGAAAAGAGAGTCCAAGATGAATGGGAAACTCAAGAATAAAATTTTGAAGACAAACAAATATGATTTTTGAGGAGAGAAAGAGGGAGCTACCTAACAAGGAAATATAACTGCATAGATTTTACTGACCAATTCATATTTGAAAAAGACTTGTGTAGAACATATAAGCAAGAGCAAGTAACTGAGGATTCATCCAGGTAATAGTAAGAGAATCTTGAATAAGAGGATCTAAAACATTTAAGTCCCAAATGAGCTGAGATTGTTGATGGAATGCCAGGGAAAACAAAACAGGGTTTGTTTTAGCTTTAATGGCCATCACTCAGAAAAACAGGTGCTGGGGAGAGGGAACCAGTCATCCCTACCAACTGCCTTCTATAGGGCAGTCAAACAAGGCTAGATGAAGGAAAAAGGCCCTCTGAGAAAAAGACAAAAGGTGGCTTTGACAGACAAGTGGAATTACTTCCACCATCTTGGCTCAGACACCACATATGCTCAGACACCAATGGATGCTGAATGGAAACAAAAGCATCAGTTATAGCAGTACCTTTCCTTCCTCTTCAGACTACCAGGACTCCTGGAAACCATAGCCATCATTGAGAAAACACTGTGAAAAAGGAGCCTACCTTCTTTGCCTCTACCAAGAGTAGTCGTTGAGCAGAGGCAACCAGTGGGCATGTAAGCTCCAAAGTCCTGAGGTCATTGGTTCTCCCTTCAACTCAGCCCCCACAGCCACCATGCCTAGAAACAACCCATGACATGGAGATGTGGCCTAGACATTTTTTCTGCAGATATTGTAGGCATAACTACTGAAGACTCAAGGGAGAAAAAAGTTCTTGTCACCAAAATCCTTGGTATCGTCAAGTGGCTCAACATCAGAAACTGATGTGATTTTTATCAGTGAAGAATGATATTAAAGAAGAGACGTTACCTTTGCTTCTGAACTCTAAAGACCATGGGAACTTGCCTTCTAACTGATAGTTGAAACCTGTCACTTATATTGTCTCCCCATTGGATCCAAGCTCTTTCAGAGCAAAGATGATTTCTGCTTTGTTATTTTTATCCCCAGAGCTTTGTACATACTAAGGGCTTAATAAATGCTTTATTCATTCACTCATTTCTTAAACTCAAACAAAGGATCAGGACAGATGGGACAGATGAGTTGGCGGTAACAGATGACAAGGAGAAGATTGAACTTCTTTCTTATTTTGATTATCTTTTCCCAGGAGAATGATTTTTGAACTGGCTGGTTTAGAACAGAATGGTTAGCAAAGACTTGAAAGGGATTCCCAGTTAAGTTGGCAGAAAAAGTCACAAAGATGCCCAGTTCTCCTGCCTATAACCCAGCGAAGATCAAAAAATAGCAATAGATATAATATTGTTCAATAAATACAGAGTGAAGCATGACAAGCATGACAAGCATCTTTATCCAACCCAAGACTAAAGGAGCCTTCTGTACCCTTCTGCCAAGGAATCTAGGAAAAGCACAGGTAAGCAAGCCAGAAGTCTGCCAGGCCTCAGCTCAGAGGCACCTGAAACCAGCAGTACACTCTACCTGGGAGACTTAGAAACCCTTGGCACTCGGACTGCTTGGACTAAGGATATGGTGATGGGAACAATCCTTGCTATTACTGTGATACTCCTATGGGGCTGGAACACTGAAGCTGTCTGACCTGAGGCACTTTAGAGGGTCCTGAAGCCTACGTGCTCTATGTTAGCGGGGCAGGAACCCTGGGGAAATAGGGAGAGTGGGGAAGAGAGGACAGCCAAAGACCTTGGTACTCTAACCCTGAGGAGTTGGTGCTAGAAAACTAGTGCTCTGACAAGGATGCCCAAAGCGTATTGGACCTGAGATACTGCAATCTGTCCTAAGATAACTACAGAGGGCCCTATAGAGCCCCTAGCCTGGACACTACAATCTAAGCCAAGGACCTAAAACTAGCCAGGACCCTGTGAGCAAAAAAATCAGGGAGAAGCAGAAGTCATTGGCTAGAATCCAGGTGTTTGTTATTGTTTGTGAAGTTCAGAAATAACCCCCAAAATGAAAAAAGGGAGAAGAAAATAAGAGAGAAGAGGACAGGAGAGTACTGAGTTTCTCTCTTTGAATTCAAGACACCAGGTTTGATAAGCAGCATCCTAGAGTAATGGAAGCACTGGCAGATATGTTGCCAAGCCACTGCCAGTGACTGTGGAAAGATGGGAAAGGCTCTGCAGGAACGGAGAGGGAAAAATGAGAAAGGGTAGAACCAAACCATAGGTCAGAGAGCTTGACTTTGATTCCTGGCAATACTCTCAAACACATTATTAAAGTGATGGTTTGTGAGCATTTAAAAAGGGAAACCATAATCATTAAAAACCAGCATGGTTTCTTCTGGAAGGGGTCATACCAGATTGACCTCATTTCTTTTCCTGACAGGGAAACATGATTAGTAGATCAGGGGAATGCTAAAGACATTAAATACTTTGATTCCACTAAAACATTTGACAAAATCATTCCTGCTATTCTTATGGACAAGAAGAAAAGATATTAGCTGATGACAGTATGGTTAGATAGGTTTGGAAATTATTATACCCCAAAAGAAGCCAGTTAATGTCAGCGATGACAAAGAAGAATGTTTCACCCTCAACTCTGAGAAAGGTGTCTAATGCAATGACCATGGCTTCTGCCCTGTATAGGTCCTGTGAGGTTCACAATTTATCATCACTAACTTCAATGAAGGCATAAATGAAATGCTTATCAAATTAAGAAATGAAGCAAAATGATATGGGTAGCTAATATAGAGTTAGAATCCAAAAAGGTCTCAAGGGACTAGAACAATGAGCCAAATCCAGTAAAATGACATTTGATAAATGTAAACTCCAATATTTGGGTTAAAAAAATCATAATTTCACAAGTCCAAAATGGAAGAAGTACGGCTAACTTTCCTCAGAAAAAGAGCTGGGCATTCATTTTATGGACTACAATGAATCCATAGTTTGACATTGCAGCCAAAAAAAAAAATGAAAATCAAATGTCGTCTTAGGCTGTATCGAGAGAAAAAACAATTGTCCAAAATGAGGACTTTGATGGTTCTACTCACTCAGCCCTGGTCATTATGCTCCATTTGGGGTGCCATATTTTAGGAAGGTCATTTACAAATGGAAGCAAATCCAGTGAAGGCAGTGAGGATGGAGACAACCAATATGAGGTTCGATGGAAAGAAATGGAACTATTTCTTCTGAAGAAGTAAAGATTTACAGTAACGGGATAACTGTCTTCATGGATCTGAAGGATTGTCATGTGGAAAAAGGATTAAATCTATTCTGCTAGCCCCAAAGGGAGAAACCAAAAGATGTGGGTGGAAATAGCAAAGAAGCAAATTAAAGCTTCTCAAGAATTATAGCTGTCCAGAAATAGAATGGGAGACTTTGGAGAATAGGAGGTTCCCCCTCACTTGAGGACTATAGACAGATCAAGTCTGAATGACCTTACAACATCACTTAGCAGGGATGTTGTAAGGGGCAGACCCCTTGAGCACTGGATGAACTATAGGCCTTCTGAGGGTCCTTCCAACTTATATCCTGTGGTTCTGTTGTATAGTTGAAGTTAATCGATTATGTTTTACTAAGTAAGTGGGGGTGAGGTTCTCAAGGAATTACAAAATTGCCACCATTAGAGTCAAAGTGGGAGCAAAATCTTTCTTTCTCCTACAACAAAGGAAAAAGGGAGAGGATTCAGCAAGTGCAATAAACACATTGCTATCTCATCGTATATTGTATTTTGAGGCATACCTCAGAGATATTGCAGGTTTGGTTCCAGACCACCACAATAAAGCAAATATTGCAATAAAGCAAGTCACATGAATTTTTTGGTTTCCCAGTGCATATAAAAGTTATATTTATATTATATTGCAGACTATTAAGTATGCAATAGTAAAATGTCTAAAATTTAATTAAAAAATACTTTGTTGCTAAAAATAATGCTAACCATCATCTGAGCCTTCAGCAAGCTGTAATCTTTTTACTGGTGGAGGGTCTTGCCTCAAAGATGAAGGCAGCTGACTGATTCGAGTGGTAACCTAGATTTCAGTCTGTTATAGCTTTTGACATATCTTCCTCAGTAAGCTTAATTATTTCTAGCTTTTGATTTAAAAGGAAAGACCTGTGACTTCTTTTTATTTGAACATTTAGAGGCCATTGGCCTAATCTGGTCTAATTTCAACATTATTGTATCTCTAGGAAGAGGGACACCTGAGGAGAAATGGGAAAACAGCTAGTGGATGGGGCAGTCAGAACACACCCAACATTTATTGATTAAGTTTCTCATCTTATATGGGGGTCATTTGTGGAACCCCCAAAAAATTACAATGATAACACCAAGATCACTGATCACAGATCACCATAACAGATATGGTAATAGTGGAAAAGCTTGAAATATTGTGAGAATTATGAAAATGTGACACAGAGACACAATGTGAGCACATACAGTTGGAAAAATGGCACAGATAGACACTCAGTGCAGGGTTGCCATAAACCTTCAATTTGTAAAAAAAAAAAATACAATATCTTTGAAGTACAATAAAGCAAAGTGCAATAAAACCAGTTATGTCTGTACTTATTTTGTTTTGAGTCCTTCCTTTATGGCATCTGGGCTACCTCTGTTGAATTATGAGAGAAGCGATAGGGTTGAACAAAGCTCACTCACCCCAGCCCATTCACTCACACAAACTGCCAATTAAATACTATCTGTTCAACAAATCAAGAAGCATTTTATTAAGCACTTACTATGTGCCAGGCACTGTGGTAAGCATTGAAAATACAATTATACATTGAAAAAAAGATGATTCCTGCCCTCAGAGAGCTTACATTCTAATGGGGAAAATAACATGTAAAAAGAAGCTAAGTAAGTAGGGAATGGGAGAGAGATAAAGGTAGAGAAAGTACTGGGTGTATCCTGGAGAGGAATGAGACATGGCCCTCCTAGGGACCTTCCCAAAACAGAGGTTCTGAGAGAAGTCATCCAATCAGAGGGAAAGGCTACAGGGATGTAGAGCACTTTCAAGATTTCTAGGGCTAGAGTAAGAATTCAGGCAGGAGGGGCAGCCTGGCCTAATGGAGAAACAAATTGAGTCAAGAAATATTTATTAAGTACCTATTAAATGCTGGAGATATAAAGAAAGGGGGGAGGTAATTCCCTACTCTCAAGAAACTCACAATGTCTACTAGGTCTATATCCCAATAACATTTTTAAAAGGCCAGGGCAGGAGGAGGAGGGGAGAGAGAGAACCTATTTGTACAAAAAATATTTATAGCAGCTCTTTTTGTGGTGGCTAAGAATTGTGAATCAAAGGGATGCCCATCAATTGAGGAATAGCTGAAGAAGTGATATATGTTTGTGATGGAATATTATCATGCTATAAAAATGACAAGCAGGATGATTTCAGAAAAACTTGGAAAGACTTACATGAACTGATGCAAAGTGAAGTGAGCAGAACCAGAATATTGTACACAGTAACAACATCTTACAATAAAGAATTATGAATGACAGCTCTTCTTAACAATACAATGATCTAAGAAAATCTCAAAAGACTAAGTGTGTAGCATACTATCTGACTCCAGGGAAGGAGCTGATATTGTTCGAATATAAATTGAATCATTGTTTTTCACTTCCTTTCCCTCTTTTTCTTTTATTTGAGTCTTCTTGTGCAAAATAACTAACACGAAAATGTTATGTGATTGTGCAACCTATATCTGATTATTTATTGTCTCAGTGAGGGGGGAGGAGTGGGGAGAATGGATATAATTTAAAATTCAAATCTTTTTTTTTAAACTCAAATCTTTAAAAATGTTAAAACAAAGTTTAAATAAGTAATTAGGGAAATAAAATATATATTAAATATTGTTTTTAAAAAGTCAGTCCAGCTCTGTGAAGTTTGGATAAAACAACATGAATTTTTTAAAAAAGATCGTTATCTAATAGGTGAAATAACATTCAAGCTACGTATAAATAAGATATATACAGAATAAATTATAGACAATCAACAGAAGGCACTAGAATTGAGGAAGATTAGAAAATGTTCCCTGTAGAAGATTTTAGCTGGGACTTAAAGAAGCTAGGGAGAGTAGGAAAGGAAGATAAGAAAGAGAAAAAAAAGTTCCAGTGACAATCCAGGTTCAAGTTCTGTTTTTGACATGTGCTGGTTCTGTGACCCTAGATAAGTCACTTAATTTCTCAATTCCCAAAACAACTCAATAAAGCTATTAACTGCAAAGCTTGTAACAGTCTACATAGGTGGAGGGAGTTTCCTCACCAAATGTCCCTTGTAGCAAAGAATTAACAAGTCTAGTCCAAAAAATAAAATAAATTAAATTAATGCACCACTGAAATGGGATGCTGAGGCAGACTGGAGGACCTATGTACTTAGCACACAATAAGCACCTAATAATACTTATTGACTGACTGATGTCCTTCCTTAGAACCCTTAAATAATGCGAGACAGTCTAAAATACCTGGAATAGTTCCACGCCTGGAGGCAGGTGACCTCTGCAGGACCCTCCAGTCTGTCATTGGTTTTAGTCTTTTTTTTTCCATCAGAGCACAGAGAAGATAATAATAACTGTTTGCTTGTAAAGTGCTTGGGACTCAGAGGATAAAAGGTGTTAGACGAGTGTAAAATGTTATTTTTGGCACACACGTTGGAGAAGGGAAAGTCCCACACAGAAACGGAAGCAAGGAGGACATTTTTTGGGGGGTTCCTCCTTTAAATAAATTGATGGAGAACAAAGTGTTATCCCACTGCCACCTGTTGGGGATTTATTTGTTTCTCCATAGTACAGCATGCATGGGGCCAGGAGGCAGGTTTGTGAAAAGGAACGAGTCCCTAAAGGGCTGAGTTAGAGAAAGAAACCAAACCATTTTCCACAGAGATCGATTCCCTTTCCACTGTTAATGGACCATGTGACTGACTCCATCTGGCCACTTGTAAAATGATTACAATTCTATTGACCCTTTCTTAGAGCTGGTGTGAGGCAGCTGTTTCTGGAGGTTTCCATGTGCTGTGGGCATCTCAAGTGGAACGTGCTGGAAGACAATTTCTACTAATATCTCCCGAGTTGCTCTTTTTTTTAAGGCTTCTGGAATTGTTCCAGCCCTGATCTGCCTACTGCCTTTCAATTCTGCTCAATTCAATTCAATCAACAAATATTTATGTGTTTATAAGGATGGCATTGTGCTAATCCTAGAGGTCACTGCCTTCAAGGAGCTTTCAATCTACTGTGGGGATACATGTATACAGGTAAATAAATGGTGTCTGTACAAAAGTAATAAGAGAGTTATTTTAAGAGAAAGAAAACACCAGGGACTGGGTCTGGTGGGGGGGGGAGAGGATTAGGGTTAGACCAGGAAAGATTTTTTATAGAAGATAGAACCTGAGCTCTGTTTTGAAAGAAGTTAGAGGTGCTCAGAGTTTGAGGTAAGGAAGGAAAGGATTTGTGAAATGCAATATATTAATCCACCCCTCCTAGATCACAAGAGGTGCCCACATGCATACACAGCTCTTAGATCAGAGAATGGAATGACACTTAAGGCCAAGACCATGTTGGAGAATTTTGTACTCCCTTGACTCATATCCCACCTCCCCCAAAAAGCCATGATGTATCAGATTGCTATGTCTATCTCAGTCTGTGGTATCAGTGATAATTTTGACTTGAATTGGGAAGTTCAAGAATAGATTGATATTACTAACTCTCAGATAAGGTAACTAGGTGATGCAATAGACAGACTGCCCAACCTGGAATCATGAAGCCCTGAGTTCAAATCTGGCCTCAGACACTTACAAACTGTGTGAGCCTGGACAAGTCACTTAACCCTGTTTGCCTCAGTTTCCTCAGTTTGCCATTCTGGTATCTCTGACAAGAAAACACCAACTGGGGTCACAATGAGTTGGACACAACTGAGCAACATCAGCAAAACAAGAATCTATGCCAGGTGCTATGAGGGACCCAGCAACAGTAACACAATCTCTTCAGTTTATATTCTAATTTAGCAACATCTTCTCATTGTCTTTGTCTACATGGAGTTTATATCCTGGTTGTAAGATAAAGCACAATTATAAATTAAGAAGGGGTGAATAAGTACAATGAGAATTTGTTTTGAGAGCTCAGAGGAGGCTGCATCAGTTACATAAAGAACTACCTGGGGTTTAGAGACCAAGATTTCCCCCCCATTGGAGCTGAGAGAAGGGAAGTCAAAAAGTAGAATTGAGAGATTACTCCTGGACATACACCCCAAGGAGATCAAATATAGAAGGAATGATCTCAAATATACCAAAATATTCAAAGCAGGACTTTCTGTGTTAGAACTAGGTACATAACGATACTCATCATTTGATAAATGACTAAGAAATAAATGACTCTTAAAGAAACAATGACTATGAAGGATTCAGAAAAGGATGTGAAGACTTATATGAATTGGTAAAGAATGAACAGATCCAGGATAACTATATGTGCAGTGTACCTCAATGTAAATGAAAACAACACCAGAAGTCAGACAAATTCAGAGTCGCTCAATATCTGAAACTTCTAGCTGACTTTAGACCATATCACTTTTCCTGCTCATCGGGTTTCCTTTATGCTTTGAAATCATTGCATGCTTCTGATCTGGACCCCACTTCCTACATTCTTTGCTAGGCATTCCATAGTTCTGGCAACTGACCTCTGGTCCTCCATCACTAACCTAGCACTATTGGCATCCCCTTGAGTGGGGACCTCCCAGCTTTGAAGACTGTAATGTCTCTTCCTGTACTATGATAGATGCCTAGCCGCAACCCATGAGAGGCCCCTATTCCTGGTCATGATCCTATACTGGTTCTAGGTTTTCAAGACATTTTTAAAGTCACCTTATTCAAAAGTAATCAAATAGAGGTTTCTGGGACCAAGATGGGGGACTAAGCAGTAAACTGCCATAATTCTCCCATATTCACCTCCAAATAACCATAAAGTAGTGCCCCAAAACAAATCCTAGAACATGAAAACCACCAAAAAGATGGCATAAAACAAACTGCTAGCCCAAGAAACTTGGAAGATCAGTAAGAAAGGTCTGTCTTACTCAGGTGAAAATGGAATGCAGTCCAGGATAGGAAGCATCCCAGCAAGCCAGCAGCAAGCCCCACCTTAGCAAACCAGAGGGAAATCCTGAGCCCCAGTACAGTGGAGCAGGCAAAAGCTTATAGAGGGTCATCCCATGTGCCTCTGCATGGCCAGGGAAATGGGCAGACTCCAGCTCTGAGAACCTACATGTGCTCCAGCATAACCCCAGACAAACAGGAAGACAACAACCCTATGGGTGCCTAAGTACAAGCCTGCCAAGCTTCAATCTGGGCAAGCAGGCAGCCACCAGTGACCAAACCATCATGTGCTTCATGTAGCCTCAGAGAAATGCAGAAACATCCCACTTGTATCAGCACATAGCACTAGGACCCCTGCTTAACACCAGGTAAGCTGCCAGACCTGCTACAGCCTCCAGCAGCACCAGCCACCCCATACTCCACCCCCTCAGTGCAGCATCAGATACAAGGGTCCCTTGTGGGCCTCAGGGCAATATCAGTGCAGCACAAGGTAAATGCCAGGGTATGCAGCCCCTGGAACAAGAGGTCTGAGACAGTGCCCTTTCTACCCTGAGCTCAAATTTAAAAGAAAGGTAAAAGGCCAAAAAGATGAACAAAAACAACAACAAAAGAAAAGAATCTGACCATATAAAATTCTTATGGTGACAGAGAAAATCGAGACATAAACTCAGAAGAGGAAAACAATGTCAAAACACCTATGGGCAAAGCCTGAAAGAAAAAGAGGAAGTAGTCTCAAGCCCAGAAAGAACTCATGGAAGAGCTCAAAAAGCAAATTAAAAATTATATAAGAGAGGTAGAAGAAAAATTGAGAAGAAAAAAATTAAAGTGATGCAAGAGAATTATGAAAAAAAAAGAGTCAACAACTTGGAAAAAGAAAACAATTGCTTAAAAGTAGAATTGGCCAAATGGAAAAGGAGATACAAAAATCCACTGAAGAAAACAACTCCTAAAAAAGTACAATTGACAAATGGAAAAGGAAGTACAAAAGCTGGGGAAAATAACTCCTAAAAAGGTAAAATTAGACAAGTGGAAGCTAATGACTCTATGAGACATCAAGAATCAATCAAACAAATTCAAAAGAATAAAAAAGTAGAAGAAAATGTAAAATGTCCAATGGGAAAAACAACTGATCTAGAAAATAAATCCAGGAGAGACAATGTCAGAATCATTGGGCTACCTGAAAGTCACAATCAAAAGGAGGACCTGGACAGCATCTTTCAAAAAATTATCAAGGAAAACTTCCCTGATACCTTAGAAGCAGAGGGCAAAATAGTTATTAAAGGAATTCATCAATTGCCTCAGGAAAGAGATCCCAAAATAAAAGCTCTAAGAAATATTATAACCAAGTTACCAAACTATCGGGTCAAGGAAAAAATACTGCAAATGACTTGAAAGAAACAATTCAAATATCATGGAGCCACAGTCAAGATCACACAGGACTTAGAAGCTGCAACATTAAAGGACTGGAGGTCTTGGAACATGCTATTCTGGAAGGCAAAGAAGTTAGGATTGCCACCAAGAATGACCTACCCAGCAAAAATGGAGAGTACAGGTATAAGGTGAATTTGAAGGAATGACATTAAAAAATTAAGAGATGAGAAAAGAGGAGCACACTGGGTACAGAAAGAAGGGAAAGGCAGAATGGGATAAATTATTTCACATGAAGAAGATCAAAAAGCCTATTAGAGTGGAAGGAAAGATAGGAGGGTAGACAATGAGGATCACTTTTATTCTCAACAGTATTGACTCAAAGAGGGAATAATATACAAAATCAGTTGAATAAAGAAATCTATGTTACTTGACAAGAAAGTAGGAAGGAAGGAGATTAAGTAAGGGGCGGGTTTAGGGAGGGACTGACAGAAGAGAGGGCAGATCAGGATAGGTGTCAGACAGAAGCAAAACTTGAGGAGGGAAAGGGTGAAAGGAGAGAGAAGACAAACAGAAGAAAATATAAAATTGAGGAAAATACACAGCTAGCTATCATAACTTTGATTGTGAATGGAAGGAACCCATAAAATGGAAGCAGATAGCAGAGTGGATCAAAAACCAGAATCATATAATATGTTGTTTACAAAAACCACACTTGAAGCAGAGAAACCCACGCAGAGTAAACATAAGGGGACTAGAGCAGAATTTACTATGCTTCAGTCAAAGTTAAAAAAAAAAAAAAGCAGGGGTAGTAATCCTGATCTCAGACAAAGCAAAAGCAAAAATAGACCTAATTAAAAGAGATAAGGAAGGAAACTACTTCTTGTTAAAAGGTACTGTGGACAATGAAGCAATATCAATATTAAACATATACGCATCAAGTGGTATAGCATCCAAATTCTTAAAGGAGAAGTTAAGTGAGTTACATGACCAAATAAAAGATAGAAAGCATTATAAAATGTAAAATATATCATTTTTATTATATTAAATTAAAAAGCTTTTGCACAAATATAGCCAATGCGATCAAGATTGGAAGGAAAGCAAAAAGCTGGGTAACAATATTTACAGAAAGTTACTCTGACAAAGACTTCATTTCTCAAATATATAGAGAACTAAGTCAAATTTATAAGAATGCAAGCCATTCCCCAACTGAGAAATGGTCAAAGGAATATGAACAGGCCATTTTCAGAAGAAGAAATCAAAGCTATCTATAGGCATATGAAGAAGTACTCTAAATCACTTTTGATTAGATAAATGCAAATTAAAGCAACTGAGGTACCACCTCATACCTATCAGATTGGCTAATGTGACACAAAAAGGAACATGATAAATATTGGAGAGGATGTGGGAAAATTGGGACACTAATGCATTGTTGATAGAGTTGTAAGACGATCCAACCATTCTGAGGAGCAATTTGGAATAATGCCCAAAGGGTAACCAAACTGTGCATGCCCTTTGGTCCAGGAATACCATTACTAGATCTATATTCCAAAGAGATCATAAAAAGGGGGAAAGGACTTACAAAAATATTTGTAGCAGCCCTTTCCATAGTGGCAAAATATTGGAAATTGAGGGCATGCCCATCAATTGAGGAATGACTGGACAAGGTGAGATATATGAATGTAATGGAATACTATTGTGCAATAAGAAATGATGAACAGGCAGATTTCAGAAAAACCTGGAAAGACTTGTACAAACTGAGGTAAAGTAAAATTAGCAGAATGAGGAAAACACAAAATCAGCAACATTGTGTGATGATCAACTATGAACCACTCAGCTCTTCTCAGCAACACACTAATCCAAGACAAGTACAAAGGACATATGAAGGAAAATGCTATCCACATCCAGATAAAGAACTGATGGACTCGGAATGCAGATCAAAGCATATTTTTCTCATTACCTTATTCTTTTTCATGTTTTTTTTTCTTTTGATCTGTCTAGTCTTTCACAACTGTGACTAATATGGAAATATGTTTTACAAGATAGCACATATATTATCTATATCAAATTGCCTACCATTTTTGGAAGAGGGGATGGGAGGGAAGGAGAGAGAGAAATTTGAAACTCAAAATCTTGTAAAAACGAATGCTAAAAACTGTCTTGACATGTAATTGGGAAAAAATAAAATACTATTTTAAAAAGTAATAGAATAACAATGTATATCTATATCTACATATATATATATGCATATATTGACCACCATTTAAAGCATGATTTCTAGAAGCAAAATATATTGCTTTTAGAATTGTTAGAAGATATATATGTTAAATATATGTGTGTATAGATGTAGATATAATATTTAAATTATTTCACATTGCTCAACTGTTTTATCTCCACAAACTCTCCCTTCCCCTCCAATTGTGGGGGACTGCTGTCCTCAGCCCTTGAACCACATCTGGCCTATGATCCAAATGCCCAGAGGGTGTGAACAATTATCACAAATTTGTCAGGTTCTTAATTTGCAGGGCTTTCCTGTATGTAAATCTGTGCCCTGCCTAGGAAGCAGATGCCTTAGGGAGGGTTAAGTTAGAGGTTTAAAAAAAAAAACCCGTAAAGTCAAACCCCATGATACCACTCATTATTATACAGATTTAACTATAGGGTAGGTTTAAATTCTACCACCACCAACCCCTCCCCCAAACACACACATAACCATAGCAATCCCACGTAGTAAAAGTTTATCCCAAGATGGACTCCAACAGGCTAACGTCCAAAAATTCACTTTTGAGTTAGAACTGTTGGAACTGGGCACATATTTTTGCATTTGCCTCTGGAAACCACACTACAAATGATGGTCAAATTTCCAGCATAGGAGGAGGGAAGGGAATAAATATTTACACGCGGCCTACTATGTGCCAGGCACTGTACCAAGTACTTTAAACAAATAGTATCTCATTTGGCCCTCACAGCAATCCTGAAAGGTAGGTGCTATTGTCATCCCCGTTTTCTTGATGTTGTTCAGTCATTTTTCAGTCATGTCTGACTCTTTGTGACACCATCTAGGGTATCCTTGACAAAGATACTGGAGTGATTTGTTATTTCCTTCTCTAGCTCATTTTTCAAGTAAGGAAACTGAGGCAAATAGGACTGAGAGATTTGCTTGAGATTTGAACTCAGGTCTGGAACACATATCCATTGTACCACCTAGCTGCATAGGATCGTTCATCAAAGTCTATTTAACCCCACTAATCATTAAGTCTACTATATAATGGGCACAGAGCTCAATACTGCAAATATGAAAAGCACATATGAGGGGTGTTTCTACTCCTAAGGAGGTAACATTCCATCAGGGGAACAATGTATGGGTATTCACAAAATACATACAATGTAAATTCAGAACAGTTTTTAATTATTATTATTTTTGAGGGAAAACACTGGCACCTGGGAGAATCAGGATTAGCATCATGTAGGAGGTAACCCTTGAGTTGACCTTTGAAGGAAACTAGTAATTCCAAGAGATGGGGGTAAGGAGGGAATATATTCCCAAGGTGAAGAAAGAGCCAGCTTGACTAGTCTTTAGAATGTGTGGGATGTAATTCTAATTAGTGTGGAAAAGTAAGTTGGAGCCAGAATTACAGGAAATATACTTATCAAACAGTGACATTTGTATTCCTAGTCTGGGGCAAATCTGCTCCACTATGTCTCCAAATATTGTATGTCCCCAAATTATTCAAGTCACTTCCCCCTTCAAATATTCTTTGCATATGGTCTCATCCAGCAGTTAAGAGAAAAGTAAACATGACTATAGGTAATCACCTGAATCTAAAAATGACTGACAGACCCCTAATCTTGACCAAGCATTTATTCATTAACTCAGCAATCATTTGGTCAAGAAGATTCATCTTCATGAGTTCAAATCTGGTCTCAGACCTTTACTAGCTGTGTGACCATGGGCAAGTCACTTAACCCCATTTGCCTCAGTTTCCTCATCTGTAAAATGATCTGGGGAAGGGAACGGCAAACCACTCCAGTTATCTTTGCCAAGGACACCCCCAATGGGGTCATAAAGAGTCAGACTCAGATGAAATAACACAACAAAACTACAAGCAATGTACTATGCTAAGTGCTAAGACAAAAATAAAATCATCCCTGCCTTCAAAGATCTTATATTCTAGGGATCTCTCCTTGGTTTCATATTTGTTAAAGTCCGCAACTTCACTGGTTTAAAGAACTCCCCCAATGAGGTCTCCTATACTGGTGAAGATCTGCAGTTCATAGTGTTGGAGAGGTTCCTGGGGAACTGAGAATTTAAGTGACTGCTTGAGGTCACAGAGTTAGGATTCACTAAGAAGCCGGGTCCTTGTGGACAGGGTCTATCTTGCTTTTCTTTTTCTTGCTATTATTGTTCCTTTTCATGTGTATCCCTGGCATTTAGTAGAGTGGTAGAAGATAGTAAGAGATTAATAAATTCTTTTCTTCATTCATCCAGAATGAGACCAGCTCTCATCAACAATATTAAACACATAGGCCTCCAGGCCATTCTTGTGTATGGCTCAAACCAGACTAAAATGTAAGTGGGAAATATGGAAGAAACTAAATAAGAATACAGTGGAATATAGATAATGTTCATACAGGGTTTTCTAAGTCAATATGGCACCATCAGGGATCCTTATGCATGGTTTAGTACCCCTCCCACCCTATTTCTACTGGAGTTTAATGCCACACTGCTCTCTCCTGTCTCAACACCTTTGAACTAGTTGTTACCTATGCCTGAAATGCACTGCCCCCATCTCACCTCTGCCTTTAAAAATCCCTTGTTTCCTTCAAAATTCTTAGCAAGCTGTCTCACACCATGATGAGCACCCTGGTCCTTGGGAGTCCTTACTCAGCAGCAGTTAGGGATGCGATAGAGGGAGTTGCAGCATCTGGCGTGAAGTTAGATTGGGTTACCAATAAAAGTCCTTGACCAAGCCTTCTGTTCACCGTCATTTCTGCTTTCTCAACTGTCTCCTTTTCTATTAGTATCAGCTGTTTGTAATAATTGCTAGCATTTATATGGCACTTGAAGGTCTGCAAAGCACTTTATGTAAATTACCTAATTCGATCTTCATAAGAACCCTTTGATGTAGGTACTGTTATAAGCCTCATTTTGCAGATGAAGAAATGAAAAGTAATATACTCAGGGTCATTCAGCTAAGGAGTCAGGATTTGAACTCAGATCTTTTTCCCTTCAAGCCTTTGAACTCTGTCTATTAGGTCACACAGCTAGGTGAACTAGTGGGCTTTATTTCCTATCCTCCCACACCTACTACAAAAGGTTGACTTTAAAAGTCTCAAGTGAGATGATCTAAGACAATTTCAAAAGACTCATGATGGAAAACACTATCTACATCCACAGAAAGAACTATGGTGTCTAACTGCAGACCAAAGCACATTATTTACTCTTTTGTTTTGCTTTGTTTTCTATCTCATTTATCCCTTTTGTTCTGATTCTTCTTTCACAACATGACCAATGTGGAAATATGTTTAATATGATCATACATGTATAGCCTATTCAGACTGCTTACCATCTTAGGAAAGGGGGAGGGGAGGGAAAAAAGGAGGAAGAAAAAAATTTGGACTCAAAATCTTATCAAAGTAAATGTTGAAAACTATATTTACAGGTAATTGGAAAAAATAAGATGCTATTAAGTGGGGGGGGGGAGGTGTGTCTCAAGTAGGATGTCTAACTCCATTCTCATGGTTTATCATTGGTTTTGTTTGTTTTGTTCTTTGTTTGGATAAGCTACCGTTTTCTGGCACTGTCCTGGGCTACATACTTGTCAGCCCCTTCCTGCAAACCACCTCATAGCTGACATCCAAATTTTCCAATTGACCCATAATCAGCTAGTCCAAAGTAGGCTCACAGCAGGACATTTATCTGATAGAGGTTGGCCACATTTTGGTTTCCCTGTGCCCTAAGGCCAGTCTCTGTGGTTTCAGGAAAAGGCAGAAAAATATGGGTGTGGTAGAAACCTATTCTAGTCAAGTTGGGATGATGATCAGGGGTTCACTAGGGCACATTCGGGGATCCTTGGAAAGCCAGCCCCTTTCACCAAGGACAAAAATATGAGGGCACAGATTAATTGGTATTTTTTCCTCTTCATTAATAAGGAATCTAGCAGGGTTTATGTCTTCTTTCTTGGATGCTTTCCATCCTCTCTTCCACACTGTCCACACTAGGAGTACTGATAAGCTGGGCATGGCCCTGATGACCTGGGAGGGACACCATGTTTGCCTGAGGCAACTGGTTCCTCTCTTTTCCTCCCTCTGATATGGCTTCCTGATGTGGAGAGGTGTGGAGTCAGATGGGGTACATGGGTTTGATACTCTTTCTTTTTTTTTTATTAGAATAATATCTGGAACATGCAGCTACAGATACTAGACCAGTAACAGTAGGTGTATCTCATCCACAGAGGGAAATGTAATGAAAATGTGGTAAAAGGATGGATTTGATCTTTGTTAAAGTCCTTGAGCCTCTAACTTATATGGGTACACTTTTCCCCTCCCTGAACTTCATGGTTCAATCAAAATATTCTTTACACATGCTACTATCTCTCCTATCTCAACGCCTTTGAACTGGCTGTCAGCTATGCCTGGAATGCATTGCCTCCATCTCACCTCTGCCTTTAAGAATTGCTTGTTTCCTTTAAAATTCCACTCAAAAGACCTACATGAAACCTTTCTTGACACCTCTGACGCCCAATAGGTGCTATTGCCTTCCCCCTATAAATTTTCCTTGCATTTTGTTGGTAGCTACTTTTGTATCTATTCATATATTTACACGTTTTCTCTCTTGATAGAATGCAAGCTTCTTGAGGGGCTTGTCTTTGTAACTCCAGTCCCTAGTACAATACCTGATACAGAGTAGATGTTTGGTGATTGAGTGCTTCTGATATTCGTTGGATCTTTAAGATACAGTTATAACATCCATTAGCTGTGTCTCTTCATTACATCTTCCCTAGGTGCAAACCTGCTGACTCTCAAGCCAGAACACAGGCACAAACACCCAACAATCCGGGGTCAACATCATTCCCCACACTCCCCCACTAAAAAAAAGAGTAAACAGAAGAAGGTATGAACACATCCATAGGAAACACACCTGATCAGTGCCTTTGTACTGCCCAGTCTCCCCCCTGCAAACCTATCCCAGCTCTCCTCAGTCTCCATCTTCACAGCCAAACTCCTTTGCAAAGCCTCAGAGCATAGTGGCCAGCTTTGTCCAAAATCCACCCATTGTGTTCATTCTATCTGCTCTCCTTAAATCCCCCACAGTTTGTCACTGAAGTGCTGGAGCAATCAATGACTTTCCCTTGGCCTTTCTCAGTAGCCCAAATCCGGTGAGAAGCCTCTATGAGCAGTAGCCAGCCCATTTCCAGGCACAGTGATGCCTGTGTTCTCTGGTTCTCTGCCACCTCCACTCCCTGCTGTGCTTCTTTCTCACCTGCATCCTGTCTGTCCCCTGTGATGAAAGAGGCTAGGGGGTTCCCAAAACACTGCCTCCCTAGCTTGGCTCACTTTTTACTGTTATTATTGTCATCAGGGACTAGAGGGGTTCCCCCTTCCAACAGCCTGGGAATTGTAGTCTTTTTCCTTTTTTTTTCTCTCTAGTTTCCTTCCACATCAGATTAATAGCAGATTACATATTCAGGCAATCATCTAGAGTGTGATTTTTAAAAAAAAAATTATTGAAATGTGAGGAAGAGGGGCGGCTAGGTGGCACAGTGAATAGAGCACTAGCCCTTGAATCAGGAGGATCTGAGTTCAAATTTGGCCTCAGACATTTAATACAAAAAAAACTAGCTGTGTGACCTTAGCCAAGTCATTTAACCCCAATTGCCCTCCAAAAAGAAAAAAAGAAAATGGAAAAAAAAATTAAGGAAGAGATATCTCAGGTTACCACCAAAACATTGTACAAATAGTAACCCAAGAATATCTAGGACTCTCACATTCTAAAAGTGTTTCTCTCAAAATAATCTCATGAGATAGTGTAATCATGCTCACCATTTTACATGTGAGGAAACTGAGGCTTAAAAAAGTGAATTGACTTTCCCAAATTCACATGGACAGTAAATGTCAGAGCCAGGAATCAAACCCAAAGTATTTGTATAAACTTTTTGCAGTGTTCAAAGCATATCCATAGACATTCTCTCATGTGGATATTTGAACTCTAAACAAATAAATAAATTACAGATACAGGCAGGCAGCAGGCTTCAGTAGGAAGAGAGTGCCGAATTAAGAGTCACGACATCTGGATCCTGGTCCCATCTCTACCACGTGTTAGCCACACATGACTATGGGAAAATTTCTTTATCTGTTTTGCCATGGTGAGATAGATGGCAACCACCACGAGATGCCTATGAAGACTTTCCATGGGATGATATGATGCCAGGCGCAGTGGCTAGACTGCTGGGCATGGAGTTGAAAAAAGCTGGGTTTGAATCCTACTTAGGACATAGATTGGCTGTGTGACCTTGGACAAGTCACTCACCCTCTACGAGTTGGTTTCTTCCTTCCACACTATGGGAAAGATAACAACATCCACCTCAGAGGGATTTTGCCAGCATCTAATGAGACAATGGATATCAAGTGCTTTGAGTACCTTAAAGTGATGTATAATATGAGGTGCCCCCAAAAGTCTTAGTGCAGTGTTAAGCTTTAACAGCTTAAATAAGCTTTAATGGCATGTATTTATGAGCTATAATAGCTTAAAAACTGCACTGAGACTTTGGGGACACCCTATAACATACTGTGAGGTAGGCAGAGCAATTGACGTCCATTATCTCACTTGGTCCTCACAAAAAACATGTGAGGTAGTTATGGTTAAAGCTTAAAATTGCACCAAGACTTTTAAGACACTGTGTGTGCATGTATAATGTACTTATACATAAGGCGTCCTAAAATATATAGACATACACACATACATATACAGAAAAATCTATTGTCATTATCAGTGTTACTAGTATTATTGTTGCTATTAACATTGCAGGATCCACAGGCCTGTTAATCAATCAATAAGTATTTATTAAGATCTCTTATGTGCCAAGAACTATACTAAGACAAAAATGAAATCAATCCTGTCCTCAAAGACCTTGCATTATAAGGTGGGGGAGGGGAGGAACATGTATGTGTGTACATGTATGAGTGTGTGTGTGTGTGTGTGTGTGCGCGCGCACAAAATGAATACACTATACAGCTAGGTCTCATTTAGTGAGAAAGATGAATTCCCCTTATGTATTCACATGTCTTTAAATTAACATTATTTAAAGCTATAATTACATAAAATATGGTCATTGGTTCTAGCCCAACGGAAATATGCAGTGCAATTCAAATAATGGGACCACTTCAGGGAATTCATTATTCCTACTAATCAGTCCTAGTTTGTAGTTTGGGGACAGAAGGGATCCAGGGAAAATAGAACATGTTTTATGTAAAAGGTGATACTTTAGTTGAGTTTTGAAGGAAACCAGAAATTCTCACAGGCAGAGAAGAGTCTTACGTAAATGAGATCCAACCAGAACAAAGGCAAAAATACGGGAGATAGAATGTTGCATGTGAAACAAAACAAACAGGTCAAGAGGTACATGAAGGAGAAAAATATATAAAGTAACTTGGAAAACTAGAAAAAACCTAAGTATTAAAGAGCTTTAAACCAAGAGAGAGACCCAGGACCTTAGGGTCTAATTGAATTCTTCTTTTGACAGAAGAAGAAACTGAGTCCCAGAGAGGTTGACTCACTCAAGTTCCCACACACACAGTAAGTGACTGAACCAGGTCTTAAACATAGATCCTTTCTCCCATTCCAGTGCTCTTTACACTGTTATGTTTCATCCAATATGTAAAAGTTAAGATGGAGAGTGCCTCCCAAACAATGGAAATCATCCTTAGCATCTCAAGATAGTATCAACACCCATCCCACACATTCCAGATGTCAGAGTGGTTGGCAGGTTGTATTCACCCTCACTCTCCAGAGCAAAGGAACTCCAGGGAGGAATGTGTCAAAACACAGCCAGTTCAGAGAAAACACAAACATATTCATGTTTATGGGAAGGGAAAAAAGAAAACTGTGTGAAGGCATGCAGCTACTGAAGCAGCTGGTACATCCCCCTCCTCATCCAAGCTATGTCAGGGAGAAGAGGTTCTTTTGAGTCAAAGAATCCAATCAGTGCAGCTCATTTAAAGGAATGGACAAGATGCAAGCCAATACCTTTATCAGGTGAGAACACCTCCAGTGAGATAGCAATCCATCAATTAGAGCTGTAACTTAGGTTTACAACTAGATGCTAGAGTGGGTAACAATGCTAGACTTGGAGTCAGGAAACCTGGGTCTAAATCTCATCTCAAACATCTATTAGCTATGTAACCCTGAGCAAGTCACTTAATCTCCCTCGGACTCAGTTTTGTCATCTGTAAAATGGAAATAATTATAGTACCTACCTCCCAGGGCTGTTGTGAGGATCAAATAAGATATATCCAGTGCTTTGCAAACCTTAAGGCTTTATATAAATACTAGCCATTGGTTATTATTATTGTTAAGACCTAAGCAACTCTGTTGAATCAATCAATGGAAGGCTCTAAGATAGATGTGAAAGTGCTTAAAAACCACTGGATGAAATGGAGGGAAACAAAAAAGAACTTTCTGAACTTCAGAAGGTGGAGAAATTGTACTTTTCACCATAGTCCCAGTACAATTGACAGGAAAGCAGTGATGGGGAGCATTGCCTGAATCAGGACCCTAGGACAAGCTAAATAAGCTAAGGGAATAAACTTCAGGAAGCGGAAGTCCAACAGAACTAAAGGGAACTTCATGAGCTGACCATGAAGGGGAGATAAGGATTTATCAAATGAGATAACATATGGATAATACCTTGGAACCCTTCACGTGCTATACAAATGCAAGTTGTATATCATATTATTCTAACAATCAAAAGCTGTGAATTGCCCCTTTGTCTCATGTGTTACTTAAGCTTGAGCCCACTGTGCCCTGGACTCCATAAACATGGTAAGAAAGTGTGTATCACAGACTTTTGGAGGACCATTCTGTACAAATTGCCCTTACTATATCCCCTTTCTGAAAGGTTATTAAGTCTGGATGACTAATTGATATCATTTGATAATTATAAAGAGAAATACATTGTTGGGGTTCCATGAGGTATAACATTAGGAAACCATCCCCGCCCCCTCAGGGCTATCCCTAGAATTCTTGGGAAAGAGGTAGCCAAATTGCCAATGCGAGCAGAGGTTTGGGAAAGTAGATCCATCTTATGTACCAGAGTGAGAAAGGCTCACACCAGTCATAGCCTAACACTGTTTCCACAAAATGAAGTATGGTTGAGAGGTGCAGTGTATATTTCCTCTTGTTGGAAGCTTTTAAGTAGGAGGCTGACTATTGGCCAGGAATATTATAGAGAGGATTCTTCTTCAGGCAGGAGTTAAGCTGTCCAGCTTCTGTGTCTCTTCTAACTCTACGATTCTATAATTCCCTGACCTTACCGGTCTCCTCAATAGAAACCTTCAACCTTTTGTCCCACAGTGTTACAATCCCCCTGCTCATAGCTCCCTCAGAGCCAGTTAGCATGGGATGGACCCTGGAAGCAGTATCTCCTCTCTGTATTTCTCAGGAGAGCACAAATCTAGCAGCAGGTCAGACACTAAACATTTATCAAGTACCTACTTTGAGTCAGGCACTGTGCTAAGCACTGGAGGTACAAAGGAAGGCAAAAGACAGTCCCTCCTCTTGAGGACTTCACAGTCTAATGGTGGAGATAGCATGAAAACAACTGGGTACAAAAAAGACATTTGTCTTAAATATGCGTGTGTGCTAAATTAGAGAAAAAGTATTAGCACATCTGTGCCTATCTGTAACTAGCAAACGGGACCTGAGAAGTGGGCTGTAGTTACCCCAAGGAGGAAGAGAAGTCCTTGCTGATGAGAACTGGTCACAGACCTGTCTGGGATACTCTTACCTAAGATTTTAGCTCTGAAGCTCCCCTTATCACTACTCCCTTACTAGCACACCAGGGGCAGAAAGAAGGACCCCGTGGATTAGAAAGTTAAACAATTGTCCCACCAGTCACTTTCCTTTAATGAGTAAACTGGATCTCTCTGTACACTATATTGTCCTGGATCATAGGATTGTCAAGGGAGGGTTGGAAGAGACCTTGGAGATCATTTCATCCACGCCCCTCATTCTACCAGGTTTTAAAGATGGAAGTTCAGAGAAACTGACTTGCCCAAAGTCACACAGATAGAAGACGTTTTACTGATGGGTCCAACTAAAGGCAGGGAATAACGCTTCATTATATTCCTGTTAGCCCCAAGCTGGGCAGCTGGGTGGCACAGTGGATAGAGCACCAGGGCGTGAAGTCAAAATGTCCTGAGCTCAAATCTGGTCTCAGACACTTACTAGCTGTGTGACCCTGGGCAAGTCTACTAACCCTGTTTGCCTCAGTTTCCTCATCTGTAAAATGAGCTGGAGAAGAAAATGCCAAACCATTCCAGTATCTTTGCCAAGAAAATCTCAAATGAGGTCACAAAGAGTCAGATACAAGTGAAACAACTCAACAACAACAACAAAACCCCCAAAGCTATGCAAAGGCCCAGATAGTACTACTTCCCTGAAGGATCTACACTAACTGTTGACAACACTAATTGTTCATAGGAAGAACAGCCCTATGCCCAGCTGCCCAATATTTCACAGGACCCAGAGAATACTCCTAAGCACCCACAGGTAGACTTTGGAGCTGGCTTTTCAACCAACCATCATTTACATGCCATCTGACAACTTTAACAAATTATCTAGGACTTTTAAGTTTATAAAACACTTTACAGACATTATTTCATTTAAGCCTCATAACAGCCCAATGAGATAGTTATTATGTTTGTTTCACAAATGGAGAAACTGAGATTCAAGTTAAGTGACTTGCCTGTAGCCACACAAAAGGATCGTGGGAAAGGTACAAGCCCAAATCTTCTTTACTCCTCATAAAGTTGCCTTTGAAAAATGGCTCATCAGTCACAGGATTCTAGAATTAAAGCTGGAAATAGTCAAAAAATGGGAGGGGCAGGACATTTGATCTAATTCTATCATTTTGTAGATTAGGGAACTAGAGCACAGAAAAAAGAAGGAATTCACATGGTTGTATCAATCAAAAGCAGCATAGTTGAGATTCAAACCCAGGCCCTCAGACTCTGAATCCAGTACTCATACCAATGTACTCTGCTACCTCTACATGGTTTAGCCTCACATGCTATCCCTTGGTCAAATATTAAAAGATATTTGGCTCCAGGGAAACAGCAGTCACACTGAATACCCTGGACCACAGTGGAGTGGAGTAAACCCAAGTGGATTGTAACATCAGTCACAGAATTAAAGTCAGGAATGAAATCAAGGATTGACCTAAGCATTTATTTATGGCTTCCTTGGAGACATTGTTATAAACTCTAGGGAGGAAAAGCAGAGCCAAGTTTGACAGCAAATAACTCACAGAGTGATTACATTTCAGCCAAAGATGCCAGTCCAGAACTCAAGGGAAGAGCCATTAGCTGCAGAGAGTACCAGCCTGAAGCAAATGTGAAAGAACGCAGCCACAAACAAAAAAGCATCTACTCTGTGTCAGGCACCACACCAAGGACTGGGGATGCCAAAAGAGGTGAAAGACAATCCTTGCCCTCAAGGAGTTTACAATCTAATGAGTGAGACAGGAAGCAACTATGTGTAAAGACTCAGCATGTGGAGATGTACTAAGACCAAGGTTGGATTCAAATGTGCTTACATCAGCTGCCAGTCCTAACATAAAGACACAAAGTAACTTATATTCAATTTTTAATTTGTTTCAAAATTGTGAACTAGAAAATCATCAACAAAATTAATATTTCCACATATAAAACATACTAGAAAAAGAGGATGGTTTGTAAAACCATTCATCTATTTAGATTATGTAATATATATAATATACATGTTTTATTATACATTATGTTACATACAGCACAAGTATATATGTGTGCACATATGCATTGTATACATACACATGTACATATACATACGTAAAATGTGTTAGTACCTTTCTTACTCTGTATCTTCTAAACTTTCTCCTATTTTCTTCTGCATAATTTTAAAAATATTTCCTATAAAACCCATTTCTTTCCCTAGGTTACTTTTGACCACATTCACACAAGGTTAACTGCCTACTGAGGTACCCATGAAGGCCAGAGAAGAACAGATCCACTCCATAGGGCCATGCGTGATGATCTATGCATGAGAATGTGGAGGTACAACAAAGGCCCCACATACAACAGAAAACAAAACAATGTACAGAATTTTTCTGAGTCATGACACTGCAAATTTACTCTTCCCTCCTGCTTTTGGGAGAACATCAAGGTGTAGGGAAGGTAGGGGAGGGGGAAGAAGAAAGGAAGAGGGAAGGTGATTCTATGTATTGGAGACATTAGACAGATCACATAGCTAGAATAATAGGTAATTATGGGGGAGAATATCTATCTACTCACTTTGATTTTGAGCCTACTCTCCTCAGGGACCAAAGTTTAGAAGGAAAAGTATTCTCTAGTTTGGGTGAACATTCAAATATCAGTCAGTAAAAGTTTATTAAGCAAGTGCTTAGTGCTTGAGTGTGCTAAGTGCCAGAGATACAAAGAAAGACAAAAGATATGTATAACTCTTAGGTGTAAGGAAATGAGACTGTAACAATTCTGACGATTGATTAAGAAACTGCAGATTTTTCAGCCCAGAAGAGCAAAATGATTCCAGAAGGAATTCCATGCATAGAAATGGAATGGGCTGTCTTGTGAGTGCCTTTGTCAACAGTCAGTCCACACAAATTTATTAAGCACTTAGGAGGTGGTAGAGGGGATTCATGGAACAGGGAGAGGATTGACTAGACAGCCTCTCAGATCTCCTCCAACTCTCTGATTCCAGGAATATTTTTTCCATTTCATGAACTTTTGTTCATGATCAATCAATCAGTCAACTAATAAGCACTAGATAAATGCTTACTATGAGTCAAAAACTGTGCTAAATGCCAGGCTTACAAAGATGAAAACAAAACAATCCCTGCCTACAAGACGCTTTTGGTCTAAAGGGAAGAGGGCATGCACACACCTAAATATAGATGGAGTAGACACAAGATGGGTTGGGCAATGGATGTACTAGCAGTTCAGGGGATCAGAAATTGCTTCATGGAAAAGGTAATGCTTAAACTGAGTTTTGAATGAAACCAGAGATTGCAAGAAAGGGAGAAGAGAAGAGAGAAGATACCAGGAAGAGGAGACAGCAAGAGTAGACAGAGCTAGGAGATGGGGGGGGGGGGGGTTGTGGTGAGGGGGGAGGAGTGTGTAACAGAGAAGA
>CM053582.1:522838281-522865519 GCA_028627135.1 Pseudochirops cupreus | reverse complement strand
CTGTCTTCACAACTCTATCATCATACTCTGGATTACTTTGGGTCCTTTTCCAATCCCAGTGTGGACCAAGGAACATCTAATTTAGGGATAACTTTATTGCTTCCAGCCTGTCTGACACCACAGAAGCCTGTCTGGGCTCCTCACCCGCAAAGAAGGCCAGGAATAGCTTGGAACTGTAGATACAGCTGGGCTTCCACCAGAACATGTCCAAATAACAGCAATAACAGGCATTTATATAATGCCTAAAAGTTTACTAAGCGTTTTCTTCAAAACAATCTTATGAAGTGGGTGGTAAAGGTATTATGATGTGTGTCTTACAGATGAAATGTGAGTTAAAGGGACTTATCTGAAGTCACACAGCTCCTGTGTCAGAGCAAAGATTTGAATCTTTATCTTCTGATGCCTTGATCAGTGTTCATTCCACAGTACCCACGGTCTCCAAAGTGTGGACCACTGGCCTCCGAGAGGCCTCTGAGTGATAGCAAGGGTTCATAATCCGTACGTGTACAAAGCATTCCCATCATTATTTTTATTTAACTCCAAAAATATGCAGTACAATTCATTACAATAAATATGCAAGCATACCTTCCCTGGGCCAAATAATGTTGTGTACTTATATATTATTATTTTTAAAATGCATATAGTTGACTGACTATGACTAATAAAATAGAAATTAATTTATAAGCTTTTGAATTTGCAGTAATTTTAGTTTGTTCTAGCCCTTGGGAAAGAAGGCTGCACTTGAGTGCGCCTCTTTCCTCCAGGGGGAGAGCATCACAGACAAGTGTAGGGGAAGTTTATTTTTTCTCTGCCAACACTGGGTTTTTTTCTCCTGACAGTAACTGGGGAGGATTTTTGCTCTGGCCTTCCTTTCAGTGCAACAGCCAGAGGGAGGAGTTGTTTTTGTTTTTGTTTTTCCACCAAGCAATGGAGGAATAAAGGACATGGGAAGCAGAGGTGGTGGTTACCAGTTACCTCCATGGAGATGTAGTAACTAAGGGCTATATCAAGAAAGGTGGCTTTGCAGATAAGACCACATGGAGGTAGCTTGGGGGAAAAGGATAAGCATGTGATTCTAGAATCAGACTTGGCCTTTCACTGAAGTTTTCATCCCTAAGAATATCCCAGAGTTTGCTCCAGAAACAGAAATGAACTAACCCCATTTTTTTCATCACCAGGAGCCCTGAATCTCAGAGAAGCTGTTTTCCTAAACAACTCTGGTGGGAATTGAGGGTGAGGGTGGAAAATGAGCGCTGAGAAATGTTTTTCTATTTGCTTTCCTTTGCAATTCTGTCCCAATTAAATATTTCACTATTTCAAAATATGATTCCTGTCTAGTCTGCTAGCAAAGTGGATATGTAGAACAGACCATTCGGCCTCAGAAGTTCCCAAGTTCAGACTGGGATTAGAAGCTCAAGACAAAAGAGAAAATTACAATTGCGCAAATATCTCTACATTGAACTCAAGTCTATGTGAAATCCAGAGCTTAGCAGTAGATAGACTATTACTCCTTGTCATCACGTATACACACATACACACATACATACACACATCTATACATACACATATATATATGACAAAACAAAACATTTTCAATCAACATATGTGTATATACATAGACACATACACAAATATTGAGAGAGAGAAAGAGAGAGAGAGAGAGAGAGGGAGAGAGAGAGGGACAGAGACAGAGAGAGAGAGAGAGCACTCAAATTAAACTATAGTACATTGCTTTTCCAATCAATACATCCTGACTAGTCCAAAGTCAGCTTTGGAAAGCATTTACATTTTATGCATTTAATTTCTCAGTCCTTTGTCATTATTATTGGTACTAATAACTAGCATTTGAATAATGTTCCATTGCACATCATTACAACTCTTCTGGAAGCAGCTTCTCAACTTCTTCCACAAGGGGAATTGCATCAGCAGAGCATACTGGTACGTTCTGTGCACATGCCAAAAAACTTCTGTGTCCTGAAAAATTTCATTCATTGGCCCCAATTTTGACCTCTGGAGTAAAATAGAGTATCTTTTTGTTAACCTATATGACAATTTCTTTCATATTTCAACCAATCAGCTAATCAGCCCACAAATACATATTTAACAACTGCAAGCTATATGAGAGACAATGCCCTGGGTACTGGAGACAATAAAATAAAAATGAAATTGTCCTTGTCCTCAAGGAATTTGCATTGCATCAGGGGAATCAATATGTGGCCATATAAATATAGGCAAAATAAGTACCAGATCATTCACAGTGGATGGAAAATCATAGTAGCTGCAGGAATCTCTTTATGTAGTAGATAGTGCTTAAGCTGAGCTTCTAATGAAAGGAATTGTAAGACATGGAGATGAGGAGGCACATTGCAATCATGGAGGAGAGCTAGAAAATGGTGAAGGTGGAGACATGGGAAGGAATAGTCTGCCTGAAGAACAACAAAAAGGCCAGTTTGGATTGGAGAGTACATAAAGGGGAATAATACATTATCTGGACAATAGTTATCATGCTTTTGTCTTGTCTGCAAGCTAGACATCCCAAGTTCAATAAAGGGCATAGTTTCCAGCTCAAGGAGTCCTTCCTGGTTTCCCTTCTCAGTGCACACTCCAGTTTGTAAATGTCATTCTTAACACGCAGTGCCCAGAGCTGAACGCGATTCTTCCAATGGGTCTGAGCAGCACAGAACACAGTGGGACCATTACTTCTCATCCTCCAGACACTGTGCTTTTATTAATGCAGCCTAAGTTTGTGTTAGCTTTTTTAGCTTCATGTTGGCTTTTATAAAGTTTGTGGTCAATTAAAACACCCAAATTCTTTACACATGAACTGCTGCCAAGCCAAGTCTCCCCAGGGCTACACTTGCTCAATTGGGTTTTTGAGCCAATAGCAGGACTTTCCTATGTTTCCCTGTTGAAATTCATTTTATTGGTTTTGACCCACTCTTCATCTGTTGAAATCATTTGGAATCTTGATCCCATCATTTCTGACATGAGCTTTCAATCTCAACTTAGGGTCATCTGTAAATATGATGAATATCTCTTCTGTATCCTTTAAATCATGCTGAAATTGTTGAATAGCATAGGACCTCAGACAAAGTTCTCTGACTCTCTACTACATAGGCTTAGATCAAGTGAGATCTCTCCCCATCCCCACCCCATTCCCCAAACCCCAAGCCTTTCTGAACCATCTCAGGCTACTGTGTATAATTTTAGTATTGCCTTAATCTATTTTTACCTTGTCCCTCCCACCTCGGTATAATTTATGCTACCAGAGGGCAGGAATTATTAAGTTTTTGTTTCTGTATCTCCAGCACCCATCATGGTATCTTCCAGATAATTGGACCTTAATAAATACATTTTAATTTTAGAGCTAGAGGGCCCATTAGAAATTACCTCCTGCTACTGCTTTATTACACAAATAAAGTAGTCTTTGAAGATCAGAAATACTGAGGATGGTATAGTGGAATGAATGTTGGCTGGATTTATGAGAAAGATGATCTCTGGGAGCTGCTTCTGATAATTACTAGCTGGGAAACCATAGGCAATTTTATCCCATCTGTCCTCAGTTTCCTAATCTGTAAAGTGGCTGTAATAATACTTGTACAACATAGCTCAAATGGTCATTGCAAGGCAAGTCCAATATCCTTCTCTCTCTCTCTCTCTCTCCCTCTCTCTCTCTCCTTTTCTCTCATCTCTCTCTCTCTCTTTCTCTATGAATCCTCTCTCCCTCCCCCCTCTCTCCCTCTCCCTCTTTCTCTCTCTCTCTCTCTCTCTCTCTCTTCTTCTCTCTCTCTCCTCCCCCCCTTCTCCCTTGCTCTCTTCCTCTCTATCTCCATCTCTCCCTCCCTCCCTGAGATGGGGAGAGTGCTGAAAGTAAAGTCAAGAAACATATGGCTTGAAATCCAGTGGCTCAAATACTTTTTTCTTTGCATAATCAAAAGCTTCACCTCTCAACCTCTCTGAGCCTCAGTTTCTTCATTTGTAAAAAAGAGAGCAATATTACTTTTTATCATTCATATCACAGAGTTGCCATAAGACAAAGTGTACTGTAATTGTCAAAGAACAAAATAAAGATGAGCTCTTGGTACCATGGACCCATGGACCAATGATTTCATCTATTTAGATGTTCATTTCAACAATGAATATTGTAACTCATGAGTGCCTACCTGTCCCATGCTGCTCTTGAGCATGTTCTCCCATAAATTCAGCACAGGCAACCATCCAATGTGCTGGAGTCCCTCCTGAAATTCTCTTGACACTGTCTTGATAGCAGAAGTTGCAACCCGTGCCTTCATTAATTTACTCAATTTATTGTGCACTTACTCAATGTTTACTCAAAATTTACTCAAAAAAGTATTTACTCAATTTTATTTGGCCTTGAACTATAGAATTCAGTTCAATTAGCATTTGTTCCATCCCTATTATCTACAAAGCATTGCTTATTATCGGTTAATGAACTGTCTCCCTAACTAGACTTTAAGCCCCTTGAGAGTTCGCATGTGTCCTATTTCTTCAGTATTACCCATAATGCCTAGCAAAACTAACAGAGTTTTACACTCATTAAGTGTAAGTATTATTTCAGTATTTGTTGATTGGTCTTTGAATGAAGACCCATTGTGAGCAGCCCAATCAAGGACTATTTGTCTGAAATAGAAAACATGCAATAGAATTTTATTTCTGCAGCAGTCCTCCTGAGACATTCATTGTTTGATGTTGTCAGTAAAAAGGAAGCATCCATCAGAGCAAATGACTGAATTTTCCTACACTTCTCACCTCTCATGTGGTTGAAGTTAAAAACCTGAAAATCTTCATCATCCTGTCTGTGTTTGTATAAACTTCAAAGGCTTCAGACTCCATTATAGGTTAAGGGTGAATCCTGGAGACTCTATTCTGCTGTAAGCTGAGATTCTTTCTCCAGGCAGATGAGCTTTTCCTCTCTAGAAACAGATGGTTTGATGCTTTGTGGGAGCTCCTTCAGTGTAATGAAGCACTCAGATGACTTTACCTCTTACTGCTAGTGAGACCTTGAACAATTAGTCTACACTCCCTGGACCTCAGTTTTCTCATCTGCAAAATGGAGGAATTGGACCAGATCATCTCAAAGTGCCCTTCTAGTTTTACATTTTCATGACATGCTACCTCACTCCACTCTTTGTCTCCTACCTGCCCTTGGCTTCTAATTGGGAATAATTTTCCCTACTTAATCCAACCTAGACACCAGAATTCTCCTCTCCAGAAATCTTCACATCCCTTAAATCCCCCAATCTCTCCTCCCTTCCTTTTCACTTCTAACTTTGGTCATAGAAATCAAATAAATGCCACCATTCCTTCGAATGTGTCAATCGGTTGCCCTGTGGCTCCACTTACCACGCTTGTGATTTCCCAGATCAAAACATTCCTCCTTTGTTACCATTTCCTCAATTAGAATGCAACCTTCTTGAGGGCAAGGGGCATCTAGCTTTTTGTATTTGTATTCCCAGCATTTAGCATAGTTCCTGGGATCTAGTAAATGCTTAATAAATACTTTGTCAAAGAATTGTGGAATCACCAAGTTTGAGAGTTGGAAAGGATGGAAAGTTAGGAGAGATCTTAGTGGCTTTCTAGTCCAACCTAATCATGCATTCTTACATCTGTGATAATGTGATCCCATTATAAAAAGGAGTCAAGCTCTAGAGAATGAGCTGGGATGGCAGAAAGTTGGATTCTCTTCTCACTTTTTCCCCTTGTGACTTTCTTGTTGTTCAGTAGTTTTAGTTGCGTTAACTTTTCTATTTGAGGTTTTCTTGGCACAGATACTGGAGTGGTTAGCCATTTCCTTCTCCAGCTCATTTTAAAGATGAGGAAACTGAGGCAAACAGGGCTAAGTGACTTGCTCAGGGTCACACAGCTAGTAATTGTTTGAGGCCAGATTTGAACTCATGAAGATGAGTCTTCCTGACTCTTAGGTCTAGCACTCTCCCTACTGTGCCACCTAGCTGCCCCTTGTGACTTAAGATATGGCAATTAAACTCTCTGACCTTCAATTTCCTTCTCTATAAAATGGATTTGATAATTTTAGCTGAAGTTTCTTGAGAGGCAACGTGGTGTAGTTGAAAAGACCGTTTGATTTAAGATTCTGATTTATACAGGGGTAGACATATCTTTCCTTCCTTTTTGTTGGAGCGGTAGAGTTGGCTCTTTGTTGAATTTTCCAGTCAGACTGCCCTTGCAGAGTTTTACTCAGATAAATTGTAGTTATTCAGGCAATTGTTAAATTCAACAACTGAACAATTGAACCCATTATATAGTCTAAGTTGTTCAGTATCAAAAACTCCATTAATGAGCAAATACCACCTGGCATTGGGAGTTGATAATGGTGACCACATTCAGGCTCTACTGAAATGGAATCAGGAGCAGCAAGGAACTAGAGAAAGAAACCGTGGGCATCACAAGAAATGTAGGAGCAAAATGTGGGCTTAACCTAGGAAAATGAGGGCTATCTTACAGACTTGTTTTATCTCCTCATTCCCTTAAACGATGCCATATTATTTTATCTCTTTATGCTATATTACAAAGTATCCTTGTGCATTGTCCCAACAAGGCCTGTGTTCTACCCCAAATACAACTATATCTTCCTAACAGAAATAACGGTGGAGGTATCTTGGCATATGTTGTTTATTCCTCTTAGATTTTTAAGGATCTGGGAAGCCAGAAAAATGTAAATCCTTGTTACTAGATAGTATCAGTATCATTTTTGGAAAGACTAGAATCACAATTTGAATGAGAAGTTTGGATTCAATAAAATTCAAATGGATCTTTAATCTCATTCATGTGGGTATTCCCTCTTAACAGTGCAGATGACAACATCCATGTTGTCCAGACATCCATGCCTACCTGTCCTTTGGACCTTTTGGCTGTGTCCTTCCATCATTTCGATGTAGCAGTTCTACCCAATGCTCTGGGGACCTTTCTCTTGAGATTGTGATGATACCAATGGAGCATGAAGGCTATCCAATCATTATCTCTTGTTCTCATCATATGACCAACCTGCACTTTATGAACACACTTCATGTATCATGTTTTCTGAGAAAAGATTTAAAATGCAGTAGACATGAGGAACATCAAATAACATTATTAAAAATGGAATTGATTGTATTTTAACAGTCAAGGAAGGTCTCATTACTGATGCAGAAGTAATTCTTGAATCAATTGTGTACAGACTGATTACCAATATTTTTGAGCAAAGATGAAAATTAATACAGAGTTAAAAGAAAGAATAAAATGAGGGAAAAAAGATATGTCATACACTCAAAACAACTTTAGCAACTTAAACATATTATTGATACTAAAAGACAGGGAAAAATATAGGGAGACATTAACATTAATTATAATAATTTCAAATAGATGCTTAACTGATGCAAACCATTGCCATAACGAGGAGGTAAAAACATCAAAATCACTTTAGTGAGCAAACACTTTATATATATACTAAGTGGAACAATATGGAAGCCAAAGGCAATGCTAATTTAGATTATAAATTCTTATTTAGAATATAATTTTAAAAATCAGGCTTAATAAATGTTTGGTGAATTGAATTGATTTTTCCATTTGTCTTTCTCTCAAATTGTTTCAACACGTTAATGTTTGTGTTGCTGTGATTCATCCCCTCCAGATGTTTAGTAATACAAAAGCCCCCATCTTGACTTGAATAGCACTCATAGCCGGATCAAATAGGGTTATAAGAATATATAGAGTAAATTAAAAGGTTGAAATACTAAGTATTTAAAAGAGGATTTAAAAAAAATAATGGAAAGTAAAGGTACGTTTAAGTTCATTCTAATCATATTATTGGTCAAAATATTATCTGGATTTTTAAAGAGAAAAATGGTTTCTTTGGTCTTTACACCCATTTTTCTCATCTGTTTAAACTTTAAAAACAGCACAACTCTTTTCTTGGTTGCTTAGTTTTCTAACTTCATCTCTAATGAGAGAGATTAAATACCGACATTTCAAATTTCTTCTTTAAAAAATGTTTAGAAAGAAAGGAAGAAAATAAAACTTGGGATATGGTAGGAATGAGGGTGAATTTCAGCCTCCATGATCCTATTTTGTCCCCAAATGTTTCACTTTTTCACTTGTTATTCTATACCTTTAAGTAAAGATTCTTTGATCTGAAGTTTATTCTAGTTGGATGTGATGGAAATTCAGGGCTGAAACTCAATATTATTTCAGCTTATATTAATTCTTAAATAAATGAATAAAGTAGGAACCTGGGAGTTCTTGGCTGGAAGGAATCTGTTGATGGAGATCAAGACTTAAATTATTCCTTTTATTTTTTGCATATTAGTTGGACATTTAGCTTTGAGATGGTGCCTCGGATCCAGGTGGAAAACACTTTGTAACAGAGTCTAAGAGGATGTAGAGTTTTTTATATTGACAAGAATATTTTTATGGAAGTTTATTTTTTTTTAGTCGGGGTGGGGGGAGACTGTATGTGGGAAAATTAAATGATGCTGTGGAAAAAAAAGCACACCATGTGGCTGCTACAAAGACATCTTATCTTGAGCCTTGAGAAGAAAAACCTTCACTTCTCTGTAGATACTCCTCCTTGGGGAGGGGAAAGTACAGTTTTGAAAAGGAAAAGGAAAGGAAATATTAGTGCATTGGATTATTTATGTCAAATTCATTGACCGAGGGGACAGAGAATGGGAGATATAGAAAAATAGTGCATGTATTTGAAACCAGGCTCACATCAGTGAACCTAGCTCATTGCCATCTGAGGCCCTTTAATTGAGGAGGTGAGGGAGGTGGGGAGTATGAGCGGATTTAAAGCCTAACCCCAGGAAAAATATGTCCATATCCGGGAATGTGACACCTCAGTTGGGAATGACCGACTCTAATGCTGCTCCTTTCGTGGGAGTTTGTGACTCAGAGGTACCTCTAACATGGAGTTCCACATTGCCTCCTTAGGGATGACCATTTCAGGCACGTCTCCCCATGCTTGGGAAAATCAGTTTCTTCCTTTCTTGAAGAAACAGGATCTCATTTTCTGGGGCTGTCAACTTACCCCTTCTCAGTGTCACCAACTTGCTTCACTTGGAAAATAAACCCATGGCATAATTTGGCTTCCCAGAGAGGGATGGCATTATAAGCTGTCACACCCAAGAGGTAATAACGAATGCTTGATACTCTGTCTGCCACAAGGCGAAACAATGGCCTTTTTGTCCAAGGCCCTTGCATGGGCCTTTTGAAGATTTGTCAAGGCCTGCTGAGCCCTCAGCTCCTTTCAACAAAACATGAGGCCCCCTGGGGCTGCGGTGACATTGATTGAAATGTATCTGTCTTGAGACCATTTTGTCTTCATCTTTCTGGAGACTGAAACCACAGAAAATGCTGCTAGGGCTTCTTCAGAGTGTTGCATGTACTCATGGGTTTCATCACAATAGCGAATTCTGACCACTATACATGTTATCAGATTATCCTGCACATAGGATTTAAATGAAGGGAGAACATAATAACCTTCCTGTGCATTGTGAAGAACTTGGTTCCTTTTCCTAGTTTTATCTGATTAGTCCTGACAACAAGTGGTGAGTTGGGCAAAACTGTAACTGAAGGGAGGGACAGCTTGTCCGAGATGACATGATGGTGGATCCTACCTGGAAAACCTGAGTGTGGGTTTGAATGTTAGTAACAGGCTAAAGTCTTCTCATGTTTGACACTGTATTAAAGTGTTTTATTTTGTCTTAAACCTCAATCATTACAGCAGCAGGGCTCTGGATTTGGAACCAGTGCATCTGGAGTTCAAATCTTGGCCCTACCATTTTCTGCCTGTGTGACCTCTGTCCAGTCCATTAACCCCTCTGGGCTTCCATATCCTCACCTGTAAACTGAGGGGGTTGGGTCAGATGCGATAGATAGAAATTGCAAAAAGGCAAATGGTCTCATGTTAGAAGAAACTTTGTAATAATTCAAGTTGTCCAAAAGCAGCATTGAACTGTCTCAGGAAGTGCTTGGTTCCCCCTCCCTGGAGGATGGCGGCTTGCCAGATATGGCAGAGTGGGAATTCCTTTGGTCTATGGGTTGTGCTAGATGGCCACTGAGGTGCCCATCTAGCTCTCAATTCTGTCATTCTATGACATGCGAAGTCTTTTCAAACTTGAAATCCGTGATGCTTGGATGCTATGAAACCTATGAAATAAGCAGGGCAAAGTTCTTCTTGCTTGTTTCGTTTTCATAATTTTTTTTCAATTAGCAAACATTTATTTCCTTTTCTCTCCCTCTTATCCACTCTTCCCCCCCCCCCCACAAAGGGGGAAAAATCCTTGTAACAAGCCCATTTTACAGAAGAGGAAAACGGCATACAGAATTTCAAGGAGTTTCTGAAGTTCCCATGAAGAGTTAGTGACAAATCTATTAGGAAAGGTGGCACCACACATTCTCTAACTGCTTTTACTCCTATACTACACTCTAAGCTTAAACCTTATGTGTGAGGAGGCCTAAATCTGGACAGCTGCAAGAATGGAACTTGAGGTCAGAAAAAAAGACAAACTCAGAGCTGGAAAGAACCTGAGAAGTCACTCAGTCCAGCTGCCTGCCCAGTGAAGGAGTCCCTTCTACAACATTCTAAGCAGACAGTCACTATCTTCCTCCTCTTCATCCCTCCCTCACTCCGTCTCTTTGTCTCTGTGTGTGTGTGTCTGTCACTCCTCTTCTTTTTTCTTCCATCTCTTTTTCTTTTTCTTTCACCTCTCCTCTCCTCTCCTCTCCTCTCCTCTCCTCTCCTCTCCTCTCCTCTCCTCTCCTCTCCTCTCCTCTCCTCTCCTCTCCTCTCCCCTCCCCTTCTCTTCTCTCTTCCTATTTCTGTCTATCTTTGTTTCTCTCCAGATTTCTGCCCTGGATTGGTGCTGTGACCTCATACGTCTTTCCATCACCACTTTCCTATCAGGGGAGATACTTTGCTGGTTCCAAGTCTGGGGAACAATCTTCAGGCTTGTGTATAATCCTGTTGTTGTTGTTTTCCTTCCAGGAAACAGAAGAGTTTTGCCTTCTCCTTTACAGGGGCTTCAGGCATCGCTGAGGAAGTCAAACAAGCAAGCCACTGGTAGCCAGAACATAAACATATTAACTGTACTTTCCATTTATCATTTCAGAGAGTCATTTTCTGACTGGCTGTGGTTGGAAAAATTAAGTCCTTATAATTTAGAGTCAACATTTCTCGTGGAATAATTTTAGATGAGTTGGAAGGCATTTTGTAGCCTCTCAGCAGAGTTGCCTACAAGGAAAACAACCTCCATGCAGCCCCGACTCAATTGCCCCTACTGTGAAATATATGACTTTATTATGCTGGGATCAGCTTACGCTAAGATTTCAAACTCTGTTCTGGGAGCTCAGAGATTTCCCTCTCCATCACAAGAAGCCCAGACTTCTAATAATTATCTCAATAACTACTCTGAAGGGCAGGGAATGTTTTCTCTTTTCCAAGTCTCCTCCTAAGTATACTACTCTTCCAATGACAGGTGCTGGGGCAATGCACAGGAAACTGGTCTCACCATAGTTCTATCTTATAGGGGAGGCTCAGAGCTTGGAGTGAGGATAGCTTTCCATATATTAGGGCTAGGAATCCAAAACCTTGGGTGGGTGGGTAGTATTCTCTCTGCCCTTGACTTTTCTATTCCCCTCCTGATGTGGTATAATGTTTAAGGCTTACATCTATGGTATGCTATTGGAATCCCTTGACCAATTCTTGCATCTCCTTGTTCTTTGGCCTTGCTCCCTATTCATAGAGCAGTATCAACCATCCAGGTGGCCAGCAGCTGCTCCTCTTTTTCAAATCCCTCTTCACACTATATTTCTTTCAGTAATTCCTTTCCATTCCACCTGGAGCCAGCCAAGAATACCTCCTTAGCCACTGGGGGCCAGGATCTCTGATGAAGGCCAGAGCTGATCTTTCCAGGTTATCACAGGCTACAGGCCAATGACTTCCTCGTGGTGCGTCCCTGGCTTTGCTCTTTTCATAAACTTTCTTAACCAATTGTGTACAAAGCAACCTTTCACCTTCAAAAACAATTGGGCTGTCTTTTAACCTGTAATTCCCCGGCTTATGTATATGATCTTGAGGTTCTATCTTTTTATGCAAAGCAACCTATATTTTAACTTCCAAGCTGTCATGAGATTTCCATTTCTAAACTGTACAGAGCTGACCAGACACAGTACTTAATGGTGATTGTCCTATAAGGCCCAATGGTGTAGTAAAAGTGTCATACATTTAGAGATAAAAGGGATCTCCCAGATCATCTGGTACACCTCCCTCATTTTCATGGTTGGGGAAACTGAGGCCTAGAGAAGTCATGAGTTCCTGAGGGTCATACAGATATTAAGTGGCAGTGCCAAGAACATTCTGTTTGAAAAGAAAAATGCTCCTATGATATCCACAACCCCCTTCCAATTATGTGAAAAAATCCTCAGGTCCTCTATGAATCTTTTCTTCTCCAGGTTAAATAGTCCCAGTTTCTTCAACTCTTCTTGCCATGACATCATTTCCAGGCCTTTTTCTTTTTTTTGAATGTGGTCCTATTTTTAACGTTTCTTAAAATGCCAGAACTGAACACGATACTCTACAATCTCTAGTTTAAGGCTGTTATGGACATGTTAGAGCAGTGTTTCTTAACCTAGGATGCAGAACCTTTTTTTTCTTCAGCATTTTGAAAACTTTACTTCATTGTAATTAGGTTCCTTAGTAATCCTATAGATTCTATTATATGAATTTTAAAAACATGACTCAAGAAAGTATACATAGGCCTCAAAAAAATCAATGGAGGAATTCAAGTCACCAGAAAGGTTAAGAATTCCTATACTCGAAGTATGATCACTTAAATATTGGCATGTGGATTTTCCTAATGTGTAAATTGCCTGCAGAACAATTTAAAATGAATAGTTTGCATCTGAATAGCATTTTATAATCACAGAGCACATTTAATTTAACCCTAATGACAGTCTTATCACGGTAGTTAATCTGTTTTGAGAGACAAAAGCAAAGTTCAGAAGGCTGATACAATTTGTCTGGGTTTGTAACTATAAGAACAACAACGATAATTATTATAGCTAACATTTATATAACTGTTATGATTTGCCAGGCACTATACTTAACAATCATGTCATTACGTTATCTCATTTTATCCTCTAAATAAATCTGTGGGGTAAGTGCTAGTATTATTCCCATTTACAGATGAGGAGATTGAGGCGGGTTGATTGACTTGACCAAGGTCACATCATATTCGGACTCTGTTCTTTGAACTGGAGTCTCTCGAGTCTCTGAGCCCACTCTATCTACTGTATCACCTAACTACCTCCAAGACCCAGATAGAAGTGAATTCCTCATATGAGTCCCCCATTTGAGTCATCTAAATTCTATGCTCTTTTCCCTTTACCAAGAAGCCAGGGATTCTTAATTTGTTTTGCTAGAGACTGAAGTCTAGAGAAGCGTATGGATCCCATCTCAGAGCAATCTTTTTACATATATAAAATAAAATATTCAGACCTGTGTTAAAAAAAACAATAAAGTTCAAGTCCATGGAACCCTCTGAAACCTAAGAACCGCTAGTGAAAAGTTAGTGTTAGTGTTAGTTCCATTTGCCAATTCCTTCTATGATTGGTATTCCTAAGGGGTCTCAGAGAACATTTTGTCCAATGTCCTTATCATATAGATGAGGGAAATGATGGTAAGGAAAGGTAAGTGACCAACTAACTTGACCAAGGTCACATAGGTAGTAACCACAAGAGAGAGACAGGATGCAAACATACCATGCCATGGCATAATCAAAAAAACCATAAGATTTAAATTCGAAGGGAGAAGAACTTGTTTTGTATCCTCGTTTTGCCCATCTGTATGACCTTGGGTCAATTATTTAGCTTTTTCCAGATTTCAGCTTTATCATCTATAAAATGGGGGAATTGGAATAGATCAGGGGCTCTTAAACTTTTGTTGTGTGTGACATGGACCTCTTTGTCAGACTGGTGAAGATTCATAGATCCCTCCCCAGAATAACATCACAAAACACATAAAATACCTAGAATTTAGAAGGAAACCAATGATGTTGAAATAACAATTATCAAAATATTTAAAAAATATTTTTACATGTTTAAATATTCCAAATTAAGGACCTGGTCATTAGATTATCTCTAAGCTCTATTCTAGATATAAATTTATGATCATATAAAATAAATTTTAGTGTTAAATGAAGCAAAATACATAAGGGAGCTAAATATACTGCCCCACAGGGACAGAATAAGTTCCAAAGCAAAATATAGTACATGTGATTTTTTAATATTTCTCTCTACTTTGAATCATTTGGAACACAATTCTTCCTGTTACCACTAATGATACAGAACTGGTCTACAAGATAAGTATGAAAAGAAGACAAGCAGTAAAGCCATGGGACTAGAATGTAATCATTGTAGTAAAGATTCCAGAACATGAATCCTAACATCCTATGTGATGCCATAGGATCTCTCCTACTGGCATGAGAGACTAAGAGATGCTCCATAAGAGTAAAGGTGCTAAGACTCCTACCAGAACTTTAGCATAAAAGTCATTTATCTGTAGAATAATCCGAAGTGGTTCTCCACCAAAAGGAGAACATGACCTTCCACAATAAAAGCTGAGTAAATTCCCACGATGCTGCTCATGGAGCCTAATTTCCAAGATTTGACTATATATACCCTCATCAGAAGGCTCTCCTATGGTCTCCTTCTCCTAATAGAATCTATGCTTCTTGAAGGCAGAGAAGAGAACGTATTTTGCTTAATCTTTGTGTCCTGAAGTCCTAGTATTATTGTTGTTCAGTTGTTTTCGGTTGTGTCTGACTCTTCATGACCCCATTTAGGGTTTTCTTGGCAATGATACTGGAGTGATTTGTCATTTCCTTCTCTAGTTCATTTTACAGGGTTAAGTGACATGCCCAGGGTCATATAACTAGCAATTATCTGAGACAAGATTTGAACTCAAGAAGAATTCATCTTCCTGATTCTGCACTAACACTTGACCACTAGTTGTCCTAAAGGCCCTAGTACAGAGCCTCATATATAGGAGGTTCACAATAAATGTTTAATGAATTTGACTAAATTTAAATGAATAATGAAGCATTTATTGGATATTATTATTGTGAAATGTTTGCTTGTCAAATTATTTTTATTTTTTTTCTGGCTTGAAATGGTCTAAGCTTAGGTTTCAAACCATGAGTCGACCCTTCATGGATAAAGCAGAAAAAAGAAAAAAAAACTTTAAGAAAAATTATCGATGAGACCTACTGGTCAGAAATACCCAACTTCTGCTTAACATTCCTGACCTGCACTAACTGTTCTCAAATTCTCTGTCCTAGGTTATGCTCACATCTGCAACCACTTTAGTGGTCTCTGTCTCCCTCTCTCTCTCCTGGACAAGAAGAAGAAAATATGACCATGGCTAACCCAATGTGGGATCTTTGCCGCCTGCTTTGTGTGTGGCTTCCCATAATCTTGAGTCTCCCTTCATTTCCCCAGTGACTTCTCCATCACTTTCTTCTGTTTCCTTAGGAAGAGGAACCACAGAAGGAGCTGGGACAATTAAAAACACACCCTGCATTTTCCTTTTACACCTTCCAGGGAAGAGTTGAGTGAAATAGTTTAAGATTACATGCAGAAGAAATTAATTCTCTTAGCAGATCACAAAGAAACTGACAGAAATGATCACCTAATGGTGCCCAAAGATTATTTTCTCTTCCAATTTTTGATGCTTCTACTAATCACCCTCCTGATGAATCTGATTATAATGAAATCAGAAACTCTACTCTGCTTGTTCTAACAATAAAACCTCTGTGCTTCTGTGGAGTTTGGGCAGACACGTGCCCTGGTTTATCAGGGCTTCCTAAGTCTGAGGGCTCTCTCTCAAGTCTGGGTTTTCAGTAAGGCATTTGACAAAGTCTTTCACCATATACAGGTGAACAAAATGGGGAGATGTAGCCTGGATGAAAGAGTTATATGGATTGAGACCTTGTTGAATGACTATGCAGGAAGTGTTGGTTGATGGATAGACAGTTAACCTGAAGGGAGACTGTACTATTACGTACATACCTTAGGGTAATCCTTCTGTTCATTTTTGTCTGTGACTTCAATGATGGCACCTCCCTTCTCACTTCTACCTCTAAGAACTCCTAGCTTCCTTCACCACTCAGCTGAAGGGTCACTTCCTATATATATATTGGCCATACCTACACACCAGCTCTTAGTGCTGTCCTATGTTCTGTATCTCCCCCTCCCCCCCCCCCCCACAATCAGTGTTGGAGGGGAAGAGCCTTAAGGTTTCTGGCCCAAACAGAAACAATTGCTATTTACGCTCATTCTGAGCCATCAGGGCCCAAACAGCAATCAAGTAAGGCTTGAGTTGAGACTTATTGTACAATCGATAAGAGCTTGAGTGATTTGGGTTTAAGGCATGGTCCTTAAGAAAGAAATCTAGCCTGTAAATCCCAAGATATCTTGTGAGGTTTCAGGGATCAAAATTTACATTCCTTTGGGTAGAGAACTGACAAGTAAGGATATGATATCTTATGTAGACAGAGGGAGGGAGAAAAGGAGGGAGGGAAGGAAGGAAAGAAAAAAAGAAAGAAAGGAAAGAAGGAAGGAAGGAAAGAAGGAAGGAAGGAAGGAAGGAAGGAAGGAAGGAAGGAAGGAAGCAGTTGTTTTACCCAACTGGATCCAGTAGGGCAGCCAGGTTATTGTTTGTCTTTTGTTCTACAGTCATTCTGATCTATATATTGCCACTGAATCCAGATGATTCTGGAAGAAAGAGTGAGGCTGGTGACTTTGCACAGCCCTCTCTCACTTAAACCCAATTCGCTCACAAGTCACCTTTCTATTTTCATGATCCTTTTCAAGAATGAAGGACAAACAATAATCTGTGTATTAATTTTTTTTCTGACTTGCAATGGTCTAAGCTTAAGTTTCAAGTCATGAGTCTACCCTTCATGAATAAAGCCACTGGGGACCATTTCTAGTTGGGCAACTCAGCTCCTTCATTCTTTCCTTCCTTCCTTCCTTCCTTCCTTCCTTCCTTCCTTCCTTCCTTCCTTCCTTCCTTCCTTCCTTCCTTTCTTCCTTCTTTCTTTCCTTCTTTCCTTCCTTCCTTCTCTCCTTCCTTCCTTCTCTCCCTTCCTTCTCTCCCTCTGTCCATATAGGGAATCATACCCTTACCTATGGGTGCTCTGCCAAAAAGAATATAAATTTTGATCACTGAAATCTTACAAGATATCTTGGGGTTTACCAGCTATATTTTCTTTTAAGAACCGTAACTTAAACCAAAATCACTCTGGCTCTCATCGATTGGCCAACAATAGGTCCTCACCCAAGCTTCATTTGCTCATTGTTTGGCCTCTGATAGTTCAGAGTGAGTATAAAAAGCAATTGTTTATGTTTTGACTGGAAACCCTGAGGGTCTTCTCCTCCCAGACAAATTTTTTTTTTCTTTTGTGACTAGGTAAAAGAGAACATTCTTTACCTCATTTCTTACCTAGCATTAACCATTGAATAGGTGTTGCCTCAGATAAATTGATAGCTGTGAAAGACCTTAATTTAAAAAGACCAAGGTCTCCCACTACAACTGGGGCCATCTCTACTGATCCTGATCCATATTTTGCCACCAGACCCAGATGATTCTGGAGGAGAGAATAAGCTGGTGACTTTGCACAGTCCTCTCTCACTTAAATCCAATTCACTTGCAAGTCACGGTATCACCTTCCTAATGTTACGGTCCTCTTTGAGAATGAAGGACAAACAACAATTTTGTGTTTACACATCTGTGTACATGTTGTGTTTAGTCAGTTGTCTTCTCAGCATCCCATTAATATGCAAACTCAATGAGGGCAGGTCTTTTTAATTTCCTGGCATATAACAAATGCTTATTGAATAAGTGGAGGAAGATGGAATGGTTATGAATTTTCAGATGACACAAGATTGGAAGCCATATCTAGTACATTTATTAACAAAACTGAGTTTCACAATATCCTGTTGATAAATGAAATGGAAAAAAAATTAAGAATAAAAACAATTGCATATAAATCTTAGCTTGCATTTATGTAGCCTTCTACCTACATTGTCTCAAGCCAGGTCTTAGAGAGCTACTAGGGGTAGTGAGAGATTGAATGACTTTCCCCTCATCACTGAACTGGTATGTGCCACAGGTAAGACATGGTCATTCTGACTCTAAAGTTTGGCCATCTATCTTCTATAGCTTACTTTCTCTCACTAAATCATTAATTTGTACATTTTTTGTCTCTTAGGAATTGCCCTTTTTCAAAGTTAAAGGAATTGAATCATCAGTTTGTTTCAGTATCTAGTAGCTACAGCCTTAGGTTTCAATGTGTGAACTGCTAACCTCATTCTTTTTTGAGCTCAAATGATCATTAGTCATAGTCCTAGGTCTTCAATCCTCTTTACTCTTGACCTTGAAAGTCTCTCATTTTCAAGAAGTTAACCCTGTTCTGTGAACTGACATGTTTAGGCTTTAAATGCTAAGATGTATGTAAAATTCCATGCCTTGCACTGTGAACAGTCTGCTATGAGTAATTTTACCACATTAGACACGCCAACACTAGAAGCAAAATTTCCAAGGCAGTACCCTCTACCTGAGCTAGGAATGAAAATAAGTCTTACATTTTCCTTATGTACCTACCCCTCTCTCTCCCAATCAATCAAGGGGGGATAATAAATCACCAGTTTACTGAGTGTCTACTCTGGACCCAGAACTGTGTGGGACATAGTAGTGCATTCCCATTCCCATCTAATTATGGAAACTTCTCAGAAATTGTAGATTACAGCCAGCTGACACTGTAAGTGTCTCTTGGAGGAAAATATTCCTAAATATTGTTCTTTTTCCTTAGAGTCGTATTTTACACCACCTCTGCCCTTGGGAGTTTGGCTATGTATGACTGAATTGTATGGGTACAGTTGGGTTAAATTAGCTCTATTGAATATGTTGGGTGTTTGGGTATACCAAGCTCTTAATCTGCACTCCCACACCCACACAAATATGAGCTCTAGATAAGCTCACAGCCATATTTTCACAGAAGGAATTCAGTTCAATGCAACATATATTAAAATCATCCACTGTGTTCTGGAATATTATGCTGGAGGTTTGCGTAGATACAAAGTTTAGATGAGACAGTTGCTTGTTCACAGAGTTCACATTTTGTTGGAAAAAACGTTAAAAATGTCCTAGTCCAAGTCTTTCATTTTGTACATAAGGAAGATGCTTTGTGATGAAAGGAACTCTTCCATGTTTTCTTTGGATAAGATCTGTTTATTTTTCAATCGGACTATTGTAAAACCATCATATGATATTCTAGGGAAGGACTGTTGACCCTGGGCAGGAGCCCCACTGAAAATGACTTATCACCTTGAGATCAGAGTGAGTAGTGCTGGCAGCTGGGAGTGGGCAGATGTGACTTGTTCATTGGACCTCAACTGGTGGTAGTCTATTATGATTGGGGGGGGGTGGAGTGGGGAGGGCATGGTTCTTTAGTATCACTTGGACTGGGCAGAGGCTAGGCTGAGATGTAGAAGATGAGCTCCATTTTAAGTGAAGAAATAGCCTTTCTATAGCTTGTTTGTAATTGTCTGCATGTTCTCTTCCCTGTTGGATTATGAACCCAAGGGGTCAGGGACTGTCTTTTACCCATTTTGTAGACCCTAGAGCTTAGCACAATGCCTCACACACAGTCGGCACTTAATAAGTGCTTTTGATTGACTGACCTGTTTATACTCAGAGCATCTGGTAGGCTGTGGCTTGGATACAGATTTAGATTAGACCCCCTGGAAAAAGTGCCAACTAGTACTCAATGAAAGGACAGCTGTATGAATGGTTTGCCTTATTTAATGTCTTATTTAATTTTTTTCCTACTCTTTTCCTTATTTCCTTAAGGCTTTTAGAACTCTGATCTGGTCTTAGGTGGATTAAGGGTAAGAAAATTTCTCAACCTCGTTCATATAGAGAATGGAGAAGCAGTCAGGCATCAGGCTTAAATTTGTGGCGCCATGAAAGTGAAGAAAGAATCAGTTTGTGGTATGGGTTCTAGATTTGGGGTTCTGAGTGGGTTTGAATTCTATCTGTCATTGAATTCTAGGTCACATGAATCTTTGTGGCCTCAGGTTTTGTTTTTTTTTTTTAAATGAAAGAATTGGTCTGGGTGATGTTGAAGGCTCCTCCAGTTCTAAATCTATAACTCTATGGTCCTATGATACCCTTGAGACAGTGGCTTAGAGGTTCAGTGAGAGAAGTTGTTTGTGATCCCCCTCCTCAAGGGCATTTCATTGTTTCCCTCCCCAGATAGAAGGCAAACACTCTGAAGTTTCCTTAAACCGTATCAGCTTTTAAAATGTGTATTTCAGCATTGATTTCAATCTTCTCTCACCCCTAATTATTCATGGGGCTATTGATAATCCATGAAATCAAGTTCAATGTTCAATCCCTTGCCTTTCTCTTGTTCCCAGAGCCCTAAAACGGTGAGCAGGGAAATATCAGGTCAGGAAGCAGAGCAGTGGGAGGGGGCCAGTACTGAAGAACCCCAAATAACATTGGGCCATTTCTAGCTTTAATGTTCTGTGGTTCTATTCAAACCATACAGTTTTTATTTGAACCATGTATCTTGCATGCACATTTCATAGTTGAAGGTCTAAAGAACCATATAATATTAGTGTTTGAATGGACCTTAGCATTATTAGTTTAACTTTACCCTCAATGCATGGTAATGCATAGAGCATGGCATGGGTGTGAGGGAGGGTGCCCATATACCTGGGCCATGCTCTATGGATAGCTATGACCCAACCTAAAATCTTTCTCCATAGCATTCCTGATACGTAACCTTGGATGTATGACTGATGACACACTCTCTAGGTATTATCTTTGAATCTTTGGGTAATAATTCATACTTTCCAGGGGATAAATCACTGCATCAGAGAGCAGAACCCTATTCTCCAAAGTGGGCATCAGGAAGCAGATATTTTATAAGATGAAATTTAAAGTCTTTTCCTGGGATGACCTTTCTGTGTCCTGTTCAGCTTCCCCTAACCTTGATACTCCAGCTTTTGGGTAAAAAACAGAGATGCTGAAGGAGTTTGCTCACAATTGTTAGAAGAGAGATCTCTTGTTTTGCTCACATCATTACCCAGGTCATGCGGAGGGAGAAAACCCCCCAGGTTTATTTATCTTTGGGTACCTGGCTCCTTGAATCTTTCCTTTTCTCTGATAGTTCACTGACTACCATGTAGTAGTGACTTTGAATGCTTTTTTTTTCTCTCATTGGAAAAAAAAAGTTTATTTCTCTGCTGAAAAATGACATGTTTTCCTCCGTCTAGTCCTTGCTGATAGTGCCTAAGAAAAGGAGCTGACAGCCTAAGAGGGAGGGTCAAGAGGTTAGCTAGCCTCTATTTCTGGAGTCATGCAGGGAAGTTTGCCTGGAAGCTTCGGTGGTCTCACAGAGCAATAAACATCAGAGGGGAAGGAAATAAAAGTGACAATGAGGGCTTAGGGGAGAGATGGTGGCTTACTTTCACCCCTTCTCCCAGTGACATGCATCAAGGCAAGGAGTGCTTATGCTGAATAGCTAATCACATGATCAATCCCTCTCCTGTCTCCCATGCATGGGATGCATCCCTTCACTGCCTAGGCAGCTCTGTAGTATAGTGCTGGGCCTAAAATCTAGAAAAGCAGAGTTCAATTCCAGGGTCAGATACTCACTTGGTATATGACCCTGGGAAGGTCACTTAACTTCTGTTTGCCTTAGTCTGTTCATCTGTAAAAAGGGGATTATAATGGCTGGGTTCAGAGCTCAGTTGAAATGCCACGTCCAACATGAAGTCTTGCCTGAACCCCTCAGCTACCAATTCCATTGTTTAATATTTGCTTACATCTGGGGTGACTAGGTGGTTCAGTGAACAGAGCACCGGCCCTGGAGTAAGGAGGACCTGAGTTCAAATCTCAGACACTTAACATTTACTAGCCATGGGACCTTGGGTAAGTCACTTAACCCCAATTGTCCTGCCTTCCCTCCTCCAAAATTAAAAAAACATGCTTACATCTGTGGCCTCCCTCAATAAAGTATGGCTTCTACAACTAAAAAAGCTAGAAAAAGAACAAATTCAAAATTCCCAATTAAATACAACATTAGAAATCCTTAAAATCAAAGGAGAGATTAATAAAATTGAAAGTAAGAAAACTATCGAACTGACTCATAAAACTAAGAACTGGTTCTATGGAAAAAAACAATAAAATAGATAAACCTTTGGTTAATTTGATTAAAAAAGAAGAAAATCAAATTACCAGAATCAAAAATGAAAAAGGTAAATTCGCCACAGATGAAGAGGGAATTAAAGCAATAATTAGGAACTATTTTGTGCAACTGTATGCTGATAAATCTGACAACCCAAGTAAAATGGATGAATATTTGCAAAGATATAAATTGCTCAGATTAACAGAAGGGGAAATAAAATATTTAAATAACCTCATTTTAGAAAAACAAATTGAACAAGCAATCAACGAACTCCCTAAGAAAAAATCTCCAGGGCCAGATGGATTTACAAGTTAATTCCACCAAACATTTAAAGAACAGTTTATTTCAATACTATATAATCTATTTGGAAAAATAGGTGAAGAAGGAGTCCTACGGAATTCCTTTTAAGGCACAAATATGGTGCTGATACCTAAACCAGGAAGAGCCAAAACAGAGAAAGAAAATTATAAATCAATTTCCCTAATGAGTATTGATGCAAAAATTTAAAACAGATTCTTCTTTCATAACATGAGTAATGTGGAAATGTATTTGACATAGTTGTGCATGTATAACTTATATCAGATTGCTTTCTGTCTTGGAGGGGGGAGGGAGGAAAATTTGGAAATCAAAATTTTACAAAAATGAATGTTGAAAACTATCTTTACGTGTAATTGGAAAAAACAGCATTAAGAAACAAAAAGTGTGGCCTCCTTGAGGGCAGGAATGATTTAATTTTGTCTCTCAGTGCCTAGCATAGCAATTGACATATGCTAGGTGTTTAATACATATTTGTGTTCTGATTGATTGATGAAATGATACCAGCTCCCCTTTGAAACATTCCAGAGTCCCCAGCTCAGGGCTACAGTTGAATGGGTGAATGACAGGCATGATCAGTCTTCACACATGGGGTCAGATACTCACACACCAACATCTGAGGCACTTGAACTATTGTATGATTGACTCATGGCTCCCCTTCTTTGGGAATACACTTTTGAGGGCAGAGACTGCCTCTCTTTTGACTTTGTATACCCCCCCACCACCTTTCCAGTGCCTGGCACACAGCAGACATTTAATTAATACTCGCTGACTGATTAATATTGTGGAAAGAGTTTAAGTAAAACACATACCTTCTGGTTATAATACAGCAAGTATAACATCAACAATCACTTAGCAAAGGGTGTTCCTAATTCAGAACCAATTTGCACCATTTCTCGATTTCCCAGTGCTTCCTGGAGATCCAGGCTTCTCAGACTCCAAATCTAGATTCATATTCTAGTCCTGGATCACCAGATCCTAACCTAATAGAAGAATTTCAGAAAGTCCATTTATTTTATGGAATTTATCTCATATTTTTGCGCCATCAGGATCTCCTTAGGTCACATCAGTGCTGCTAGCACCAACCCTATCCAAGGTAAGGGACAGAAAATTCATGATGTACTATTCTGAAAAGCTGGGCCATCACCAGTTGTCTTGACCTATGTCTTGTCTCTATACTCCGATGACTCTGGAGAAGAGAGTGAGGCTGATGATTTTGCATAGCCCTGCCTCACTTAAATCCAATTCACATGCAAGTCAAGACATCACCCTCCTGGTGTCATTGGTCCTCTTTGAGAAGGAAGGATAAACAATGACAACAATCCTGAAAAAAAAAAGTGCAAACTTCAAGCTCTTCTATGGCTACTCCAATTGCAGTGCGTGCATGTGTGTGTGTGTGTGTGTGTGAGAGAGAGAGAGAGAGAGAGAGAAAGAGAGAGAGAGAAAGAGAGAGAGAGAGAGAGAGAGAGAGAGAGAGAGAGAGAGATTTAGTCTTCCATGAAAAACAGCCGTTACTAAGCTAATTTTTTCTGTTGAAAAGGGGCATCCCTTGACACTGGACTTGTCAACATGAGTCTATTTTGTGAAGTATCAAATGATAATTGACTTATGAGTACATCATTAAGAACATCAACTTGTGTTCATTCAACATCCCTGATGATGCTGGAGGTACCCTGAGGTACCAGCTATGTGTTAGATTAGAGAAATGACCTACAGAAAAGAATTATGCATGTACTTACTGAGAAAAGTTTGTAGTTAACATAGAAATTGGAAGTTTCCCAAGGACCTTTTATAGCTGTACTGTTACAATGTGTATTGACCATAGTTCTTGAAGAACTATATAGGAGGACTGTTAGGTAGCACAGTGGATAGCATACTAGGCTGGGAGTCAGGAAGACTTGAGTTTGAATTCAGCTTCAAACATTTACTAGTCATATGACCTTGGGAAAGTAACAGCCTATTTCAGCCAGTTTCCTCATTTGTGAGAGGGGGATGGTAACAGCATCTACATCACAGAGTTGTTAAGATCAAAGAAGCTAACATATGTAATATATTTATGCAAATCTGTATTATATAATATCAGCTAGTAGAACTCTTAATTTTGTATTCTTATGTCCTTAAATGTGCAGAAATAGACTTTCCCCCCAATCTTTATGGCTATATGCTTGTCTACAGATCTGACAACATAAGGTTGAACTTTGAAGTCTAGAACCATTTGCTTTGCCAAGTGTCAGAATATCTTGTGCCACCTAATAAATGTTGATTAATTGATTGATTCACTAGCTTCTGATGTCCCTTAAAGCTCTGAGATTTTGTGATTCTTCTCTGGTCCTCCTCTTTAGGCTTATCAAATTATTCAATTAAGTGAGCGACTTGAACCTAGTGTGGAGGGGCCAGTGAATTGAGAAACTGTTTGAGAAATTCAAGATACTCATCAGCCTTCATCATGAGTTATCTGCCTATAAATAAGGCCTTTTATGATTTTTTTAATGAGGGAAATGGCTGTGTTTTTTTCCCCTCAGAAAACTGTTTTTAGATGATCTTGGCCACTCTCCTCCAGTAATCTGCTACGTGACTCACACCCAGGAATTGTTCACATACAACTCTGTCTGGAAACTCTGTCTGATGGCCTGGAATTGATTCCAATATTGAAAAGACTGCAAGAGAGCATAGAGCATAACAAGCGACCACATATAACCTGCCCAAGGCTTCTATTTTATTCAGTGGGAAGTGACTCATATCCTGGTCATGAATCCATATTGATTTTTCACGATAATTTCAGGATATGAATTTCTCGACAGTAGTAGATTCCTTGTCAAAACAGCTGGAAGGGCTGCCCCTACAGGTCTACCTGAAACCCCCCAATGGAACAATTGGAACTCATCAGAGAGAGACTGCAGAAACCGTCATTTCTACATACCAAGTCTTCATTTATCTCATTTAGGCTCAAGGAAATTGTGAAGAGGGATTTTATCTGAATGTGATTTTTTTTGAATGACAAAGTCTCTACCCTCGAGGAGCTTACAGGAAGGATATAGCATTTTTCCAGTAAGTATATCACACCAGAGAGTGATCGGGGATACAAGAGGCATAGAGACCAGATGTTCTAAATATATTTGAGAAGAGACAATGACTTTCATTGGGGAAGATCAGCAAAGGCCATTTTCTTGAGGTGGGAGGTGAGACCTAAGCTGGGCCCTAAAGGTATATTAGGATCCTAAAAAGAGGAAGTTCTTAAAATAGGAGATCTACTTGTCTAGATTACACACACACTCACACACGCACTGTATATAAGCTATTACATACATTACATTTATATAATATATGTATATGTGTGTGTTCCAGGCAATCAGATACCACAGAAACACACAATATACACACACATACATATACATTATAATACATAACAATTATACACATAAATAAATATATCAAATATGTAAATATTATACAATATTTATAAAATATAAATATGTAATAATTAGAGCAAAATTTTATATGTATATAACTATCTTTAGAATACACTATCAAGATTTCCTTTTTTACCAGATTTATTTCTCTAATTATCTTTTTTTCCAATTAATTTACATTTCCTAATGGCATACACATAGTCCCTGAAAAGTAATGTCATGTCTCATGGTGCTTTAAAATGTATAAAATGATTTTCTCACGATAACCATGTGATATCAGTAGTGTCAATATCATCATGCCCATTTTATGAAAATTGGGAGAGGTAAGGGATTTTCTCTGAGTCTCATAGCTAATTGGTATCAGAGCCAGGAACTGACCTCGAGTCTGAGGACATCAAGGCCAGCACTCTCTCCTTTATACCATACTACCTCTCATGCATTCATAGGAAATCATGAGATTTAGAGTTGGGAGCTCTTTATTTTGCAGATGAGGATGCAAAGGGCCAAGGAGCCTAACTTTCTGAAAGATGTGCCCAGGATAACACAAATAAGATGCAGAGGCCAGATTCAAACTCAGGTCTTTTGATTCCAACTCCAGTCTTCTTTCACCAGGCTTCCTTCGGTCAGTGAACACTAATGGAAGCCCTGCTGCCTGCAGAGAATTAGAGAAGTCATCATAGGGGAAAAGAGAGAGTAGATCTGATTGTCACTCCAATGAACATACTGAGAGCAGAAGCAAGAATCCAGGCTGGATTTCTAAATCTTCATCAGTGAGAATGGATGGGGTGCTCCCTCAGTCTTGAATCTCAGCACTTGTTCACAAAGGAGTTAAGCTGTTCCCAATAATGAACCAATCACTGTGGCTGTTTGAAGGCAGGGATGGAGCTTAAAAATGTCCAAAGAAGAAGCAAACTAGGCAGTAATGTCAGCAATAGGCCTTTTATTACAGGTTCATTTTAAACCTCTCACAAGGGGATATGCTTAATTCTAACCAGATGGGGTATGGAAGAAAGGGGAAAGGGAAGAAGAACAAGGGTATAAATCACTGTTATTCAAAAGATAGCAATGCAACCAGATCTCTGGGGGTGGCAGGATGTGCAGAGTCCTGGCCTGGCCTTAGATGAGGTGGCATTTGGGCCTAGAAGTGTAGGTGGGAGTGTAGATGGGAAGGGACCTCAAAGTCATCTAGTATATAATGGAATTTAGGCCCAGAGATGTTGCAGTGACTCATCAAACAGG
>CM053582.1:522817771-522837781 GCA_028627135.1 Pseudochirops cupreus | reverse complement strand
ATGAGGTTGAATGGGGATTGAAATTTGGATTCTAGATTTGGAGGGGGAGGAAATGAGATATTTCCAGATAAGAGGCAGGGCAGTGGATCAGACAGGAAGAGGGGATGCCATGTTGGACAAAGCGTGCTACATCAGTAGTGATGCTTAATTCCATTGGTATGTCAGGTCCCTGTTGTCTCCTTTTTCAGAAATCTAAGAATCGTTTGAGCCCATGTCGCATGACATAGTACTTAATGATGCACCATTTTGTATTGTTCCCCAGCATTCCCAAGGCTGTTACACTTCTCCCCCTTTTCAGTTTCTTCTCCTGTAACTAGAAAATAAGGTGTTGAGGCCAGAGGGTCATGTCTTGTACTTCTATTTCCCCATAATACCTAGAACAGGACTAGACACATTTATAAGGGTCCAATGAGATCTTGCTGACTGCTTAATTAATCAAGGCTATTAAACCTTTTATGACTCTTCCACTTACCAAAAGAGTGACTTTGGGCAAATCACTTAACCTCTTAGGTCTCAGTTTTCTCATCTGTAAAATGAAGGTATTGGTTAATCTTCATGGTCCATTTCAGCATTAAATCTATGATCCTATTGTCTCCTATATACTCAGGATATTTTTCAGGACATCTCCAGCCGCATCATTTGTACTCTACTCCATTCAGGCCCTCACCTTTACTCCTCACCTCTAGTTCCCAACTGAGAATGGGACTCAGGGCCCTTGGAGCCACCCTAAGCTTTGATAGGCCTTCTTGGCTTTATCTTTAACATGTCTAGGACATCTCCAGCTATGCCATCAAATGTACATCCTATCCCCTTCTCTCCAGATCCCCTTTCTGTGTTGTCTTCCTCCAAAAGAATGTAAGCTTTTTTGAGGGAAGAGACTGTCTAACTTGTATTTGTTCCCTCAGAGCTTAGTGTAGGACTGACACATAGTAATTACTCACTGAATGTATTATCTATCTGTCTAAGATGTGTATATTTTGTGTTATGGGTAGCACAAAAGATCATGGAGATAGGAAATAGGAGCCTAACAACTTGTCCAAAACTCAGAGGGTACCTCAGCCAAAGGATAGTCCATTTTTTGCTTAATTTTGCCTAAGAGACTCAGCCATGCCTGAGCTATAGATATTTTGACTTTGTCCTTCTAGTAAGTCACCTGTGCTAATGTTTCACCCAATGAACCCTCTTTCAGGACTCTGGATTTGAGCTATGCCTCTGCAGGCAAAATAGAGCTGTGGAATTATTTTCCTGGTTCAAGTCATGGTTAAGGACTATTGGATAGAATGAGCTGCCCTTCTAACTTCACTCTATGGGCTGAGACAGAAAATCTATGTTGGCAAATCCATTCAGTTCAACTTTACAACCTGGTTCCAATTTACCTTCTTTGGCTTGTTATATATCCTACCCCACTTGCATTCTTCATTCCAGCTAAATTGGCTTTCTTGATATTCCTCACACTTAGCATTCCATCTCCTCTCTCTGCATCTTTGTCTAGGCTGTTCTCCATGCTTAGAATGCACTTCTACCTCATTTCTTCTCCTTAGAATCTCTAGTGCCTTTCAGATTTAAACTTATATGTCACCCCCTACATAAGTCCCCACTAACTGCTGTTAGTGTCCTTCTGAAATTACCTCTTTAGAAAAAATTTGTGGAGTACCACATGCACACAATGTCTTTGCCAATTTGTAGCAAACTCTTTGAGGGTGGTATTGGTTTGTATCCTCAGTATCAGGCACAGTGCCTCGTGCATAATAAGTGCTCATTGATGGATGGATAGATTGATTGATTGATTGAACTAAGTACTTGAGTCCTTGATATGTTCTGTATCCTCACTGAGGAGGAGACAAATTTCATGGTTCTCGGTCTCAAATATTGCTAGGTATTCCCTCCACCATGTAAACCTCAACTCTTCTTTCCCTTAGATGAGGGCCCTTTAGCTGTCCCTCATCACCTCATGTCTGGACTATTACAATAGCCTACTGTCTTTATAGAAAGCCTTTCCCAGTCCAATTTACTTTTAGTGCCTTCCCTCTGTTGGTTATCTCCAATTTATCCTGTTTATAGTTTGTACGTAACTGTTTGCACATTGTCTCCTCATTGGACTGTGAACTCCTGGAAGGCAGGGACTCTCTTTCTCCATATCTCAGCACTTAGCAGAGTGTCTGACATGTAGTTGCCATTTAATAATATTTCTTAACTGATTGACTGCTGTGCCATCCTGCTTTCCCCACCATTCATTCCCTAAAATAGTCAGATTTGGGGAGGTCTATGACATTTGTGACCTTATTTCGGTTGGCCCTTGGGTGCCAGATGCCCAGTGAGTTGCTTGGTCTCTAAGGCTGTACAGCTTGTAAAAGCTGCTACACCACAACCGTGGAGAACCATTGGGTCAATGATATACTGTGGCAAAGTACTAGAGGAGGCTTTTATTGGGGGAAGCAAAATGAACAATCGATTAGGTTCATCATTGGCTCTCCCACTGACTGAGAATCAGAAGATCTGGTTTTATAGCCTGGCTCTGCTGTCTACTTAGCTGGGTGATCTTGGGAAAATTAATTCCCTTTTGGGGGAACTCAGTTTCATTAACAGTAGCACAGGGGAATTGGACTGAGATGATGGCTCAGGTCCTTTCCATCAGCAAATCCTGGCATTCTATGGTCTATGACAGGAATCCAATGTCCAAACCATGAAGAGAACCCTCATTTCCTGAATGCCAGGATCTTTTGTTCATGTTGTCCATGCTGCTACTTTTAAGGAGGCTTATTTCTCCCATGATGGTGCAGCCTGATGTTTCCTGCCTTGTTTTTGGTGTGAGAGGGGCAGAAATGGAACCTTTTACAAGGCAGCTTCAACAACAAAGGGAAGTGTAAGTAATCTGAGGTATGGAAGGTTGGATTTTTTCCAAGCCAAAGGCACCTCTTAGACTTAATTAAAAAGTCAAGTGCCAATCACAGGGGTCATGGCAGTCTATATTTATGGATTTCTCTATTAACAACACATTGTCATTAAGGCTGGGACTGAGCTGTAGGCCAGATGGACCATGTTGGAGTAACATTGACAATTTCAATTATGTTTCACTGAGGTGTTGTGTCCCAGATCTCAGGGAATCTGGAATGAGGGAGTTTGGAATGAGTGCAGAGAACCGGCTGATTTTGTTAACACACCCTGTCCTGACTGATCATGTAGGTGGCCCTTCTCCAAACTCCCAAGGTCTGATTCCAGAACACTTCAGATTCCTTGACTATCCTGGGATGACTTCTCTGGGGTTAGGCTTTGATTACGCCAAAGTCTAGGGGCCAAATTCCATAGAAATGAGAAATAGGGTGGAGGCATCCATGGAGGGAAATAGCTTCTGAGGCGGGGAAAGGGTCCGAGGGCCCTTGACCTTGGTGGCCAAGACTGAGGCTGGTGACTTCCTTGCGGTGTTTGCCACTGGTGAGATGTGAGACAGAGTAGAAAGTTGGCCATGGAGCTGGCCAGCTCCTCTTTCCAGTCACTCATGTGCTTCTTTTTAAAGTACTAAACCCCCCTACATGCTGAAGGCAACTAATTGCTTCTCTCTGGAAGTTGCAAAAATAATAAGATTTCATGCTCACATTGTATCTTTGGCTGTGTCTATACACACCAGCACATCTGGAGGACAAGTGAAACCTTCAGTCAGTCATCCAGATGTTTTGTGAACGTCATACCATTCCAGCATCCAAATAATTAAGGGCATGGGATGGATAGGACTTTCATCTGTGGGTTTTATAAATGATAATTTCAAGAATCCCATTCAAAAAGCAAGTGTTTTTAGTCCAATTTTAAGAAATGGGGAGAAACTACAGCGGGAGTGGGGTGGGGGAAGGTATTCATCCAAGATGGTTCTTCGTGTGGGGGTGGTTCAGCCAGGGAGCTGTCCTCTTATTCTACTGCCTGGTGTAACAGATGAAAATGATGGACTCAGATCTAGACTGGAAGCCTGTCTTTGATAGGTGTGATCACTGACAGAGCCTTTACCTTTCCCCAATCTGTGAAATGAACACAATAATGCCTGTAGCACCAATGACTTCACATGGTGGTTGTGAAACTCATATCAGATGTTTGTAAAGTGGCTCGCAAATTTCCAAGATTTATATGAAGGTTGTTTGTTATTATTATTAATTACTGAACCCCTTGACACACAGGGAGTACCTTGCAAATGCCATATACCTCCCTGGGCCTTGCTGATTTTTCAGTGATGCTTATTACATCTCTACTTATTAAAGCCAGCTTATTTCTGGAATGGATTATGAAAATGAGAAATAATTACCACTTGGCTCTCTTTGCTTTCCCATTGTCCAGTGACACCCTAGAGACTCAGATTCCTCTGGGTTTTTCTCTCCTTAGTAAGGTTTTTTCCCTTTTTGGTCTCAGGGCAGTCTAGTGGGTTCCCACACAACCCCAGCATTGTGTCCCTGTAACAGAGCAACAAACTACTTCTAACGTGCCTCCACTCTTACACAACCAGTGTCCTTATTCCAGCACACACAGTCGCAAAGGCGAGATTCATATTCTATGACTGATATTCATTGATTTTGATTCCCGTGATCCAAGAAAAGCTTGACTGCATTGCCTTGTGGTCAAGTCATAAGGATGCGGGGATGGGGAAGGGGGAGTTGGAGAGGGGGAAATGGAATAAGAAAAAACACACATACACACACCCCTTTTTTATAACTCTTTGTAAACCTAGTTTATGTATGCCTGGTGCAAGCAATACAAAATGGTCTGTTACGGTTAAGAGGTGGCTCTGAATGGGTACTCTGTTACAGGTCGACTGGTGCCCCACTGAATCAAAACATTTCAGTCCAGCTACAATTTAAACAGTCATACTCCAACTAATTATGGGAAGCAGCCTGGGTGAGGAAGTATGCTTTCCTTCTAAAAGCACTTTACCTTCAATGAGTAAACAGTCCTAAGTGTAATATTAAAAGCACTAAAGTTTATATGCATTTTTATTTTGTGCTAATAGAGCAATTAAAAATGCATATGGTCTGAGATTGAAATTTTCTTCTTGGACTTATGGCAAATGATCTCTTGCCAAACTGTGGCCATAGACCATCCATCTATGGCAGACTGTTGTGACCCTTGCCTGCTCATCATACTTTAACAAAGTGGATGCATGGAGTGTTACCTAGAACAGCAAAAAACAAAAAAGAAAAGTCAAGAGAGCTTGATTTGGGTAAAATAATATTGTTGGCAATGCTCTCAAGATTAGCTGAGTATTTCCAAATCCCTTTTTTAGTTCCAGACACTGCTCTGGCAACAGGAATAAGGATAGTTTATATTCATGCAATGCCTTACAGCTAAAAGTTTTGCTTGCTATAACCACATCTGATCTTCAATCAGTCAACAAATATTTATTAAGCACCTACTGTGTGCCAGCAATTCCTACGTGCTAGGAATATAACAGAAAAAAGCCCCAACAGAATAGCAACAGATCTCAAGAAACTTACATCGTATTTTTTAGAGACGTGTAAGTACACACAAAATAAATATATTAAGAATAAATTATGACACAAATACAACATAGTTAAATATAATATAGGTAGGCAGAAGTCATGGACAGTGTATGGGAATCAGAAAAGGATTTGAGTAGGAGGTGGTGTTTAATCTGTCTTGAAGTGAGTAAAGTCTTCTGGGCAGGGCAAGGGAGTGAGGAGGACATGGTGTGTTCTTGGTATGACCAGTGCAAAGGCATGGAGATAGGAGATGAGGTGTCATGGAAGGAGTTGGGAAAAGACAATTTGACTGGACTGGAGAGTGTAGAAAGGGGAGTAAAATTAGGCTGAAAGGATAAGTTGGTCAAGTATCATTCTCCCTACACAGATGAGGAAACAGGCTCAGAGAAGAAGTTCATAGGAATTAGAAGTGAAAGTGTCCTTAGCATTCAGCTGACTCCTTTAAAAAAGGAAATGGAAACTCAGAGAAATGAATTGTAATTTTCCTAAAATCAGAGAGATTGTAATTAATGGAGTTTAAATTTAAACCCCAATCTCCTGACTCTCCATACTGTGCTCTTTTCACCATAGAAACCTATCCCTAGATTTATGTAAATGGCACACTTGGGATTTGAACCCAGACCTCCTGACTGAAGTCCTATTTTTTTAAATTGCTCTTGGTTGACTCTCTCAGGAAGAGGAAAAATGAGCAATTATCAAGTACTGGTTGGGTGACACAGACCCCTGATACTTTTTGCTCACCAGAATGATGTAAGAAGTCTCTTTATTTGGACAATTGCTTTACTTCTCCAACCTCCCCTGGCTTGTGTTGGGGTGGAACCTGCAATCCACACTTTATTCAGTGTGTCATGCACTCAGGTTTGACTCAAGGCCATGTTTCTACTATGAAAGAGACATGGGCAGAACTGGGACACTAATGGCTAGATCCAAGTCAATGAAACACTTGTGCCTAAAACAGATTCCTGAGGGCTTTTTGGCCTCAATTATCTGGATAATTGCTTTCATTCTCCCCTTCACTTTGCTAGTGTAAAACTACAGAAAGATATTAAGGCAGCATAGTTTCTGGGAATGACACCCTGATGTTCCACCCTTGTCAGACAATATCTGGAGTCTAATTCTTGGTATCATAATTCAAGAAGGATGTTGCTAATCTGGAGAGCTTCCAGATTACAACCAGGATGTTGAAGAGGAATTAAGTCCTGCCATATGAAGACAGATTGAAAAATATGAAGTATCTTAGAGGAACATCACAGCCTCATTCATTCATTTGAAGGCCCACTATAGAGAAAAGGAATTGGTCTTGTTCCCTTTGACCCCAGAAGGCAGAGCCAGAACTGGGTGGAAGTTACAAAGAGGCAAATTTGGGTTCTGTGTAAGGAAGAAAAGGTCCCTTATAGCAAGAACTCTCCCAAAGTGGAATGAGCTGCTTTGGAAAGTAGTGGGCATCCCACTCAATGGAGGTCTTCAAGTAAAAACTGAATGGCCACCTATATCGTAATGGGAATTCGTTTTTAGGGATGTGATAGAAAGATTCTAATTACTTAAAAATTATTTTCTGATAACTCTATTTTGATATAATTGATTTCCTTTATAATCTTATGTATATTACTTTATGCATTTTGAAAACATTATTCTGAGAAGGGGTCCATAGGCTTTTCTAGATCACCAAAGTTTCCAGGACAAAAAAGGGGAAAAAAGGCTAAGAATCCCAGCTGCTCATCCCTTCCTACTCGAATATTCTGGGATCTTGGGATATTTTCTGTCCCCTTGCTTGGGCTGAACCTCATTGTATTACAGTGATTTAAACTTGTCCCAAATCCCAACTCTACAGTTTTATATTGAGGACATGGATATTGGTTCTTCCTTTTCCCTTCAGGGAATAGCTAAATTCTTTTCCCACCTCCCATCTACCTCCCACATTTTTCCCCTTATTCTTGTTTGTTCCTTCTAATTCACAGACCAACTCACCAATTCACTCCTGCATATTAGAGGTCTAATGCCCTGATGCCCTGGGATGATGCACTGTGATTGGTGAGATACTTTCAGCGTGGTGAATCCAAGTAGGTCTGCTGCATTCCTAGACTCTTTTCTTAAGCTCTGAATGAGTCACACTAAGTTGAGAGGAGTTTCTTTTTCCCACCTGAACCTTCAGAAATCCTTTGAGACTGAATATTTGCAGCTAGCCCAAACAGAAAGTTCCCATTTTTCCCACAATCCCTTAGCCATGTGAATTCTTCCAGGGGGTGGATGCAGAGTACTTTTTGTTAGGCTAAGATTCCACTCAAGCTTTGTGGCTTCAAAGTTAAAAACCGAACTTGAGCCTTGTGAGACTTGCATTGATTTACACTTGACAAAGCTCAACTTCCTCTCTCTATTGAAACTAAAGGCATGGAAGTCTTATAAAAAATAAATGACTCCAAAGGCATCTTACACATCCAAGAACTTTTAAAAAACCAACATTCTGATGAGCTGAATGTAAATGGATCAGAAACATATGGAGTAGATTTCCCCTGAAATACACCAAGGGGCTCCAAAATTAAGGAGAGCTTGGCACAGCATATTTGGGGGTGTTGTTGAACCCAGAGCATTTGGGAAACAGGTTATAGTTCTCATGAAGAAGCATATATTTGGCTGGGTTTTCTCAGCTCTCATTTCAGCCCGGGCAGGAACTGTTAGGGATTGGGGGAAAGAAGGAGGAGAGAAGGTAGATGGGTAGGGGCAAGATTTACAGGAAGTAGAAGGGTAAACCTAGGGATTTAACAGATTTCTTAGAGATTTTTAAGCCTTGGGGACAGCTTGAGAATTGCGATGAGGTTTAAGTTGGTTTTCAAAATATCTTGCAACCAGGTTTCGTTGGCTCAACTCTTAATGATTCATCAAACATTCCTTCTGAGCCTGCTCTAGATATTAGACATGAACACAAATAATTCTGAAAATATTTACCCCAGAGGGCAGCCAGAGCACGTGCATTTATTGAAAATGTATCTGCTTCATTGTAATGGACCTGTAGAACATGCCTAAGACACTTCTGATGACATCTGGAAACATGTGGTTGCTGGAAGTTGATGGGGTGAGACTAGCCGGATGTTTAAAGATGCAGTGAGTTATTTTCCAAATCCTTAATTGATAAACAAAGACCCACTTATTGAATGTTCTTCATTCTGGAGGATATGTACCTAAAGAAACATCAGATACTCTATGCCTTCATAGAATTGCAGAGTTAGATGGTACTTCTAGAGGCAATCAAGTCAATATCCTAGCCCCTAGGCAGGGCTGTGTCCAAGCCCCAAGATTGATGGTTGTCCATGGTAGGGATTTCCTGGAAAGGATAATCCCCAAATCCCCAACCTGTTCCACTACCTCACAACACTTGGGTTGTTTCTCCATATTCAAGGTGGAGAACTCAGACAATTCCTCAGTTATATTGGGCCTACAAAACTCTGGCCAGCATTATCCAGGAAATTGGAGTTATGCCTGTGTCAACATGGGACCAAAAGGACCATAGTATAGCAGAACCAGTTAATATAATTTATGATGGCGGTGCTACGTAATGATCAACCACACTGACCACTTTTCTCCCCTTCCCACAGACCATCTATATTTGGTCAAGTTTAGACTGGGAGCTGTGTCTACATAGAACAAATTCAAACAGAATTTTGTGAGTTGGACTTTCTCCTACCCTTCCCCCTCCCGAGTCTTTTCAAAGAGAAATAACCCAACTCCTCTATCTGAACATAGCATCTGTTTTCTAGTCTTTTAATCAATGTTTTGATTTCTGAATCCTTCCTAAAGTAGATACTCCAAGGAAACAATTCTCATGAGCCTCAGGATGTTGAATGGGAGCTGGGGATTGTTGTATGGTGTGGTCCTGGGATCATTTTTCTGCTACACACTGAGTGTATAGACAAATATGCATGCACACACACATACACGTGCGTGTATTTATCTCTGTCTCTATCTATCATCTATCTCTCAAGGCTGTGAAGCATTTGGATCTTAAGTGGCTGCAGTTTTAGGTCAAGAAGACCTGGGTTAAAATCTGACCTCAGATACATACGAGCCATGTGACCCTAGGCAAATCACTGGATTTTTCTTTGTCTCAGTTTCCTCAACTCTAAAATGGGGTTAACAATGGTATTTACCTCATACAAGTGTTTGTAATAACAAAGTAGATTCCCATCAACTGGGGAATGGCTAAAAGGAAGTTTTGATATGTGAATGGAATGGAAAATTACTGCCCTCTTCAAAATGGTGAATATTTGCAGATCCTATACTTGATTACATGCCGCCATGGGGGGAGGAAGAGGGAGGGAAGAAAATTTGAAACTCAAGGGATTCTGGAACTGAATCTTATAAACTAAAAGTAAATAAACAAATCAATTTAAAAAATTAAAAAAAAGAAATGATGAATATAGAGAAACACAAGAAGACATGTGTTAACTGATGCAATGTGAAGCAAGCAGAACCTTAAAAAACAATACACATGATGACAACAAAACTATAAATGGAAAGTACAACAAACAATCAAAACTCAATGCTGCAGAATTATAAAGATGAAAATTGTCAGCAAAGAAGAAATACAAGAAGATATTCCCTCATATCCATTTTTGTTGTGGAGGAGGACAGGATGTAGAACACTGTGTATAGTGTTAGACTGATTCAATGAGTTCCTTAGTTTTCCTGAAATGTTTTCTTTTTCCTTTTCATTCTGTGTTATAAGGGATGGTTCTGTTTATATAGATATAGAGTTCTACACATTTACATGCACATATGTGAGCATGTATATATGTATATATAAGTGTGTATATATGCATGTGTATTTGTAATGCATGTATGTATTTGTATAAGTTGTATGTGTATAAACATATATACATACATACACATTATACACATATATACACATATACACATTACACACAAACACACACACACACACACACAAAATAGATGAGCCTTATTCCTTTAAGTGGGGAGTTGAGTTCCTCTTTGCTGATATTCCCACTGCTACATCTGCTGCAAAACATGTAACCTATTGGTTTATGCTTCAGATTTGTTTGTTTTAAAATTGCATAATTGAATATACCTTCTACTTATTTCTTTGGATAATGTGATTAGGTAGAAAGAGCTGATTGGAAAGAAAGAATTTCAGGAATCCTCAGCCCACGTTTTCTTTGAAATGCTTGTTTCTTTTTCTTTGGAGGCTGGGGCTCAGCCAATATAACTGAATTGCCTTAAAAAAAGGCCCCATTTTGGAAATATGATTTTGAAAAGTTTGCTGTAGAACAATCTGGCCACTTTATGGCATTAATATTCCCTAGTTTCTTAAGACCTAAAAAAATCAGTGAAATTCAATTGATGTGTTACTAGTTACAGACCTTTGACTTCTCTACGGTTAATTAGGCTTTAAGTTAAAGAGGGGGGAAGAAATAACAAAAACCCTGGGGTCACAGGACTTCCATCAAACCTAAACTCAAAGCTTTGCCCTTTTTTGCCCTCACAATGAACAATGTAATGGTGATAGATAGCTAGATGAAAGCCAGAGTCTGAGCCTGATCCTGGCTTCCCCATTGTGCTGGGTAAAATCTGTAGGGGTTCCTTGAAGGAGAAGCTAGGTGCCACTGTGATGATTACAACCACAATTACTCCTTGCTCAAGCTGTTGGCAAAATTGATTTCATACGCTTTTGTGTTTGTCTTTCATGGCCCTTTAAAAATCAACCCCGTTAGGGTTAGAGAGTCAGGAATTCCCAAGTATTTAGACTGGGGTGAAAGAGCTTCCTTTTTTACCTCTCCTCTTCATGGATAGAAACTTCATTGCTTTTTAAATCAATGGTTTTCTAAAACATTGTTGTCCTTTCCCAGTAACTCCACCTCCTCTAACACTCTCTTGTAATGAAGATGTATAGTCAAAGAGAGCTCATCAATACAGTGGTTATGTCTGACAACATATTGCTTGATCTGTACTCATTGTCCACTGAGTCTTGAAAGAGAGGAAGGAAGTATATTTCATCACCAGTCCTCTGCAGTCAAGATTAGCCACTGAGTCGATTAGAGTTATGATATCTTTCTTTGAATTATTGTGGTCATTATCTAAATTGTTCTCTTGGTTCTGCTTATTTAGCTTTGTATCAGTTCATATGAGTCTTCCCAAGATTCTCTGCATTCTGGGGAACTTGATTTGTGAATTTGAGAACAGGATAGACCTCTCTTTGTGTCAAGTGGAATGGATTGGATAATTTCTAATGGTCACCCAGTTGAACTGCCTAAATAAAGATGGGCACTGGACCTTGACATTGACTGCAGCTGGGGAGTCTGGCAACTTTTCTTTGTGTTCTCCCATAGAGAACCTGCAAATGTACTTTTTGAGAGTTTCTGTGAGGGCTTTCAAAGGCCTTTGCCAAAAAAAATTGCTTCCACAAATTCTGTAGAACCCCGAGGCTGACTATAGCTGGTTAATTTGTGACTCTAAAACTGAGGGCTATAGGCCCAAGCTGATTGTCAAATGTGGCTGAATTATGACCTGCTATGAATATGATTTTATTACATGTACAAAAGGTCTGCATTTGAAGTGATTGCTTTGGATTAGATTAGATTTTTGTAACTATTTTATTTTAACCTTCAAATATACTTTGATGGACCTAAAAACCAAGGGCTGCTAAACAATTCAGGGAATGGATGTCAGTAAGGTAGGACTAGCTAGAAGGGCCAAGATCAGGGCCTTAGTCCGGCAAGGAGGACACTGGAAAATAGCATGACTTTGAAAAACAATGGAGTATAGGTAGATAGGGCAGGAAGGTTCAGATGCATAAGCACCATAGATCAGACAGGTAATGGATCAAATCTGGAAATCAGTTCAGGTCCACAAGCAGGGTTAGGAAAGTCTCAAGGGCCAAATGTACATGGGAACTAGAATCAGAAAGTCAAAACAGCAGCACTAGCATTCATATACATATGTGTATATAATGTTTCCAAATCTTGGAACTGAGTTTTCTTCTTGCCTCTAAACTATTCCTGGGAAGGGGAAAGAAGGGGAGCCAGACTAGAATATCAGTGGTCCCACTATACTTTGAGGAAGAAAATGTAGAAGACCAGCTGAACATAATAAATATAATGGAAAACCTATTAGATGAAGAAAGGTGCAAGATATTGGTGAATAAATTTCATTAAAGGTCTTCAATTTCCAATTGTAACCATAATTTCTAATTCTAATCCTTATTCTAATTCTAACTCTAATTCTATTCTGTTTCTAATCCTAACCCTGTCAAATCTATATTCCTTTGGAAAAAACAGTTACCCTCTACCAGCAGAGGTAGGTCTAACCTTCTGGGATCATTTAGCTTTATTGAACAATGAGATTAAGCTAGAGTTGGTGGTATGAAGTGGAAGAAGTGGTGAAGGCTCATGTGAGCTTTATGGCACAGTGAATGTGTCAAGAGAAATTTGTACTGTAGGAGGCCCTCAGGCTGAGCCCTGAAGTAAACCAGTGATTCCAAGAAATGGAGATGAGGGGGGAAAGTATTCCAGGCATGAGTGGCAGTTAGTGCAAAGACACAGAAATGGGAGATGGAGTGTTATGTGTAAAGAGCAGCAAAGGGATCAATAGAGCTGAACTGTGGAGTGTATGGAGAGAAAGGGAAGATGAGGGCAAGTGGTGGAGAGTTTTAAAGGCCAACCAGAAGCTTATAAAGGTAATAGGAATCCAATGAAATTTATTGACTAGGGGAGTGGCGGGGTCAATCAAGTCTGTTCTTTAGGAAAGTCACTGCTTTCTTAAAGCATGTAACCAATAAGTAGCAGAGGTCAGATTTGAAGTCAGGTCTTCCAATGCCAAGCCCAGTCTATCCCATTTCCATCATACCACACCTCCACCCCCTAACAATTGACTGTAGGCTGAACGATACATGAAATACAGACAGGAGAGAACATTATCTGGTGGGTTTGCTGCTGGAGACTTTGAGTCCTGGGTCCATAAGACTTGTATTTTGTCTGGAATGCTCCAAAATGCTTTTGAGTCCTCCTCTTCACTGAGATGTACTGTTTTATAATAAACTATTTGGCTGCCTAATTCAGTAGGCTATCAGGTCCTTTTGCAAGGTCAGCAAAGCTAGACTTAAAAGGCAGGCAGCTGCTAGCTTTGCAGATTTCTAGCTAGATATGTGACTGATTATAGACATACCGTGGAAGACGTGTCTAGCAAAGAAGAGCAAAAAACCTGGGTGGTTGCTATGGCAGCAGTGAAACAACAATATGGCAGTCAATTAGGGAATGCCAACAAGGAAATCAGTTTTCAGAAAAAACAGCTAAGGGGGGTGTGGAGAGGAGGCAGAAAAAAGCTGCCACACATGAGACGCCTCCTTCCCAGTCGATAGTGAATAGTCAGCATAGTCCAACTGACAGAGACCTATAGACCAAGGGGGAAAGACTGGCAATGTGGTAAAAATCTAAGACTGGATCCTTACCTTAGCATCGTAATAGGAAGGAATGAAAGAAGCATTTGCAGGTACCTGTATTTCATACCTGAAAGGGATTTAGTATCCAAAAATCAATGCTGAGATGCAAGATTTATCCTCCTTTCATGAGATCCTAGGATCACTGGGTTTAGGGCTAGGCAGGAATTCAGGGATCTTCTGACTCTTAGCCTCTCCCTCCTCCTAGTTTTACATAAGAGGAAACCAAAACCTAAGGAGGTTAGATGTCTTGACCAAAGTCACACAGCAAGTATGTGGTAGAACCAGGATGGAACTGAGGTCCTCTGCCTCTAATTTTGGAGCTTTTTCCCACTGTAACCTGCTGTGCCTCTTTTGTTATACCAAAGATGGAGACCCCTGTCGGAGACCTGAAGAAGCAGATACATCCCCTTTGGAGTTTTTCTTGGAGGTATCCTCATAGGGGCTCTAATTCTAGTTGTGAAAGACTTAGATATAGGCTTAGGGTAGGAGGTTTTGTGACCTTGGGCAAGTCACTTAATCCCTATTTGCCTCAGTTTCCTCAAATGGGGTTAGTATCTCCCATAGTACCCATCTCCCAGATAATATTTGTGAATCACCTAGGGCAGTGCCTGGGATGTAGTGGGTACAATATAGATGCTAGCCTGTCTATGGGACAGTCCTGTAGATTATCTAGCAGAACATTTTTAGGCCCCCTTCCCTCTTTTATGCAAATGCTTCTGTAGTCTATATACAACTGGGTCTGATGTTACAGACTATCATTGACCAAAGCTGTCTTCTATGGGAGGTTACCATGGAAGGTCACTAAGGTAGAGAATGATACTCTGATATACATTCTGCATCATAGAGGAAGAAACAGATTGCCCAGTAGCGAGAATATTGAATAAAATTTGATTTTTTTCCTTCATAAAGAGGCTGGATTGTATGTGTAAATATAAAGGCCCTAAGAATCACAGTGAAATGAGGACATGAGAGCATTTCTAGAAGGATGTTCTCCTTGTATCTGAAGAATCATTATAGGCCCAAAGGCTACAGGTCCCATTTGTTGCTTTTATAATCATGGTAGGCAGGAAAGAACTTAGACTATGTGGGAGCCCCACTCCTCATGAAGCTAAAGTTTAGCCAACTCAAGGCCAATTTCAGAACAAATCCTGGCCTCCCTGAGGCCCATCCTCACTCTTGGAGCACAAGGGACAGAATCAAAGCAAGGGGAGTAGGATTTCTGACATTAGTCCCATATGTTCTTCTCTCTGTAGAGCAGAGTCAGGAAGCTTCCCTGGACTTTCCCTGAGAAGTGGAAAATTCTCAAGACCAGACTCTATATGAGTTCTGTGACTGTCAAAAAGTAAAACAGCAACCCTGTGCTTCTCTTTGTCCAAGAGGCATCTCCACACAGCCTTCAATTCCATCATTCCTATAGTCCTACAAGTTGTGATTATAAGCCTTCTGTTTAAATCAAGTATATCCCTGGGGAACCTCCTCCAATTTATTACAGCCATCCCCCATCACTTAGCAGTCCATGAGAAAACAAAGGGTTATAAAAAGCTTTTGTTCGGAGGGAAAGGTCATCATCGTCCCCAGTGAACTGACTGCCTGTCCAAAATGGAATTTCTGGATGAGTTCACTCCATTGGACCTTGGTCATGCAGATGAGATCTCTTTCTTCAAGTGTATAGGGAGGTGAAGGAGTCAAAAGCCAGATCTACCTAGCTCAGAATATAAGTAAATGTCTCTATGAGTGGGAAATACTAATTAAGGGTAGTTCCAGTGATACAAGTCAAGAACACAGCTTTATTCAGATTTGTGGGCATGAAAGTAAGAATTGAATTTGAGGGGGTTTTGATAAAGGAAATTGATTACATTCCCTTTGTTCTCAATATCCAACTATGGTAAAGGTGTGTGTCCTAAAAGTTCAGCAGAAAATGGTGAGCTAAAAGTTCAGGGCATTCATCTTCACCCACATGATAATATCTTCACTGAAAAATGAAGGCTGATGGGATAAGGAAATGGTTCTCTAAGAGACAGTCTACTAAGGCAAGACAGAGTTCTACAAAGGGAATCAAAGTTGTGGTTTTGGACAGACAGGAAGGGTCTGGCAAATACCATGATTCAGGCAGGCAATGGATCAATCATGTGTGGAGTGGAAGGCACACCTAGAAAGATCTGATGATTACTGGAGGTCAGACATTTAGGTTGACCACAAGAAGACAGCTAAGGAGTGAAAGGTTGAGTTGGTCTCAAAGTCTTAGATTTATTAGATTTGAAAATGGAAAAATCACTTAGTGAGTCAGGGATAAATAGTAACTATAAGTTACTGATTCTAGAACCCTGATTCTAGAATAGAAGTTCTTCTTGAAGGATCATAAATTTTGAACTATACAAGGACTTAGAGGTCGTCTTCCCCAGGATCCTCAGGCTGATGGTCAACAAAGATTTACTAATTACTTACTATGTGCCTGGCATTGTGCTAAGCACTACGGATATGAAAAAAGGCAAAATCAGACCCTGACTTCAAGGAGTTTACATTCTAATGGGGGAAAATATATGTAACTAAATATCTGCCTACAGTTGAGGTAAACTGAAGCACGGAGTGGTTAAGTGATTTCCCCAGGGTGGTACAAGTAGTGAGTGGAAGAGCCAAGATGTAAATCCAAGTCATCTGACTATAAAGCTCTCCATATCATTCTGAGTACCACATACTTAGTACACTCTCAGTAAATGTTTATTTAATGAAATTGAATTTACTCTGTGACTTCCTATATTCAATATTGTATTAGATGAAACAAGGCTCTGAGATATTCTTACATCAGCCTCAGAAAAAGAAAAAGGAGAAAAAGAGAAAGAGAGTTAGATTTCCACTTGTTCTGATGAATGCAGATGTGCTGGGAGGTATCTTCCACAGTAGTCAAGGAAATAGATGGGAGTCCTCCCTCCACTCTTTTCTACTGCCAACCAAGAAACTATTCTTGTCCTCTCTGCCTCATCACACTATTCTAGGCAGTGTTATTTCTGAGAAGAAAATTAAAATACAAATTTCAAAAGTACACAACCCATTTGCCCGTTCATGAATCAAAGAGCATCACGATGCTTTTATTTGGCTTCTCTGTTCACTGCCAAGGAGGGGTTGGATGGGTCTTTTCACTGGAAATGACAGAAAGATAAAAGAACAATAGTGAATTTATGCCCCATATGAATAGATAGATAATAAGACTGCGTCAAGATGCAAAGATGAGTTCAATTCAGCAGGCCCAGTCGAATTGCATCCTACAGTACCAAAAAAAACATCCACTAAGAGCTGAGATGTAAATCCAAGTCATCTGACTATAAAGCTCTCCATATCATTCTGAGTACCACAGTTGCTGCTACTAAGCTATCATCAGTGATCTTTCAGTGATCACAGATATCAGGCAGACAGAAATGACAGGATTGAAGAGGGGCAAACATCACATAAATTAACAAAGAAAAGGTAAGAGAATGGAGTTTCCAAGGTCTTGACAAGGTCACAGGACTGACTGATAAGGGCAATGCTGTGGATAGAACTCACTTAGATTTTAGCAAAGCATTTAACAAAGTTTTTCGTGTCAGCCTTCTGCACAACATGGAGATATGTGGGACAGATGACAGGATGGTTCAGTGAATTCAAAACAGATTCAATGACTGGACCCCCCAAAGCCTCATTAACGTTTTGATATTGACTTAGAATAAAGGCCCCAGCAGAATATCCCAGAGTTCTGTGCTTGGCTTTGTGGTATTTTTTAAAATATCAGTGATTTGGAAAAAAGGCAAATGTGTGATAACTAAGACACTAAATGGCTGAATCAAAGTCAAGAAAGTTCCTGATAGACTAGAACACCAGATAGGAAGGAGCTAAGCCTTTATTAAGTTTCTACTGTGCATTAGACACTACACTAAGTGATTTATACTTTACACATAATATCTCATTTGATCCTCCCTACAACTCTGGGAGGTAGCTGCTGTTATTATCTCCATTTTACAGTTGGGAAAACTGAAGCAGACAAAGGCTAAGTGATTTGTACAAGGTCATATGACTAGTGTCTAAGGCAGGATTTGAACTCTGGTCTTCCTGACTCTAGACCCATTGCTCTATCTACTGTGCCCTGCTAGCTGTTGGTAATAAGATGAAATATAATGGAAGGAAACACAAAATTGTTGGGGGGTTTTAAAGGACTAAAAACCTGATAGGAATCATTAGTATAACATGGCAGCCAAGAAATCTAATCTAGATTAGGTTGTATTTAGAGAGGTACAGAGTTTATGAACATGCTAGTCTTCCTGTATTCTACCCCTGCCATACTCCAGGAGTACTGTGTTCATTTCTAGTTGCCACATTTTGGAGAGGATATTGATCAATGCTGAAGAAAGCCCAGAATTGTAAAAAGAATCATGAATGGTAAGGATGGTGACAAAGAGACTTAGTGGGAACACGCTAGCTGTCTTAAAATATCTGAAGAGTTGTCATATGAAAAAGGGATTAGATTTATTCTGTTTGGCTCCAGAGGGGAGAATTGGGAGCCATGGTGTGAAGTGTAGGCAAATTTCTACTTGATGTCAGGAATGAAACTTTATTTTAAGACCTAAAAACCATTCTTAGCTTGTGATGTACAAAAGCAGGTCACCAGGCTGAATTTGTTCCATAGTTCTATAGTTTGCCAACCCCTGAATTAGCAAATTCAAAAAGTGACAAGCTCTATATTGGTAGGCAGTCATTTTCTCACCAAGATCACTCAAAACAAAGCCAAATGACTTGAGACTTATGTTGTAAAGGGGAATTCTTGTTCTGGTATGGTTTGGACTAGATGGTCACTGAGTTTCCTTCCAACTCTCAGATTCTGTGAGATGATTTCAGGAGACTCCTTAGTGATAGAAAAGCTACTTGCCAAAAAATCACAGACTCAGAGCATCATCTTCATCTTCAGCAGCAGCAGCAGCAGCCGCCGCATTTATATAGCATTTTACGGTTTGCAGAATATTTTGCCAATTTTCTGTCATAGGATGTATTTGCTATTTTTATTACCACCTTACAGATGAAAAAAACCTGAGGCCTGTAGAGATCAAGGGACTCTCCTAGGGTCATACAGCTTATCAAGTGTCTGGATCAGCATTTAAGCTTAGTTCTTCCTGAATCCAGGTCCAGCATTCTATCTACCACCCAGTAGTCACACAAGTGGTTCTCAACCTTCCTAACGCCACAACCCTTTAATACTTGTATGTGGGAGTGTCTGCATGTGGGCGGACCCGCCTGGAGACTGATAGAGAAGCAGAGTGTCTCGGTTCCTAAGACCATGGGAAATACGTGTTTTCTGATGGTCTTAGGCGACCCCTGTGACCCCTGTGAAAGGGTTGTTTCACTCCCAAAGGGGTCACAACCCACAGGTTGAGAACCGCTGCTGATTAGTGACATTTCTTTTTACAGATGAGAAAACTGAGGCCTAGAGAGATTAAATAAAATATTCTTTTAAAAATCTTATTTATTTATTTATTGGCTTTTTGGAGGAAGGACAGCAGGGCAATCGGAGTTAAGTGACTTGCCGAAGGTCACATGGCTACTAAGTGTTAAGTGTTTGAGGCTGGATTTGAACTCGGGTCCTCCTGACTCCAGAGCTGGTGCTCTATTCACTGAGCCACCTATTTATTTTTAAATCTTATTTTATTTAGCACAACTAGAAAGTGGCTGGAGTGGAACACCGGTCTTTGAGTTTTGTGCTCTTTCTCTTAGATAATGGACCTCTCCCCTCTTCAACCCAGCAGTTGATGGAAGAAGAAATCCCATTGTTAGCTGTCTTCTGGATGCTAGACAATGAACGGGTGGTACAGATTGATTTAAGTACCTTCTGTCCTAAAGGTAGATTAAGTAATTTGTGAAGCCAGCTGTATCAGCAAGCACCCTAGCATACCTAGGGCGGCTACTAGCACAGGTTCTTAGATCTGCTTTTCTAAAGGAAAGCAACTCAAAATGGGTTAACAATCTTACTTTAATCAATCAAATACCATTTACCTAGTTCAGGGGAAAAAGTCGGCACCCTGAACTTCAGAGAATACAAACAGAAGTTACAAACAGAAAAACAGA
>CM053582.1:522765644-522817271 GCA_028627135.1 Pseudochirops cupreus | reverse complement strand
TGACAACATTTTTATGGAAAATCAAATGGATGGGAATACCAAAATTTAAATTTAAAGGCACGGGAAGGTAGATTAAGGTGAGCACGACTTTCTGGACTTTAAAGTATATTATAAAACTATCTGGGGCTTGGCAAAAACAAGAGAAATGATAGATTAGTATAGAAATCCTAGAAGAGAACCCAAAACCTGCACAAATAGTGTGATAGCCCTGGAGACATTAAAAATGGGGAAATGATTCAGTACTTAGCAAATATTATTGAGAAAATTGGTTAACAATATGGCAAAAAGAAATGTATGCCCTCACCTCACATCATGTCCCAGTGAATTTCATTTAGTTTGTGATTCTTTAACAATCCAAGAATGTGTAATTGGGTAAGTCAACAAGTCGATAGTTAATACATATTAATTGAGTACTTATTATGTACCAGACACTGTAGTTAATACATATTACTTGAGTACTTATTATGTAGCAGGCACTGTGCTAAACTCAGGGAATACAAATAGAAACAAAAAGAAGGACGATGCATGTCCTCAAGGAGCTTACATTCCAATGGGAAAGACGAGATATAAAAGGAAGCTGATGGAAGGCAAGAAAGAAGGAATCCAGCATGGGGCATGATGGAGAAATCCAAAGTGATATAGACTGGTAGAAAATGAAGAGATGGCTGTCTTGGGGACTCTCAACAAACAGAGGTTCAGAGGGAGGGGCTGCAGGGACTGAGGGTACTACAGAGGTGTGAAGCCCAGTGTAGAAGTCTTCCAGGATGAAGAATTTTCTGGAGCAAGATGGAGGAGTGCAAACCATAGTCTGATGAGAAAAGAAAGTCAGTGTGGACACTCTCTCCATTGAAGCACATAGAGATAGTTAGATGATGGTTGTCATAGTGATAATGATGATTTCTAGCATTTATGTAGTAAATTAAGATTTCCAAAGTGCTTTCCCAATATTATCTTATTTGATTCTCATAACAACTCTGGGAGCTGAGTGCTTTTATTGTCATTCCCATTACAGATGAGGAAACTGAGGCAAGTAGAAATTAAGTAACTTGTTTGATGTCCAGTGCTCATTTACTATAGAGAGAGGACTGGGGAAAATGTTTTATGTAAAACATCGATAAAACAAATTTTTACATAAAATAGTACTCAATGCTTCTTGTCTCTTTCTTTTTTTTTTCTTTTTGGAGGGGGGAAGGCAGGTCAATTAGGGTTAAGTGACTTGCCCAAGGTCACATGGCTAGTAAGTGTTAAGTGTCTGAGGTCGGATTTGAACTCAGGTCCTTCTGACTCCAGGGCTGGTGCTCTCTTCACTGTGCCACCTAACTGCCCCTTCTTGTCTCTTTCATAAGTTGATTGTAATTACCCATTCCACAAAGGACCTTTTTCTTCCTGCTATTTATTCCAAATTTGAGAAAGGGTCCTGCTCTGTAGAGTCACATTCCCTGTGAACTTGGTACGACTGAACTTTCCCTAACTCAGGGAGGGAGGTAGCTAAGATGTCCCAGTGGAGTCTGTGTTTGGCTGTGATTAGAAAGCTAGAAATAGAAAAGAACCATCTTGTCAAAGGTTAATGGATTTTGTTCCCTTTATTTCCTTGGGAGGACTACTTGTTTTAGTACCCAGGGTTGGTACAGAGGGTGAGAGAAGGGCAAAGAACCACTCAAGATAATTCTGTTCTCAAGTTCTGCCTTGACTTTGGCCCCAGGGGTAAAGGAATAGTCATAAGTAAAGTTCATTAGGGATGATGCCACCATACTTAATTAAAGAATTAAAACATTGAAAGGATTAGAGAATTCCTTGCCTTCTCCATCAAAGGAGGGGCTGGTTCAATAACTTTTGTTTGGAGAATCTTAGCATTCCAAAGTCACCTTATACTTAGTAGTAAAGCAATTATTTTAACATTTTTTCTTTTCTTTTTGGTCATGGACCCCTCTGACAGGCTGATGGAACCTATGAACCTCTTCTCAGAGTCATGTTTTTGAATGAATAAAATGAATATGCAGGATTACAAAGGAAACCAATTACACTGAAATACAGTTATCGACATACATAAGAAAAAAAAGTTTATGTCCCACGTTAAGGATTCCTATGCTAAAATAAAGTTTCCTCCCAAGGGATTTCATTGGTTATTCCTATTCCTAATCTTTTTTATATCTTAAGGAAAATTGCCCAACCAACATTTTTTCCTTCACTTATCCAGCCTTGCAGTATTATGACAAAAATCTAACAAATCAACAAATCACCTTCTGTGTGTAAGTTGCTGTGTTTGGCCTGTACCCTCAAGAAGCTCATAAGTGAGTATACAAGACATCAACATTTGAATATCAAAAAAACAAAACAAAACAAAAAATTATATGAGGCACCAGCATGAGGCATTGCATTGAGATGTTAAGTGCTAACGTTCCCAAGATGGAAAGATCAGAGTAGACGAGGAAGACTTTTTGGAGGAGGGGAGACTTTAGCCTGGAAAGATAGGTCACATTTAGGAAAGAAGAAAAGATTGGAGGGTACCTCTGGGAAGATGACGGTAGTAGGAAGGAAGAGACCAGAGTACAGAGGACCCAACAGAGGAAATTCGATTCAACCAAGTAAGCACCTACTATGTGTCAAGTACTTTTTTATGTGTTGGGGCTCAGAGACACAAAAATCTTGTCTTTTCTCAAGGACTTTACATTCTACTGGAAAACACAGATGAGGGTTCATGCAGGGGAATATTGAGAGATAGGCCTGGGAAGGTAGAATATTAGAGATGGAAAAGACGTTGGAAATCATCCAGCCCACACTCATTTTGCAAGAATTTTTGGACCAGATTTTAGAAGACAAAGTTTGGTTTTTTCTTGTAGGCAACAAGTAATCATGAGAATATTTTAAATGGGATAAAGATTTCATGGATCCAGAGGATGGTGATGTGAACAAAGTGCTGTGTCACGAAAATTACTTTTGCAGAAATATTTGGGATAAGCTAGAGGAGAAAAATACTAGAAGGAAGGGACTTAGTTGCTAACCAATTACAATCCAAATTGGAGATAATAAGTGATCTGAACCAGGTTGGTAGCTGCAGATATGGAAAAGAAGGGATAGAAGTGAATGATTACAAAGAACATCTGTGTGTGCATGTACACACATATATACATATACACATTAATATGTCTATATACATGGTTTTCCCTTCCAAATCACAACTTTCCTCATTGCAGTTTCCATATATTGTGTGTTGGTCAAAGAAATTAAATGGGAATTTTTTTGGGGGGAGTTTCGCAGAAGCCAGCAGATGACACAGAAAAAGTTTAGAAACTCAGAAATGCATAAAATATATGTATTGTAGACTATCAACATGTTTTATCTTTTAATACCATACTAATTTCGACTTACTCTCTGATAGGAAGGAAGGACCAAAAACTTTTATGTGGATTTTTCAGACTGTCCCTCTAACCCTTGCAATGTGGAGGAGATAACTGTATATGTACATGTATGTGTATGTGTGTATATGTATATGTATGTGTATGTGTGTATATGTGTGTGCATGTGTATATGCATGTGTATGTGGGTATATATATGTATGTGTGTGTATACATTTAGGCATAAATATTATATATACATACATATATATGGATTATTTATTAGGAATGGGGAGGTAGAAATGTTGACAAAATGACTATAAAGTTTAAGTCTGTGTGATTGGGAAATGCTGATACAGTTAATAGGGGGAATTCAGATAGTAGAGCTGGTTTTGGAAAGAAATTATTTCAATGACTTTAATTTCAGATATACTAAATTCAGGAAAACCTGAACTTGTCCTATCTCTGACAGATACTGGCTGTGTGAATATAAGAAGTATTTACGTTTTCAGTGAATCAGGCAACTCTCTAGTTCCTAACTCTATCTCTTGAATCCATCCTCTACTAGCCCAACTTGATATTCCTAAAGCACAGGTCTGATCATGTCACTCCTCTGCTCTAGAAACCTTCATGGCTCCCTATTGTGTCTAGGAGAAAATATAAATGACTCTTTAGAATTTAGTGGCTAAATTTTAGCCCTTTCTAATCTGTCTCTAGATTAAATTTCCAGTCTGATTCCAAGTTATTCCCTTTAATACATTTTATATTATAGTCAAACTGTTTTATTTTCTGGACCATTTTCTAGAGAAGCATCACTATAGAAAATCATGTTGCATACAGTGCCAAGGACGCAATTTCTTGCACAAAATAAATGCCCAATAAAATGTTAGTTGACTGAGCATGTTAAACAGCATAAGCTTTCAAGAAGCAACTGCATTGAGTGACTTTATTATTGATCTATTGAAGTGTCAACATGATTGACTATAGTGGGAAAAGGCATTGAAGTTGGAATCAGGAGACCTGGGTTTGAGTCTTAGTTCAAAAACTTCCTAGTTATGTTAACCTCTTAACTGCTTTGAACATCAGTTTTCTAATCTTTGAAGTGGGATTAATAATACTTCCACTATCTACCAAGAAGGTTGTTGTAAGTAAAGATCTTGACAAAGTGCTATATAAAAGGTAAATTACTGTAAATACATGGTATCAATAGTCAAGTTGGGTAACAAAAAATTCTCCCATCACTTTGACATGGCATCACTTTTTCTTGCTCCACACCTGAAATGTCGCTCTGTAATGAGACCACATTGATTGTATATTCCTTGAACTCCGGGAAGAGAGAGAGAGAAAGGAGAGATTCAATGGACAATAAGAACTAGACCATCTACATGTATAGTGCTTTATAATTTTCAAAGTGTTTTGAATGTCCTCACTTGATACTCACTCATGACTCCATGCCTGGAAATCGGTATTTCTTAATCCCTGGTGGCAAGCTTTTTCTACTCAGCTAGGGCAAATGAGCATTTGCATTTTTCCCCAGATAGAGATCTCTTGAGTCTCTGATTTATTCCTTAAAGGTTTGTATGAAAGCACTTTGAAAGTTGTAAAACAGGGCAGAGATTATTATTACCATTTTACAGAAGAGCAAACTGAGACTCATTGATGAAATAATTTACCTAAGTCCGCAGAGACAGTCAGTGGGAGGCTATGGTCCATGTTGTTTTTCACACTTCTAACTGAAATAATCTGAGATGTATATTGGAGAGCCTAGGAATTTCATTCCCCTGGTACTTTTCTGCCTTGGTCAGAAAGCCTGAGTCAGTCCTTTCTTGTTCTCTGTCTTCACCCATACTGCCCAGTGATGCCCACCCTACTTCTCAGGCAGGCACTGCCTATTGACTTCATTTACACACCCTTGGCTGCATTTTCCTTTTTGGAAACTGACCATGGTAAACCTGGCTTTTTGAAAGGCTCTCGTATGTGCCAACCCCTCATCAAAATAAAAGAGGTGATATTTTGATATCTTTCATTTTCAAACACATCATAATGTCATTAACAGCTCTGGCCAAAATATTTTTTTAATGAAAAACAACAAACAGACATACAACAAAACCCAATCTCGTTAAAGAAATATCGGCCCCTTGCCACCTCAATTGCTCAGTTATTGACATATGTAACTACTCAGAAATCTGCTCTTGCTGCTAACTTATCTTGATAGATGAGGAACAGATTTCCTCCAACTCACATTGACGGCAACTTAAGAAACTGTGGAATGAAGGATCAAGGCCATCCCCCCCTTTCCCGAAAGTCTCCCCCAAATGGCATCAGAATGTGATACCTTGGAAGAACACTGGCCCATTCTCCAGGCAAACCTCTTTGCCAGATATTATCACCCTGGCAGGCTCAGGTCTGAATAGCACTCTGCTGATATTGATCAGATAGGTTTTACACAGTTTGAATTTCCCAGCATGAGTGAGAGAGTCTTGGGCTCTCTGGATTTGGGAGAGATTACAGACACACATTTGCCTTCTCTGAATAGGGATTGGGGGTGGGGAGTGGGAAATCTTGCTGTCAGGCATGAGGAAACAACACCAAATTAAGATAATGGTTTGCCTATTTAACTGTCCATTTTACGATGCATCCTCTGAGCATCCTTTACTAGAGAATGAGAAGGAAGGTAGGCTTCACAAGCCTGCAGCAAACATTTGGCAGTTGGGAGAATATTCCATGAAAATAAGAACATTTACCAAAAAGGGAGGTTGATTAAAACCAGATGAAGGAACCAACCCACAGCCATGACTTCCACCACTGAACACTTAGCTCTGACTAATACTGCCTAACCCTTCTGCTGATGAGACCACAGCATCTCCAGGATGAGAGATCCCAGGTGGTTAGAATCCAGATTGGCTGGAATCACAAGAAATGTTCCTAAGTGTAGCTGTGCACGCAGAGTACAGGATTGGGAGTCATAACTCCAGGCCTTATTGGACAGGCCTCTGAAATTTGGTTCCATTTTTTTTTCCATTGGCCAATAGAGACAAGACCCAGCACCTCAATGGGGTTCTCGTCATGAATGAGATGTCTAGCAAAACTTTAAACCCAAGAGGCTTTCTGGAAGTGCAAGAAATTCAGTCTGAAGGAAGATACTGAGGAAAAAAAAGACTCGACTGAAATATAGCCAAAGAGGGTTCTCTTCTGCTGAAAGGACATGGGTCCCCATAGAAAAGGAGAGCCCACAGATATACTATGACTGCACATAACTTCCCCTTCTTCCTTAGAATTATAAGGAGGTGTCTCATAATAGGAGTGTTTCAGGAACTAGGAAATTATATCATCTTCATCATCTAACATCTCTATACCAATTGGATCTGCTGAGTTATTGTCAGAAGCTAACTCTCTGTTCCTAGTAGCACAGATAGATAGAAAAGTGGGACTTTGTAACAAAACTTTACTGTGCAAGGATCAGAGATGAATCAACTGTTTCCTTGGCTGCTGGCTTAAGGTCTCTGGATGAAGTAGAGTGCAGAAACCCCTACCCAAGAGAGGTAGGGCAGTTCATAGCACAGCACTGAGGAAAAGGTCTGCCAGATGCAGGAGTATTACCATGAAGTCGGTCAGCCTGAGGCAATGAGACCATCACAGCTCACTGGGAAGCCATTGAACACATTGGATCTACAGATACTTGGAAAAAATGATCAGCAAGGAAACTTCTCTGTTGTTTAGTGGGTGACCAATGCCTTTGATTCTTAAAACTGATGGAAAACATTCTACAGTAGGTCTGACTCTACCAATGATATCCCCGTAAAAACTGCATTTTGAGTCTGAAGAAGTTACCTTATTATTTATTCACTGGGCCAAGCTTACTAGCTGCCTCTCAGGCTATGAGGGGGTCTGGGGAGGGTAAGGTCATGGTCACTGGATGTCTTCAGACAGATGGATATTGGATGAACAGGGGTATTGCTTCAAGGAGTATTTGTAATGTGATTCAATGACCTCTGAGGCTCCTTCTTACTCTAAAATTCTATGATTCTGTCAAGGAGAGGAAGGGTCAGAGAAATGGGTATGGTGGGGCATCTGCCTTTCCACCTTGATCAACATTTCCTGTGGAGCAAGGTATTATGGAATAGAGGTCTAGAGCTGGAGTCAAAAAGGACCTGAATTAAAATTCTGCTTTTAACACTTAACAGCCACATCATGTCAGTTAACCTCTCTCAGATTGAGTTTACTTATCTGTAAAATGGGAATTTTGATAGCTCCTCCCTCACAGGATCTTGTAAAGCCATAAATTATCAAGTAATATGGGTAAAGTGCTTTGCAAATCTCAAGTGCTCTGTACATATTAGCTGTTAGTATTATTCAAGAAAATTCCTATGGGCAGCTTCTGTGGGGATATACAAACCCATGTTCATAGCAACAAATTGAAAACCTTTTTGTATGCTGTAATGTTTCAAGACTAACATAGTGCTAGGTAGAGAATTATCCTCAAAGTCAGAAATACCTGACTTCCAGGTGTCTCTCTCTGTCATCTCTCTCTTCAGACTGGACCTCAACTCTCCTGCTCTTTCTCTACAAGACTTCAGAAACCTATTTACCCTGGAAGTTCATTCTATCCCCAGACTTGACCCCTGGACTTTACACCTTGGAAGTACCTCGCTCCCCCCCTCCCTCACCCTCCATTGATTGGTTCCTCCCAGCTTGGTGCTATAAAACCCAATAGCCTGGTTTTCTTCAGGACTCAGCTCAGATTTCACCTTCTACAGGAGGCCTTGATAACTGATAACACAAATCAGTAACCTCTAAGTGTTACTGGATCCCTTGGGCTTGGAGATAGTAGAGGGAGGCTCCCTAAAAGAGGAGGAATTTGAGTAGTACCTTGAAATATAGGTACAGTTCCAATTATCAATGGAGAGGGAGGGAGAGATGAGCAAAGTTATAAAGGGGAGAAGCACAAAGCAAGTGGAACTACAAGGCAAGACAATTGGCACTTGGATTTGAGGCATTAAATATTGAGGATACTTAAAGCATTAGTGCCATAAAATCTTGGGGACACTCTACAAATGTGTGCATATGGGGTTAGAGAGATATAGGGATCATAAAGATATGACACACACACACATACACACCGCACACACCATATATGTATGATACACCCACAACACATGACACATATATAGCACAAATAATGTGATTTCTGTGGAGTAGGTATACACACACATATGAGCTGCAATAACACTTAGACCCTGGAACACCCTGTGTATAGAGAAATACATGTGTAGAGAGATAGAATTCAATTGAGAATGGTGACTAACTTTTTTTCTAATCTATTTAATAATAAAAATTAAAAATGGTCTTAATTTGTAGTGAAAGTGAAATGAGTTTGTTATGTGAGAAAACTGCAAGTCAGACAATGAAGCTTTGCAATTCACTTGGGTGCAGGGAGTAGGGCTTCTAATACTTAGAAGATGCTGAGGTTTGGGACAACTGAACTGGGTAGATCCTGGCCAAGCTATTAGATTAAATGATTTCAAAGGTCCCTTCAAGGTTGAGCATTTTATGGTTTTTAGCTTATGATTTACCATCCCATCCCCTCTCATCCTCTCCCCTCCCATTCCCTCCCATTTCTCCCCTCCCATCCCATTCTATCTCATCCCCTACCATCCCATCCTACCCTTCCCATCCCATCCCATCCCATCCCATCCCATCCCATCCTATCCCATCCCATCCCATTATATCCCATCCTATCCCTATTTCCACCTTATTCCATCAGATAATGACAAACAACCAGGTCTTGACTAAAAGGAGGGGTACCTAATAATAACATTTGATGCTAGGCACTAGTGCATGTATGGCTGAATCAAAAGTAGTCCTTCTGTGTCCTGCCAAATTTAAGACTAGGTTAGTGTCCTTTTCCAATGAAGTCAGTAGAGAAGGAAGCATAGGATAGTCCAGGGTTTTCCAGACTCTCACTAACTGGAGTGTGAATGGAGATTTGCAGGATACAGGAAAATCTCCAGATCTCACTAGCTTTCACCCTGGAAAACCGGATTCTTTTCCATCTTCAATAACTCTGACTGGATTGCAGGACTCTTGGGAAGAGTAAATCCTAACTCAGACAATATCACAACCTCATTGCCTTGTGCTGACAGAGCCAGCATTAGGGCAGCCAAAAGAAGCACTGACTCCAGATGATAAAAATTCATAGGCATATTCCTGAAGTGATATACAAGGGAAGGGAGGCCATGGACTCTAGCCAGGATTGGAAGAGGGCCATCACTGGAGCACCTCCACTCTAAACCCTGGTGCCTTCCTCCTCTCTCTCCTTATCTCTATTCCCACCTGGCTGTTCCCATCATCCACTTAACATCTCTTCTGCCTGCCCTCATTTCCTCAGTCAGTTAAATGGTTGCTTGGACCCATATTCTAAAATACCACATTCACACAGGTTTCTCTTATTAACATTCCTTCCTACTTTGACTTCCAAACACTTCCAGCCCCCACCCAGAGTGTCTGGGTCTCTAGTCCATTATTCTGTTTCTTGTCCTAAAGTATAGAGGAAAAGAGCACTGCACCAGGGTACAGGCCCTGGTTTTTGTCAGAGGCTAGTTGTGTGATTTCAGGCAAATCAATTTACCTTTCTTGATCTCAATTTCCTAATCTATCATAATGGACAGAATAAATAAATAGTAGGTTTCATTGTACAGTTCCCTCATTGGTAATTTCTGTATCTAGATTCTGAAATGGTATAAGACCAACTCTAGATCCACCCAGACAACCCAAGGCTAATAGTTACTATTCATGACATCAGCTACCTTTCTGAAAGGCTTCTTTCTATCTCTGACATTCTATGATTCTGTGAGTACCTAGTAAACTGCTGCCACAGAGTCCCTGTGACCTTAAGCATGAAGCATAAAATAATAGACAGAACCTGGGAGTTAGGACACCTGGGTCTTTCTAGTATCTGCTACTGCAAGTCAGACAATGAAGCTTTGCAATTCACTTGGGTGCAGGGAGTAGGGCTTCTAATACTTAGAAGATGCTGAGGTTTGGGACAACTGAACTGGGTAGATCCTGGCCAAGCTATTAGATTAAATGATTTCAAAGGTCCCTTCAAGGTTGAGCATTTTATGATTTTTAGCTTATAACCTTGGACAAGTCACTTTCCTTGATTTCTTCTTGGGGAAGAAGTGACCTCAATTTCTTCATCTGTAGAGAGTTGGACTAGAAGATGGTGCTGATCACTTTCTGCTTTGACCTTCTTAGATTTTGGGTTTCTCAAGGCTGAGAGAATTCACTCTCTGTGGCCTTTATTACCATCTCAAAGGTCAGCTCAGAGCGTTAAACTTGCTGAGCCCTCTAGTGGCAGCTCTAATATCACTTAGAGACCTGTCAAAGAACTTGGTAAAAATCCTTTGGAGCTACACTGGGGAAGCAGTGCTGAATAACCCACCATATCAAATGCAACGACCCCAACTGCTCCTTCTCTGTTTCTAGGATCAGAATATGGTCTCAGATAATAGGGATCTCGGGGAAAGTAACATAATGTTTTCTTGTTTGATAAACTCAGGACAGAAGCATTAAGTCCCAGTACCTCCAGGATTAACTTCTCTGGGGGTAAAAAAAAAAATTAATATATAATAGTCAAGTATGCAGCTCTAAGATAAACCTAGGACATAGTTTATCATTGTACAGTTCCCTCATTGGTAATATCTGTATCTAGATTCTGTAGTAGTACAAGAATAATTATGAGATCCATATGGGCAACCCAAGACCAACAGTCACTGTTCATGACACCAACCACCTTTTCCAAAAGGTTGGCAACCAGTTATACATAAATATGGAGACAAAAGAGGAAGATGGTCAGGAACCATAACCCATTTGTCTCCCCAATAGTCTTATACCTCTTTTCTGGCCACTGTTTTTTATACTATATTACTAAAATTCTCTCTGTAATAAGAGATTGTAATCCCCTACAGTAAAGGTTCCCAAAGTGTGTTCTGAAGACTCCTGGTAGTCCCCAAGACCCTTACAGGGGGATGCACAAGGCAAAAACTATTTCCATAATGATATTAAGATATTACTTGCCTATTAAAATATACCTCCCTTTTCCAACTACCCATCTGTGTGAGGTCAGATTTTCTCCATATAATTCAAACAAAATAACTTATCACAACAGATCGAATGAAGAAGCAGATAGGAGGATTCAGCTCTCTTTTATGAAGCCAGCTGTTAAAATAATTTGCAAAAATGTTTAAGAAATTTCTTCAGTAATTTCTTATTTTGGAAAATAGAATTATCTTTGATCAAAATATGGTATATACATTAAAATATGATGGGTTAGTATTGCTAATTTTAAATGAATTTGTAAATGAATTAAAGAATCTTCTCTGAGGATATGCCTTTATAAACTGGAATGAATGAATAAATGATTTTTAAAACCCCATTTATTAAGTGTTTTCTATGTGCCAGGCACTATTAAGCAATGCAAATGCAAAGGAGTGATAATTCCTGCCCTCAAGAAGTTTATATTCTAAGAGGGGGAGACAAGACTTACTGGGGATGGAGGCCAGGGAAGAGTGTTTTGATTTGTAAAGTCAGATGGTGAATGGAGCCATTGGGCAAGCAATTGATGAATCATTTCCAGAAGCAATTGTAAGGTTGATATGATTACTATTCCCAGAGCAAAAAGCATAAGGAAAAGAAGAGAGGGGAAGGGGGGTGGCAGTAATTTGGGGTCTTGTTACTGTGACCAGCTAGACATACTGAACTCTCAACAACCAAGACTACCTGGCCCCGGGGTGGTACCTACAATTAAGAGAGAACAGCACAGTAAAATTTGTTAAATGCCTTGCTTTCAGCTCATTATCCTCTAATCCTAGAATTTCAGAGCTTTAGGTTACCTTTATTATAATCTAAGCAATAACTATAACACATACATGCATGCATATACATACAAACATGTGCGTAAATAAACATGTGTATGTATGTATATATGTAAGGATGCATGTATGCATGTATAGTATGAGTCCTTGGTTTCCTACCTCTCAATAATCTCTTTCCCAATCTAAAGTTCATATTATACTCTGTTTGACTTTTCTCTATTTCTTCATCATGAATTCTAAGAGGATTTTCGTTTTCTTCCAGTGCTCCAATCATATCTACTTCAGCTACTGGTTCTTTATTTTTTGTTAGAATCAGATTCAAATAACCTTTTCCTCTTGTAATTTCCTCCACATTATGAAAAACAAAATTATCATTAAGGCAAGTAAAAAATTCATCAGCTGATTTGGAAGTGAGGGAATTCTACAGATACCCAGATAATTTAAGACCTATGACTCTAGGATATAATGCTTCCATGCTAGATTGGTCATATTTTCTGAATTCATCTTTTTTTTTTCCTACAGATTTCTGTGGAGTATTTCCATAATCAATTTCTGTTCCAATTTTCTATTTTTTTTTAACCTAAATGCTGTTCACTATGCTTCCTCTCCATCATGGTCCATGGATTTTCCTTACACAAGTACATCTTTTTTAACAGTTATTGTTATTTTGCCCCTTTAAACACTCCATTTTAACTATTTTGTTCAGTTTGATTAAGGTACAATCTTCCCAGAGCCATATTCAAGTCATAAGTCTTATCCTATTGTGTGTCAGCAATACCTATAGGGTCAAAAGTTGCTTTCTTCACAAACATTTCTAATGTTCCTTGCTTGTTAGTCATATACTAACTATACAGCATACTGGTTCTTTGATATAATTAATGATACTCCCTCCAATGAAGCAGATGACATCTCATTCAAATCTTCTTATCCTCTGCATCTCTTGTTCATGTCTTCCCATAAATCCTCCAGAGATTACCCATGCATCTTGATGGAGGCCTTCTTTTAGACCACGATCTTCAACCTTTTCTGTGTGTAACGGATCCCTTTGACAGTTTTGTGAAGTCTATGGACTTTTCATTTTATACTTTTCAGTGTAAAATAAAATTAAACAAAGCACAGATTACCAAAGAAACATCATATTGAAATAAATTTATCAATTTTTTTAAAGCACCAGGTTAAGGACAAGCCCTCCTCTGAGATCTTTTCACGTTAATGATATGTGAGTAACAGCACATCATTAGGTGTGTTCATCTTCACTTTCTACTTTCTGGCTACCTCATTCTCAGTCATGGAAACATCCTTGCTTTCCGGAAGAACTTCTACTCTGATGATTCCCTCTCCTGATTGATGACTGCTTCACCCATTCCACTATTTTGGGAAAGCCCTAATCACCATGCTTTGCCTCATAAGATTATAGGACCATAGCTTTAGAGCTAGAAGGAACCTCAGAGGCCATGGAACCAAGCCACTTTTCCCTCTACTCTTGGGCCATGTCCTGCTCAGACAGGCCAATTATGTTGCCTCTAAGTATATCCTTTCCCTCAATCTGATCTACCCCTCTCCAATTCTAGAAATATGAACCACTACCAAATCAACTCTGCCATTATTCCATTGATCATTTCTGTAACTTTCAGGAGCAAAGTGCCTCTCCCTGGCCACCATTTCCCTTCGTGAATTACATTATGATGTAAGCTCCTTGAGGGCAGGTCCTCTCTACTTTTGTATTTGTATCCTCAACACTTGGTGTAATGACACATAGTATTTAATGAATACTTTTCATTCATTCATTCATTCGCTCACACTCACTCACTCACTCATGCATTCTATCTGTTATCCTTCACTCTTAATAATGAGTCATTCATTTTCTTTTCAGATTATACCTTACCTGAATGATATCTCTTACACCTCCTTCTTCTATTCAAGTCATTGTGATTATATTTTGTAGCCTAGTTACACCCACCACATTCCTCTCCATTGCCAAAATTGTGCAGCTACATTCATTGATTTTCTTCCTGATTCCTTCTTGGTTATTTCCTCTGGTTTACGGTTAGTCCTCTCCCTATGTTGTAATCATTAGCTACATATAAATAGTTTTCTTTCTTCCTCTCTTTTCATATTAAAGTCAGATTTTCAAAACTCCAAATAAAACCCCATTTTTAATAATCTGTCAGTTTTTTATCCCTGGCCAAGAATTATTGATAATATTTCAAGTTGGAGTTTAGAAATAGAAATCCAATTCTGTCTTCTTTACTGTAGGCTTATTTTCTGAATCTGTTTTTTTCTTCCAAAACTCTTATCTTCAGTAGGTAGCAGTGATGAAAATACCACATTCACCTCCTGTGGTCCTCAGTTTTGTGTCCAGCACTTTCTAATCACTAGAAATATGTGATTTCCCAATGTCCTTGGTCCCAGGTGAATCACTAGATGTAGGTCATGGTTTGAGAAGTCTTGGGAGGCTTTTTGCACTTAATGGCAGGTCAATAAAGACTTGCCTGTCTCAGTAACCTGTATGTTACCAATTATAGTTGGTAGTCACCAATTCCTCTGATGTTTCCATGTTCTCTTTTTTGGTTCTACTTATGAATCTACATTACCATTTCTCAAAGCACAAGAAGATGCTCTTCCCCATGGGTACAACTCTCTTCTCTATGGGAAGAACCATATGGATTATTCATCCTCATATTTTTAGTGGTACTTCTTTTTTCTTTCATATCCTGTTCTTTCACCTTCGAACTTCCTTATACAAGTTAATATTCCTCTCTTCCTCTTCACTGCCTCTTTTTCCTTTTTATTATTTGTTTTGACTTCAGAACTCTCCTTCCATTTTCTAAAAAGCACAATTGTCCTTGACAGCCTGGAGAGTGGAGTGCTATTCATTGATTCCACTATACATTGTCTTCTAGAAGGGAAATCAAACCATAATTTTAAATGTACAGACATAGAATTTGCTTGTGTCAAAGACACATATATCTCACATTTTATTAGAGATCCCTGAAAAATTTTTTCTTTGTTTTTCATTCTTCTTAAAAGTAAGTCTCCCAGTCTTTAGTCCTCATTTATCTAGTCACTAGTGTTCTTAGTGATAGCTCTTGTAGCCAGCTCTTGAGATATAGTTATATTTCATGGGTCTCAATGTGAATGTATTCATTTTGATAGCCTTCATAAGAATATTTTCATTTTGGAATGCTTTTCTAATTATGGAATTATAATCAGTGTAATGCCTTGGAGGAGCAACAGCCATGAGAAAGAGGGAGAATTGGCACGAGTTGGCAAACTGATTGGATGAGGGAAGAATCAAGGGTACTTTGGTTTTGGGACCTGGTTATTTGAGAATATGATTGTACCCTCAATCTAATAAAAACAGTTAAGAAGGGAGGCTGATTTTGAGGGAAAGTTGATGAGCTTATGGAAGATGCCAGTCCTGTCCCTACATAGGAAAAATAGTTCCACTCTGCCCATATGCATTCCCCGTTATCTGCTACCCAAGTCATGTAGTTCCTGGAAGGAATATTGTTTGGAGAGGGCATAGGGACAGAATAGTCTTGGGCCAGAATATACAGTCATAGACATTCTCCTAGAAGGCCAGTAGAAGGCCAGTAAACCTTATAAACTCAAGTTACTGACATCATGAAATGTGCTTGTCTTCTTTGTAGAAGCTGGAGTCTCTCTGTTTAACATTGTACATATTCTCCTATCCAAGAGCTGGCATTAAAATAACATAATCTATAGGTGGGAAAGGCTTTTTTTCAAAACCAGGAAATAGTAACCACAAACACTTAGTTTCCATATCCCAGAGGATCTGTGAGTTGCTGGGGCATCCATAGAGTGTCCTCTTCTCTGCTCTGTTAATGGCTTCCCATGTACAAAGAGAAGAGTGTAATCCAAGATCTGAAGAAGATGAATGCACAAAACCTAGCTCTTTTTTTTCTTTTGTAATTTGAGATGCCAACCCTTTGATTGTATCTAGATGATGCCAAAACATCTGTTCAGTTCAGGGAATTAATTTTTAAAAAATCATTCAAAATCCAGTCCAAATGGCTGTTTGGCATGGTACTGACCAAACTGGATGACTGGCTACATTTTTTTTTTACTTCTTTAAACCCATGTTGTGTGTGTGTGTCATACACTTTTTATCTTCAGAAAAACACTCTCTTCCCTTGCTTACTAGTTCATTAAGGAGACATGAAAATTTATATATATGCAATATATATATGTAGATATATATATGTAGATATAGATATTTTATCTAAATATTTATGTGTATGCATGTTTTTATGTGTATGTGTGAATAAATTTGCTATTGTGAATACAAAGCCAAAAATTCATTACAAAAACTCTAAAACCTGAACTTTTTGTAGGTGACAAATGTTTGGATTCAATTAACATGATAAAATAACAAAAACATGATTATTTATTCTAAGAAAGAAAGCCACCCTATTTGGTTGAAAGGAGATCATATATAAAGTTGATGATGAATATTGTTCACTTAAGGGACAGTCCTTTAAAGAATCTTTTAATAAAGAAAAAAGAATGACACATTCAGAAGCTCCTTAGCAAAATGGCTTTAATAGTCATTGAGTGCCAAAATAAACCCTTCTTTAGAGAAAAAAAAAACCTCTCCAATTTTCTGCTTGTTTTCTCGCACTTGCTCACAGCTGTGAGTCAAGAATAGAAGTCAGATGCTTGGATTGCATGGGAAAAAAAAAAAAGAAAAAGATCACGACTAAGTGTTCAAATCTGTCAATTTCCCTGCTTCCAGGAAAGCATCCTTTTATGGACAGGATGTCAACACATATGGGGATGGGGGGAGGACCAGTAACAAGGCATTCACCATTGTGTTGAAGACGATTGGCACAGGCAAACACTGGAATTTGAACCAAGACCTATTTAAATAATCACCATTTATAGAGCTGGATTTGAGTAATTTGTGGATAACCTAGAGGGAATAAAGGCCTTTAAAGTGAAGTCTTAGGGTATTTTGCTCCTGGGGAAATATTTGGATAATTTGTGCCATTTGATGTATTCCAAAGGGCCAAATAAAATGTTTCTTTCCAGAAACAGTTTCATGGGATGGGGATAAAAGTCATTTCTCTAGGCCTATAAGCATTCAGTTTCAGATTGTATCAGGAGTCAGAGAATACTGGCATGTTCTTTCTCAATTCCAACCGAGTGACCCCAAAAGAAATGCATGAACTTGGAAACATCTACAGAGAAAGGGAAAATGTGACTCCCCATTCAATTCAATTCAATTCAATTCATTTCGGTAACATCAGTAAAAAGCGACCATACCCTAAGTATTGCATTGAATGTTTGGGATATTGAGACACAATCGTTGGCCTCAAGGCAGATTTAGTACAAATCTCCAAATAACTATAACACAAGGGAGACTATAATATGAATAAAATGCTATGGGAGTTTATAAGAGAAAAGAAGCCATAACTAGGGGAAGGAATTTTGTAGGGAGGATCAGGGAAGGCTTCCTAAAAGAGGAGGCATTGGGGCGGCTAGGTGGTGCGGTGAATAGAGCACCAGTTTTGAAGTCAGAAGGATCTGAGTTCAAACTTGGTTTCAGACACTCGACACTTAACTAGCTGTGTGACCTTGGGCAAGTCACTTAGCCCCAATTGCCTTTCCCCCTCCAAAAAAATTAGAAAAATCAAACAAGAGGAGACATAGCTGAAGATAGATGAAGCATCAGGACTAGCCAAACACTGATAGCCTAAGGACTACTGGGATTGGCAAAGGTTGGCTACCTTCGCCAATCCTTGTCCTTTAATTGCTCCTATCTCTTCAAAAGGGACTTGAGACTCCAAGTCCCCATAGTCCAGAGGAATAATTCTCTTTTTGTCTCTTTTCAAAGGTGTCCTCCTCAGCAGATGGGAAGGAATGGTACCCATAGTGCAAACATGAATCAGGTATGGGAAGGCAGTTTTAATTCCACATGAGAAAGGAACAGTATTAGACTATAAAGAACAATAGAGTTATTACAGTTGGTTGAGAGACTATCACACAAACCTTGTTGAGATATTTCTAATGGATATTTCACAACTTCAATCAATACCAAGTGGGCTCTTTTTTTTTAAACCCTTTCTGATAGTTTCTCTCTCTGTAGGGGACTCTTTTCCTTTCAGCTAGTTTGCTATTTCCTCTGATTCCAACACCCTAACTGCTCCAGTGACCATATATGGCATACACTTTTCATATAACTGCATCATTGAAGAGTAATCTTTAAGAGTGATATGGGACTCTAGGAAGGTTTCACAAGACCTGGAATCGGCCCCAACTAGGTTCACATCCTAGCTGTATCACTGATTTGTGTGTGTGTGTGTGTGTGTGTGTGTGTGTGTGTGTGTGTGTGTATGTATGTGTGTGTAACCTTGGAAAGTTCTCCTCTCTGAGGCTCAGTTTCCCTATCAGTAAAGAGAAGGGTGTGTGCTGAAATATTCTTTGTTTCTGTTGCTTAACTTCATGCCTTTGAATCTTTAAGAGTACCCTGTCAAAAGCAAATACCAAGTCACCTTGCTCCTTTTAGACAAGAACTAATTTCTTTGGTGTAGGAATCTTTCAAGGAGGAAACTCTTGCTGCTGACGTAGATAGGTATCTGAGCTCTAAGTTCCAGTCTCAGCAGCCTGGGGCATGGTGACTGTAATTAAATGACAGCAGGTTTTCCTAACTCAAAGGCCGCCTCTGTATCTCCTTTGCCTCTCTGCCTATGCTAAACCTTATCTGTTAGTTAACTCTGGAGAGACGTGATGAGTAGGAATGCTGTACAGGTGAGGGGAGCAGTGATAGGGGAGCAAATCTTCCTACTTCACAATTGCGCCAGGTATTTATCATCATATAGATCTCTTGCAGGGCCTTAGAGGCAGACAGACAAAGACATGGAGAGATACCAACAGAGAGGCAGAGAGACTTTGGTTTAATGCAAAGCAACATCAGCTCCATGAACTTTCCTCCATGAACCGAGACAGAGACATAGAGAAAGAGAATCCTGTTCATCTCTTTGAATTTTGAGTCAAAGACAAGCCACACTCTTAAACTAGGAAGTCTGTCCCTATTTAATATGAACATTTTGCAATATAGAAAGTAGCTAGTGAGAGATAAATGGAAGGAGGAGAAATGATCTATCTAGATAGACAGAGAATAGAGCTTGCCATGGGCTTCTGCTCCAGACTGGCCTTTCGATACGCTATGAATGTGTTTATAAGGCACCCTCCAGTTCAAAGATGTCATCCTTCTGTGAACCCAAAAGGATGTTCCTGTGTATGTATACACGTCTGTGCACACACACACACACACACACACACACTCTTAAACCCAGACCTAAAAATCCCTGGTCCTTTGCTGATTCCAAATGGACTAGTTTATAATCTGCATGTTTTAAGGAGGAAACACATTTCGAACACCAACAGTTGTTTCAAAGGATTTTACAAAAGGCCTCTTATTTCATTTATAGGTCTCTGTGGCTGGTTTTGTTGTTGTTGTTGTACCACAGGGTAGAAAATGCAATTAAACTCAAACATTAAAATGTTGTTTAGTAATTAAAAAAAAAATCTTTGTGCTGCCTGGCTGTTTTTTCCACCATTGTGAGCTAGGCAGTGGCAGGAAGACCCTAAGCCAATCTCAGAGCAAAGGAGAAAAGCCCTCTATGGAAACTTCTGTGTACCATTCATTTGGCCTATAGGCAGTTCATGGGAGAATCAGGGGAGCCAGCCTCCTGTAAATTCAATGACAAGCATCACTTAGATTTCCAAAAAGTATGTCTCTATTAGGGTAACACATTATGGAGAAGGAAGCAAGTCCTTTAATGTAGTTTCTGCTATAAATATTCCCCCACCTGCCAATGGCAATATATGGCTACAAATACTGAAGGCCATCTTGTTGGGATTAGTTAAACTGACAGGCAACACAAATGAGGCAAGGGAGAAGAACTTAGTGGGCACGCATAATCAGGCTACAGGAGTTACCAACAACTGCATGTGGAGAGATGCCATAAATAACATTATTAAAGGAGTGTTTGAGCAGACGAGAAAATGGAGAATGTAGATGGTCAATGGTCAGGCTAGGTAACTCATCAATATCCCTGAGATGCTAAAAGTATGAGGAAAACCTCCAATGCTTTAAGTATTCCATATTTAAGTACTCCATACTTAAGTACTCCATATTTAAATACTCCATATAATACTCCATATTTTTGCCTTGTCATTACTGAAAAAAGTCCCATGCACACAATAGACACTTGATAAGTGTTTGTTGTGTGGAGGATGTTTCCATGGACTCCATTTTCCAAAATTCTTGAGACTAAAAGATCCTTCCTCCTTGGGAGACACCCTCTAGATTGCATTTCCTAGAAGGTTGTCTGTATGTGCTGATGACACCCTATGTATACTTTGATTGACTGAAAAGATTCTGTGGGACGGAAGGTTCATAAAGTACTTGAAGATTCTTACAGGAGTGTCTAGAGTGGAACATGGAGACACTGATGGAAAGAGTGCAGGGAGTGATGATACAGAGGCATGGTTGATAAAGAAGGGAAGAGAAGAAGAGGCAGCCATGCATAAAAGTATAGACCTGGCCTTGGCATCCTTAACTCAAGCATCCTGTCTTCCAGGCTGAGGTCTGTAAGAGCTGTTGTGAGAGATTTCAATGGTCACCACTCATAGGCCAAAGGATTTTATTCCTCTCTAGCCTGCCGTTCTGGGATTTAAGGAGAAGTTGTTTAGACATACTCTACCAATAAATCTATAAAGCCCCATTCAGCTCAAAAATTACATCCTTCTCCCTTCAGACTGGTTCTAACAAAGGACTGTGATTTTGAAGTGTTGCCCCGCTTTTTGGGAGAGATTAAATGAAGAACTGACTAGCATTCTCCAGAAGGGTGAGAAATGTGGGCAACACGTATCTGGGCACAAGGAATGATTGCTACCACTTTCTATTTATCGCTATTTTCATTTCTATTTCTAAATTAAATGTCATTTGCTTTTGAAATCATGTGTAATTTGAATGGGGGTGGGGTGCAGTCTCGAGCTGTGGCTTTGAATAAATCTAAACATTCCCCTGAACTTGGGTGTCACTAAGAGAGGTGGTTTTCTATGGAGGATTTATGGGAAAGTATGGCCAAGCATCAAACAAGATGAATAGGAGTGGAGGGACAGACGGAAGGATCCTCTGTTGCTACCAAAGTCCAAAGTTTACATGATGAGTGATAATAGGATGTGAAGAGCAGTCTTTTGTTTTAATCCTATTAATCATAAATGGTTTTGATCCTACTCATTATAAATGGAGGCAGGAGAAACTCAATGAGAAACATTCTTTTTAGTGCTTTTTAACTTTATAAATAAGCTACTAAGACTGGGGAAACATCTTTGGGCTGTGGTTTCCATGTCTATAAAATGAAAGGGTTCAACTGGATTTTAAGGGTCTTTTTCAGTTCTAAAATCTTATGAGCCTATTTATGAACAAAGAAACCACTATTCCCCATTATCTTAAGTAGCTGTTACAAAGTACCAGATCCCACTGCATGCAGTTCCTCTCTGATCCTTAAAAGAATCCAGAAGAGTGTGCTACAGTGAAAATGTCCAGTTCTAGTTCTGCTACCTAGTATCCAAGTGATCTGAGGCAAGCCACTCAGCTTCTCTGGAGTCTTGGTTTCCTCATTTATAAAATGATGGACAAGATGACTTCTCAAAGTTAGGTCCCTTCCACTCAGTCCTATTATTATCCAAACCAGGCAACAGCCTATTGATGGTGAGGCAATCCAGCCTGAGTAACTTTCGGTATCAACAAACATTTGTTAAGTATTTACCATTCAACAGATACTTCTTTGGCAGGCTAGGGGTTTACAGAGCCCAAAATGAAAATATCCTTGCCCTAATAGATCACCTAAGAGGCAGCTAGATGTCTCAATGGATAGAGTACAGGGTCCGGCTTCATGAAGACCTGAGTTCAGATTCAACAAATCCTCACTCACTAGCTATGTGACCCTGGATAAGTCACTTAGTCTCTGTGTCTGCCTTAATACACTAGAGAAGGAAATGGCAAACCATCCCACTATCTTTGCCAAGAAAATCCCATACAGGGTCACAAAGAGTCAGACATGACTGAACAGCAAAGACAAAGTATTGTAGATGTAAAGCTGGAGGGAATCTAAAAAGTCATCTAGTCCAACTGCCCTCCCCTATTTTAAAGATGAGAAAAATGAGTCTAGGAGGGGTATAATGACCTGTCAATGTCACTCTGGCAGAACTAGAATTTCTACCCACATCATTGGACACCAAATCTAGCACTCTTTCATCATACCATGTCTATAACATTTTTTTCTTGAAAATTCAACATGAGGACAGATTAGTGAATAAGAAGTATATATGAAAGTATAGAAAGTAATTTCAAGTGCTCACAATTGGTAGCAATTCATTATTCCATAGATCTGGAACTCCAATTAGCTTGAAAACAGCTTTTAGTGTCAAATTAGTCTGCTGGGACCATGTCACCTCCAAGAGCATGTCTACATACACGCAGACACATGTGCTTATCAGTCTGTTGGCCAGCAGGCTCTGTCTTTACATTGACACTAAGTGGGTCTTTCACTGGGAATTACTCATGAAGATGAAGGTCTGTCCTTATGGTTGCTAATACAAACCAGGAATCCCCAAGTCTGTACTGGAGGCCAAGATATTTGCACTAATGATTAAGTGCCGTTTTCTGCAATAAAATGTTATTTATTCTTTAAATTTCTTTTTCTGGAAGGGATAAAAGCAAACACAGTAATGTGCTCAAAATACTACGACTAGTTAAGTAGAATTAAATGAAGGACATTCTCTTTAAAGGAAAAAGACCCTGACTGTGGATCAAAAATCAATGTTTCAGCCACAACATTTCAATCAGCAAGAGATGTACTACTGTTTGACATCACGGACTGATGACTTTAACTCTCCATAGAGTCACTTTATAACATTCTCACTGTAATTCATTTCCTATAGTAGAAATTCCCCTGGAGGAATGGAGAGTAAACATCATATAATGGAAAGAAAATTGAATTTAGAACCACATGACCTAGGTTCTAATCTTACCTTACTACTATTTGTCATGTTAGCTCCTGACGCCCAAACTTCCTCATTTATAAAAGTGGGGTTGTCAGAGTACACAATCACAAAGGTTACTTCTAGTTCTCATTCCCATGATCTCAATGGACTTCCTTCTAACCCTTGAGTTACTACAAGAAATTCCGGTACCACCATAAGATTCCAGTAATAACCATCAGAGAATTTACTGCTTCTTTGATCCCTTGGGAGGTGCCCATTTATGACTACATTGCCTATCAGTCTATGTAGGAGACTCCTAAAGGTAGCCAACTGGTCCCAGTCATCCTCACAGGTTCCAAGGGGCTCTTTGGACTTTTAAGAAAGAATTATAAAGGAGAATTCACTTTTGTATTCACTAGAACTCTCCTGGTAGCTACTAGAATTCTCTTGACCTCTCTATCCTTGTTAGACCACATCTGTGATTTCCCATTTGGTTCAGGGCACCCAACATGGATAAGCTGGAAATATTCAAAAGGGATAAGCAGTATGGTAAGGGACCTCAGCTCTATTCAACATGAGGATCATTTAAAGGAATTAAAGATATTTAGCCTGGAGACTTGGGTAGTGGAAGTGGTAGACAGGCTAACTGTCCTCACATAATTTAAGGGCTGTCACATGCAAAAAGGTTTAGATTTATTCTGTAAGTGATGGACTCCCTGGTCTTTGAGGTCTCCTCCAACTTTAAAAATCTGTGATTCTGATTTCAGAACCTCTTGCCCGCCATGTATGACATTATCATGTTTGCCAAGAAGTAGTATCCCCACGGTCTGCAAGTACAAATATACCTACTGTCATGGTAATGGGTTTGTGAGAGACATACATTTTTCCTGTACTTAGGGACTTCTGTTTCACCTAGATTAGTTTCCTTAATTGTTGAATTATTTTTTTTTCTCGTTCAGACCTAAGATCTCAAAGGTATAAGGAAATACCTAATGTAGAAACACCCTCAAATGATGTAAATCATCAACTTGTTGTGTAGGGTTTTCTGAGGCCCTGGAAATGCAGGTGACTTGCCTGTAGTCGCAGAGCTAGTATGTGTTAGAGGCAGAACATGAAACCAGGCCTTCTTATTGATAAAGAGGGACCTCTATCCATCATCTCACATTGTGTCTTATTTTTCTATCACATTACCTACAGTGTGTCTGATTTAGTCTGCCTAAGCAGGATTGGGTCTATTTGGTACTTGGGTGGCAGATTGCCTGGGAATACTGGATACTGCACATTTAGCATGATTCACAAGAGAGTCATGGACAGAATAAGATGAAATCGATAGCACAGGTGTCATTAAACCAATTTTACAGATGAGAAAACTGAATTTCAGAAGTGTGCCTAAAGTCACCTGGATTTTGAATAATACAATCCATTTCAAATCCAGGTCATCTGGGTGGCTCAGTGGATAAAGCACTGGGTCTGGAGTCAGGAAGATCTGCGTTCAAGTCTAATAAGTCAGAAGAGCTCATTGGCTCTGTGTCACTAGGCAACCTTATTAGCTTCTGTTTGCTTTAGTTTACTCAATTGTAAAATGGGGATAATAACACTTGCCCCCCAGGGTTGTTGTGAGAAACAAATGAGATAATAATTGTAAATCACTTAACATAGTGCCCCACACATAATAAGTACTAGAAAAATGTTACTTATTTTTCCTGTTGTTATCTGGTATTCTTTCAACTGTAATACACTGTTGTAGCTTATAGTAGTCTCTCAAAAAAGGTATGTCTTAAGATTGTTGTTATGGCTACTAATATGCCAGAAAAATCTGCAATGAATCATCCGCAGATAGGATTTGAAGAGAATATCTCATTCATAAATGGGTTCTTGAACGATCGCCAGGAGGTCAAACCTTTCCAGCATTTACCTCCTCCTCACTTCCGTTTTATTATCTGATTATTCTTCTGGGATTACTTTTGAGTAATGTGTATTTCAAACACATCCTGCCATCTGGACAATGTCCATTAGGAATCATAGCTGTGAAATGCTTCAGAATTTGAAGAGCATCAAGGCAACTCATGGTCTGCTCCCACCTCCAAGTTTTCCCATTTGCCGTTCTTCACGAAATGATCATCTTCTCTCCTCCTCTGAGCAGCATCCTTATCTTTTGTCTTCTCTCCCTTCAAAATCTGGCTCAGAACTCAACTCCTCTGAGAAGCCATTCCCATTTAAACAATAAGTGGAATCTAGCGCTTCATTCCCAGAAGCATCACCAAGCATGTCTATTGAGAACCAGCAAGGGAGGAGGGAGCACTGGACTTGGAGAGAAGAAAGAGACCTATATTCGAATCATGACTCTGATATTTACTATCACAATGGGGAAAATTGCCTCAACTCTCTGAATTTCAATTTCTTAATCTGAAAAATGGGGGTTATAACAGCCCTTGGCATTACCTACCTCTCTGGGCTGTTGTTATACCTCCAAAGACTCTATGATGCCGAGTTATTGATAAGTAGATCTGCACAAATTACAACTTGTACTTGTTTCTGGCTCTGTCTACATGATGCTGAACAGCTGGGTAAACACTGAAAAGTCAGATGTTTATCGAGATATTTTCCAAATGCAAAGATATTTGGCGCTTACTACTTATACATCATGTTTATACACATTCTTACAGCTTTGTCCTGTTTGCTTTTTCCACCCTTTTAAACTGTGGGTTTCTGAAAGGGTAGATAGGCACCTTCTTCTAATCTTTAGTGATTTCTCTAATGTGTCTGTTTCAGTGATTTGAACTGTGTGGAGTGGGATAGGAACATCCATCTTACCCTACCAGAAAGTCAGAGGGGTAATGGGGGAGGATATAGGAAAGAGCAGATTGGGAGAGGGGGTATACAGCGGGATTGCTATTTTGAGGTGGTGGGTGGGGGAAAGACGGAGAGAAAATTTTTAAATCAAAATCTTGTAGAAATCCATGATGTAAACCAAAAAATAAAAAAAATAAACAAAAGTTAAAAAAAGAACTGTGTGGAGACACAGTTACTACTCATGGGGTCATAGGTTTAAAGATGGAAGGGACCATTAAGACCCTGATTGAGTTCAATACCCTAATTTTATAGGTGAGGTAAATGAAGGAGGAGAGGTTGTGACTTGTCTAGGGTCATATAGCTAGTAAAGGTCTGAGGAAGTATTTGAATTCTGGAATTTCTGACTCCAGGTGCAGTGCTTTAGTTCATCAAAAGATCTGGGTTCAAATCATGCTTCTTCTATATGACCTTGGGCAAGTCACTTCAACTCTGGCTGTAAAATGAGATGGTTGGATTAGAGAACCTTCAAAGTCTCTCATAGCTCTAAATACATGATCCTATTAGTTTTGAGCCATAGGATTATAGATTTAAAGTTGGAAAGATCCTAGGAGGTCAGCTGGTTCAACACCATCATTTTACAGATGAGGACACAGAAGTCCAATGCAGGTAGGCTCTTTGCCCAAGGTCACATAGGAATAGTCTAGCTAAAATTAGAATTCAGGTCCTTCAATTCCAGATCCAATATTTCTTTTTTGGGAACCACAAGCTTCCTTGACAATCCTTTGCTCTGGAATATCACAAAGACAAGACAAATAAACTCAGACTGCTAGGTTTGGAAGGTTATTGAACATCTGGTCAAACCCCAACTAATTTGACGGATAAAGAAATTGAAAACCAGGGAGGTAAAGTGATTTGCCCAGGATCATTTTATATAGTAAAATGAGTAACAAAGCCAAGAGCAGCACATAAGACTCATGAGTTCCAGCCCTTATATTTAGTCTGTTCTGAGCCGTAAATTGACATTTATCACTGAATTTCTATTTTTTTTTAATTTGAAAAAGTCAGTGACAGAGACAAGTCCATTGGTTGCTGGAAAGACCTTGAACAGCCCATAATCCACGACCACAGAAATAGTGTTGACCACAGCAGAAAAATCACCTTCTGACTTTCTCCCTGGCTCTGGATAAAAGGTTGAAATTTTTGGTGTTGTTATTTTTTAATGAGGCCGTGTTTTCTTTTTTTGGACTGGAGAAATATGTTAACACAGTATTATTTTTTTTAAAAGAAAATCATCAAGTTATTATTATTATAAACTTCAGTGGTATGGGATAATGAGAAGGCTGTTGTGTTATTTGAATTTTGATTACAGAATAAATATTTTTGTGAAACTTGGTAAGTTATTTTTGGACTAGGAGTATTATTTCTTTAAAAATATGAGCCATATTCTCAATTATAACTGCCTTCAAGAGAACAGGACTTCAATAAGGCCAAAGATACAATGGTTACTTGGAGGTCCTGAAACTTTAGGAAATATAGATGTGGATCTGATTGACTTGGTTCTTACCATGATCCTGCTTCTGAGAGAGCTGCCAGTTCCCCAATCCTAAGCCAACTGTTACCACTGCTAGGGTACACTCAACAGTATGGGATGGAGCCTGGGATATTGCTACTTCCTCCTGCCCCCTCCACTTAGCTGCCAAAGAGACAGCAGTTGACTAGGGAATATATCAGGAGAGGTTGGAAGGAAGAGGAGTGAAGAGGAGGACATAGTGCAGAGAAAGCATGAGGAATATAGAAGCGAGAACCATGGTATGAGAAGTGGCATTTGGGACTCAGCATCATGTGGTGATTATTTCAGTGCAACCAGGGGTCCTAGGTTCAGTCTGGGACAGATTTTTTTTGTGTGAGACAAGAGTCATTAAAACAATTTCCTGAAGCCCTGTGATCAACAAGCATTTATTAAATACCTACTATGTTCCAGACATTGTGCTAAGTACTGATGATACAAAGAAGTAAAAGATGGTCCTTGTTCTCAAGGAGCTTACACTCTAATGCATGAGACAACATGAAAGCAAGATACATGCCAGGTAAATCGGAGATGATCTGTTGAGGGAAGGCTAATGTTGAGGCAGATCAGTAAAGTTCTTTTGGAGAAGGTGGGATTTTAGCTGACATTTGAAGGAAGCCAGGAAAGTTAGAAGGCAGCCCTGATAAGGGAGAAAGTTCCAGGCATGGAGGACAATGGCCAGATTCAGGAAATGAAATGTCTAGTTCAAGGAAGAGAAAAGAGATCAGTGTCACTGGACTGCAAAGTCCATAGAGAGAAGGATGATGGACAGGAGGATATAGGGTCCAGGAAGACAAGAAGAATGGAAAGGTAGGAAAGGATCAGGTGATAGAGGACTTTAAAAATCAAATAAAATATTTTATATTTGATTCTGGAGTATATAGGGAGCCTCTAGAGTTGTTTAAATGGATGGTGTAGAGTGTGGTAGTCAAATTTGGACTTTAGGAAGCTAGCCGACAGCAGGATGAACTTGTGAGAGAGACATGACTCAGAGATAAGCCAGCAGGCTACTGCAATAGTCCAAGTGAGGAGTGAGGAAGGCCTGGGCCAGGGTGGTGGCAGTGTCAGAGTAGACAAGGTAGTGTATAGGAGACATATGGTAAAGGTAGAAACAACAGAACTTATCAAGTGATTAGGTATGAGATGGTGAGAGAGAACAAGGAGTTATGGCGGTAGGGTGCTGTATGCTAATGTGTGGCTGCCTACTTGCTTCAGGAAGGAAGCTATAGTCATGTCTATTTGCCATATGACCATCTTGCCTGGAAATACTGATGGGGTGCTGGTTAGAGGATAGCCCCTAACTAACTAATTCAAATTTTGGGAAGGATAAAGCCAAGCTTCCTAGCTAACTACCTGCTTGTGATTGACTAGGTGTGAGGAACTAATACTTGGTTTCCAACTGTGTTGTTCTCTTCTGCCTAACTGTGTGACCTTGGGGCAAGTCAATTTGCTACTATAAATCTCATTTTTCTCCATCTGTAATATTGGCTTATATGAGCTCTAAGACCCCTTCAGCCTCTGTATCTCTAACCTTAAGGAGCATTGACCTCCATTTCTCCATTCTTTCACTCATCTAGGATACCATATAACACTGCCTTGACAAACTTCCTGACTCTCAGACTCAGCAAGGAAGGGTAGTGTTATGAGATTTCTTCATGCCAGCTACAAAGATGAGAGATGCAATGTGTCACCTTGTCTCCAAACTTCTGGAAGAGTTTTCAAACTTAACCTAAACCCCAAACCAGGCAAGCTCACTTGTCATCCACAAGAGGCTAAAGAAGATGACAACAATGACATTTATGATGATGTGGTCAGCTTTGGGAGCAGCCCTGGCCTGGTGAGTCCAGCTGCTCAGGGCCTGTCCCACAGGGGCCATGAAACAGTATGGATTTCATTCTGAGGTCATGTCTCTCAGACTCCCCATGGACCTGGAAGCTCTCAGAATTTTGCAAGAGAATTTTCTTTAGGGTTTGTGTAAGGTACCATGGCAAATATTTGTGAGAGTGATTGAACTCAATTCTCCTTGTACCTGAGCCGCTCTCTGGTAGCTACAGCCCAGTTAATAACTACTTTAGGTTACATGGATGTATTCACTCATTTATTCATCGAGGCAGTGAATATTTATTAAACATTGTGTGCAGGGCACTCTTCTAGAAAATGGGGAAGAAACAAAATTTAGATAAGACAGTCTCTGACCTTGTGAAGTTTATAATCTGATAAAGACATAATACACATATAAGTCAATTATAATGCATGGTATTACATGTTAAGTCATTAGAAAATAGGAAAAAAAATTCTATTGAATTCTGATAGGGGAAGGAGGATGAGAAAAGTCTTCGTGGAGGAGGTAGCTTTAAAGAATGATTAGGAATCCAGTAAGAGGGGGAAGGAGTATATTCTAGGCAGAGGATGCAACATGAACAAAAACAAGGAAGTAGGAGATTAAAGTGAATATCTAAAGCATTAGAAAGTCTAATTTGGTAGAAGCATAGACTAAATAAAGCCAAACAATATGTGAAGACTAGTGCTAAAGAGAGAAGGCCTTGCATGCCAGGTATAGAAGTTTGAGCTTTGCTTCAGAGGTAATAGGAATCACTGAAGATTTTTTTTTTAAAGACGGGACTAGATTGAATAGATCTATCCCTATAAAGTATATTTTGGATGACTATGTACGAAAGATGGACTGGAAGAAAGAGAAGAAGATAGACTGGAGATGAGAATCTATTTGGAAGGATTTAATGGTCTAGGCAAGTGGTATTAAAGGCATATATTATGGTGGTGGTAGAAGTAGGAAAAAAGAGGATTAGATTAGGTAGAGATATTACAAAAGTAAAATTAACAGGACTCAGTAAATAGCAATGAGAACTGTAGGAGAGGAAATAGTCAAAGATAATTTTGAGATAACAAATGTGGAATACAACATAAATAGTACTATAGGTAGAAATGGTAAAATCAAAAATTGTTACAGGTATAGAGGGAAAGATTAGGTTGGTTTGGGGCATGTCAAGATTGACGGGTGCTAGAAGACCATTCAAGTTTAGATGACCTGTATGTTTAGGTCTTCTTCTCTTCAAAAAGAGGTCAAGCCTGTAGATGGATACAGTCATACATTAAGATAAAGCTCTAGGGAAAGCTAGGTGGCACAGTGAATAGATCACAAGCCTCAGAAGTCAGGAAGACCTGAGTTCAAATCTGGTCTCAGATGCTTGACACTTATATATGGGCAAAGATAATGCTATAGATACAGATATAGGAATAAACACATGCATATATATGTTTGTGTGTATAGATATAGATACAGGTATAGGTATAGATATAGATACAGATACAGATATAGATTTAGATACATGTATATGGATGTAGATGTTGATATAAAGTCAGTAGTTATAGACAAAGAAATAGAAATAGCCTCAGATATATATGATGATATGGATAGAGATGGAGATATGGATAGATAAATATGAGAGGCAGTACAGTGTAGCTTAGAGAGAGCTAGCTTTAGTGCTAGGAAGGCCTGGATTCAAGTTTTGCCTCCAACACTTACTGAAATGGCTCTGGACAAATAACCTTCTATTCATTGCTCTAGGCAAAAGTTGCAGACAAAGTGTCAATCTACATTAGTAGAGAGAGTTTCCTAATAGTGCAGTTCCTTGTAGCAATGAAATCTTGGGTCTAATTTATATGTATGAATGTTTGTATATATGTGCATGTGTGTGTATTTGTGAATCAAGTGTATAGTACATCAAGTGTATAGTCCAGGCTGTTAAGGTAAAGGAGGGCAAGACTATAAGAGAAAGAAAGGCAGAGGGCTGAGAACAGACTCTCAAGGGAAGCAACATTAAGAGATATGGTGTGAGAATGACAAAATTGTAGAGGAGACAAAAGGAACAAATGGAGAGGTAGGAAAATCAAAGGGTTATAGATGGAGAGAATGGCTTGTCATAATCCAAGCCCTTCAGTCCCTTAGTGTAGGAGCTGTTAGATCTTGTGTTATCCTGATTGTGTTTCCGCAGTACTCAAATTGTTTCTTCCTGAGACCTTGTAATATTTTCTCCTTGACCTGGGAGCTCTGGAATTTGGCTATAATATTCCTTGGAGTTTTCTTTTTGGGATCTTTTTTCAAGAGGCAATCAGTGAATTCTTTCAATTTCTATTTTGCCCTCTGGTTCTAGAATATCAGGGCAATTTTCCTTGAAAATTTCTTGAAGGATGATTTCTAGTCTCTTTTTTTGAATATGGCTTTCAGGTAGTCCAATAATTTTTAAATTGTCTCTCCTGGATCTATTTTCCAGGTCAGTGGTTTTTCCAGTGAGATCTTTCACATTGCCTTCTGTTTTTAACATTTGTTTGGATCTGTTTTATAGATTCTTGATTTCTCAAAAAGTCATTAGCTTCCATTTTCTCCAATCTAACTTTGAAGGAATTATTCTCTTCAGTGAGTTTTTGAAATTCCTTTTCCATCTGGGCAATTTGGCTTTTTAAGGCATTCTTCTCCACATTGGCTTTTTGGACCTCTTTTGCCATTTGAGTTAGTCTATTTTTTAAGGTGTTATTTTCTTCAGTATTTTTGGCTTTTCCTTTAGCAGGCTGTTGATTTGCTTTTCATTATTTTTTTTTCATATCATTCTCATTTCTCGTCCCAATTTTTCCTCCACTTCTCTTACATGGTTTTCAAAATCCTTCCTGAGCTCCTCCATGGCCTGTAACCATATTTTTCTTGGAAGCTTTTGATGCAGTTTTGACTTCGTTGTCTTCTTATTCCATGTTTTCATCCTTTTTGTTACCAGAAAAGGATTCTATGGTCTGCTTGCACTTCCTCTGCTTGCTCAACTTGCCAGCCAATTACTTCACTTTTGAGCTTTTTGCCATGGTAGAACTTTGCTTCCAGGGTGGAAAGAGCTGTGTCCCAAATTGTCGGGGTTTTCGCAAATGTTGTCAGAGCTTTGAGGAGCTTTCTATAGCCCCCACAAGCTCTAGCACATTGGCATTTCTCACCCTAGAGAGAGAGAGAGAGAGTTTCTCTCCCAGCATCTGGAAACTGACTGAGAACTCAGTTGGAGTTTTCTTGAGACCAGAATCTGGTGAAGCCTGAAGTTGCTGCTGCCTGGAAGGCTGAGATTCCTTTTGGGCCCTAGGGCCAGGCAAACTGCTAGAAGACTGAAGAAGCATGACCAGGATAAACCTTTGTTTGTTTGTGTCTTGGTGGATCCTTGAGTTCCCAGCAACAGAACTGGTGAAGGGTTTGAGATGTGCTGGACCCTGTGAGCTTCAGTGTGTAACAAGAACTGCCTGGAGGACTGGATGAGAACTTGGGAGCTGTCTTCCCCTGAATCCAGGTGACTGTTTGGTGGATTCAGGTAGGAGCTGGGACCATGGAAGGGGATCTAGGGAATCTGAGATACCACCCCTAGTCAGGATGAAGAAAAGGCCTTCCCCTGGATAAGTGATGAAACATAAAGTTTACCAGACACCGTGGGGTGGAGGGCTTGTGTAATTTTCTAATGATTGTGTTTAGTGATTAATGATACTTAGTAATTGCGAATCTGGATAAGTGACTAACATTCTTTTGGGAATCTGCTAGTGCATGGCGTTACAATGGGTTTGGGGTTTATCTACTTTGGACATATTGGGTTTAAGGGGCCTATGGGACATCCACTTTGAAATGTCCAACAGACAATTGGTGAGGTGGGTTGACATATAGGAGCAAAACTGGGGCTGAAAATACAGATCTGTGAGTCATGGGCCTAAAGATGACAATTAAACCCATGGGAACTGATGAAGTCACAAAGAATATAGAATGAATGGAAAAGATTGAAGACTTTTCAGCTTAAATATTTTTGTTAGGCTTGAGAATGCTGGGTAAAGCAAAAGCTGATTTGGGGAAGATGTCATTTGCCCAGCTACAATACCCCTCTCCATCCCCTCATAAAAGAGCACAGAGGCAGAACTTTTGTAACTGTTGTTGGCAGGGTGGTGCAAAAAGCCCATCCAAGGGTGTGTTTGTGACAGAGCTGGAGGAGTTTTGGAGCAAGTGAAACAGAATGAGGAGAGAGAGGGAGAGGAAGGGGCGGGGGGGGAGAGACAGAGACAGAGACAGAGAGACAGAGACAGAGACACAAGAGACAGAGAGACAGAGAGAGAGGGAGGAAGGGAGAGAGAAGGAAAATGGACCATGGATCAGATTGAGAGCAGATGTCTGAGTAAAGAAGGGAAATCCAAGTAGAAATGTCCAGAGCCTGCTTTTATGGGGTCCATGTAGAGAGGATGTAGAGAGGGTTCTAGGACCAGGAAGAAGGAGCAGCTAATCCGTGGTTTTGTTGATTGCTAGAGGCTGTGGAGTTCTTGTTCTGACTGCCAACTCTTTTAGGGTGATCTTTACATTTTGAGAACAGAGATGGTTAAAGCCTGGCAGATGTAGGCAGCTTACATCTGTACATCACTAAGGTTTGCAAAGCACTTTATCTACATTATCTCATGTGATTCCCATAATAACCCTGCAAGGTAAGTATTATTATCACCCCCATTTTATAAATGAAGAACAGAGAAGGCAGTCTTCAAATTGCAGACAGTGAACTTGATTCCAATTTGTGGGAAAATTCTCGACTGATCATTAGATATTCACTGATCATCTATAAAGGGAAGTGGTGATTAGATTGGGTCACATAAGAGTAACCTGATTTGTTTATTTCAGATAGGATTACTAAAACAGTAGGTGAGAAGAATGCTATGGATATATTTTACTCGGATTTTAATAAAAAAAATTGGGAAAAATCCTTTTATGAGAAGCTAGAGAGATGAAGATTAGACTCTAGTTGAACCATGAATTTCAAAATGAAGGTAGCAGGAGGAGTAACCCATGGATCTATGCCTGGGTCTGTGCTACTTAATATTTTATCAATTACTTGGATAAGGCTATAGATGGCAAGTTCATTAAATTTTCTGATACTGTTAGAGCTGTAAAAAAAAAACAAAAAACCACAACTGTCCTTGAAAGAGGCAGCTGGGTGATGCAGTGGACTGAGCACTAGCCCTGGAGTCAGGAAGACCTGAATTCAAATCCAACCTCAGGCACTTACTAGCTATGTAACCCTGGGCAAGTCACTTAATCCTGATTACCTCAACAAAACAAAACCAACAAGACAAAACAAAAAAGTGTAACTGTCTACATCAAGCAGATAGGTTCCCTCTACTTGGAAGTCTTCATGTGGAGGCAAGATGGGGACTTGTCTGGTATTTTATAGTGGAGATTCCTCTCATGTCTGAGATATACACTAGACGGCTGCTAAATGCCTTTCTAGCTCTCAAATTCTGTGAAGACAAATCTCAGCAAGTTTAAGTGACTTGACCAGAATTCCATAGCTACTAGTGTCTGGGATAGAATTTGAACCAAATTCCACTTTACCTAAACCTAACACTCTATCAGCTATGCCATACCATGGATACAGAATTGGCATAGTTCTGAGCCCCTAATAGTCCCCATAAAGGAAAAAAAACATTTCATGAGCCCACATTCTGAATGTGAAAGTAATTAGTGGCCAATGTTTGCTTATATGTAGGTGGCAGGGCACATATCAAGGCAACAGGGGAAGTATTAGCAAATGTCAGCCTACAAGTGTACTTTCTCACCTTTATGAAATAGTTTAACGAGAATCATTATTGACAATATAGGTGATGAATATGTGAGAAGGGAAAAGGCTGAGAGACAGAGAAAGACAAAGAGAGACAGAAACACAGGGACAGAGAGAAAGAGAGAGACAGAGACAGAGACAGAGACGGAGATGGAGAGACAGAGACAGCCTTTCAAAGCCATTTATGATCTGCTACCCTATTGCATCTTTTCGGTCTTCTTATACCTTGATTCTTTTGCAAGGCACTCTCTCTTCTAATTTTGGGTGTTTTCACTGGCTGTTCCCCAAGCCTGGACTACCCTCCCTCCTCATCTCCACCTCCTGGCTTCTTTCAAGAGCCACTTAAAAATCTCACCTTCTCCCAGAAGCTTTCCCAGTCCCCCTTCATTTTAGTGTCTCCCCTCTGTTGATTATCTCCAATCTTTTCTGTCTATATTTTGTTTGTAAATAACTTTGCATCTTGTCTCCCCATTAGACTGTGAACTCCTTGGGAGCAGGCACTGTTTCTTGCCTTTCTATGGATCTATAGTACTTAGCACAGAGCCTGGCATATGGTTAATAAATGGTTATTCACTGATTGACAGACTTTCATAATACCTTTCTACATCAGACAACATTTGCAGACACATAACTTAGAGATAGAAAGAACTGAAGATCCTGATGCTTTTAGTGATTGTTTATTTCAAAAAAGCTATTGGGTCAGCAAGACAAATTCCAATCGCTAAAAGGCTTCCTTCAAATTAGGTGTTTCCCATCAGTTTCTCATAAAAATACTCTCAGGATAATTTTAGCATACTGGGGTATCATGCCAAGCTATCTGAAGGTTCGTTTTCTCTTCAACTATTTTTTCCTGCTCAGAACTGAAATGGAGATTTGGCTACATCTTATTTGGAAAGTCATACATGCTTTTCAGTGATCCCAACTTGTGCATTTAAAATCCTGTAAAACTTTAAGATGGATATAATCAGAGAGATAACTTTGTTAGGCAAGCCAGCCTTGCTGAATCAACAATTGACCTTGATGAAGAAAAAAGAGAGACAACATGTGCCAAGTAATCAAGCCACTCTCACTGCCCCTACCACCATGAAAACCTCCTTTAGTCCCAGAACACTGAACCCAAGCATCCTGGAAATAGACAATCCCTCTCCTCTCCACAGAATACCAGCCTTGCCTTTTAATCCACCAGACAGAAAGAGAGAGACAGAGACAGAGAGACAGAAACAGAGACACAGACAGAGACAAGGGAAACACAGAGACAGAGAGAATGAGGGACAGAGACAGAAAGACAGGGACAGAGAAATACAGAGAGAGACAGAGAGGGAGAGAAAGAGACAGAGAAACACAGAGAGAGACAGAAGGAGAGACAGAGATAGAGAAACACACACACACACACACACACACACACACATGCAGAAACAGAGACACAAAAAGAGACAGAGAGAAAGAGAGAGACAACCAGAATTTATTACACATTCACTAGGGATCATGTACTAACCTAAATGTTGGTGTCACAAATGTAAGCAATGAAGGCATTCTCTACCCTCAAGGAAGGTCAATTCTAATGGGGAAAGACAACACCATGTATAAAGGAGCTGGTAAACAGTGGAATGGGGTAGTACAAGAAGGAAGGAGAATAAGGAGGAATTGATGGAGTCCAGGTCTGAACAAAGAGAAGCATTACTGGAAGCCTTTCCTAAACTGGTGTTTCCAGGAAAGAGTCTCTAGACAACCCTGGGAAAGAAATAGAATCAGGAGAATCGATCTGGGGTATCCAGACTATATCTATCTATCTATCTATCTATCTATCTATCTATCTATCTATCTATCTATATCTATATCTATATCTATATCTATATCTATATCTATATCTATGTACACACACATATATGTATATATATGTATGTATGTATATATGTATATATATACATACATATATATGTATATATGCATATATATACACATATATATATACATATATATTTTTTTTTTTGAAAGCTGCTTCTAAAACTTGGGCCTGATGAGTGCTCTTTTCCCTTGTGATGACTTTACTAAGCATCCATATTTGTACTGAGTGAGAGTCAACTAGCCATTATTTCTAATCAGCCATTTGTTAAAAGATCCCTATAGCTGCTGGCCGGGAAAGAGTGTTACCCGAGCTCTGAAATCCCTTTTTGCATCCATGTGTATAAATATACTTGCACAAAACGTTTACCTCATGATCCCCCTATGGAGTCAAACAAACAAGTAAACTGGGAATTTACCAAAAGGAAAGGCGTAAAGGCTGCCATTATACTGAAATGAGTGAATGAATAAGAAGATGGACCCACACAAAGTATAAGAATGACTAACAGACAGCCTGTATCCTCCACTGACATCCTCACAATATCAAGGGAATTCCAGAAAAGCTCCCAGCGTATCTGGTGAAACTTCCAGGGCAGATTTACAGGAGGTTATGCATAAGAACGGCACAGAATGAACAAACAGGGATAGGCTGGGATCTGTCTTGTTGGTGGGAACAACCAACTCAACAAGAATGCAAAACTATTGAAATTTATTCCCTTTTCATGGATGGGTAAACTGAGGTTCAGTGGAGTGATTTGCCTACATTGAGTCATAGCTATTAAGTGTGACAGATAAGACTTGAACCCAGGTCACTGGACTTCAATATCAGTGTTCTTTCTACCACGTTATACTGCTTTCCCCTTTAAATAGTTTGTACTATATTGTCCTCATTGGACATAATAAAGTAACTTGGTATCTACTGATCTGGGTGTGCTGTTGTTGTAACAACTTACTAAAAGGATGGATAAGTGAGGCTCCAGTTCTCAGAAAGTAGCCACAAACCCTTGGCAGGGTGGCAGCTAAGGCAGGGAGCTAGCAGACGCATGGATATGTCAGAATCCTGAGCAAAGAGAGTAAGCAAGGGGTCCGTGGAATAGTAGTGACTCAGCAAGCCACTTATCTCCTGAGCATCAGACTCAAAGCCACAGCCAGCTAACTTGGCTATGTTCTGCTTTTTGCCTGAAGGGCCCAAGAGTTTCTGCAGTTTCACTCCCAGGACATTGCTACCAAAGCAGAATGAAGCCACTTTGCTTAGGTCTGCAGAACCCAAGCCAAACATTTTTCACGGGAGATATCGAGATATGGGAGGCCCTACTGGTTTGGACAATTAGGCTCCAGAGAAAAACCAAACAAGTCCAGGATGAATCCCATCTCTTTTTGTTACTAGTTCCCTCCTGTTCCTTCAAAATGCAAACCATGAAATCTCAAAGAATGAGATGTAGTAGCATTGGACTTTCCTTAGAAACAGCCATGGCTCCTTTGAGAATTTATTTAGTCTTTTATGGGACTTAATGGGACAGGCAAGTGTGGAAGAGTAGAGAGATGACACACCTTGGAACAAGGGAAACTTGGGTCCTAGTCCTGATTCTGCCATACTGGCTCTGTGACTCTGGGCAAACTACTTAACCTCTCAATTCCCCAGAGAAGTCTAAGACACAGAACAGTTGCTAATCTGCATTGAAAAAAAAAAGATGTTTCCTCATCAGAAGTTCATAACATGTTTGTCATTTCTAGATAACTCCCTAAGACTGTAGGTTTCAGAGAAGGTACCAGATTTCTGCCTCTGCAAGGGATGTGTACATACATACATATATACATATATACACACACACACACACACACACATATATATATATATGTATATATATATATTTAGAGAGAGAGAGAGGAGGAGGAGGAGAGAGGGAGGGAGGAAAGGAGAAGAGGGAGGGAGAGAAGGAGAGAGGGGGGGAGGAAAGGAGAAGAGGGAAGGAGAGAGGAAGGAGAGAGAAGGAGAGAGAGAGAGAGAGAGAGAGAGAGAGAGAGAGAGAGAGAGAGAGAGAGAGAGAGAGAGAGAGAGAGATCCTCACCAGGAACTTTCAGACCAATGCAGGCCGAGGCCCAGTCCTTAAATCTGTTAAAGGTTAAATGTTTCCTTGCACACAGTATCTGATCTGAGCCTTGAGAACCAGTTAAGATACAAATGTTATTATGCCCATTTTGCAAATGAGGACACTGAGACCTAGAGCAGTTAAACCTCTGTGGAATGCACTATCTTTATTCCCCACCATCTGTTATCAAAGAAAGAAGGAAACGTTTATGGACATTGCTCCAAGAAGAAATTTCAGCAATCAAATAACTCTACTTTCCAGTAAGCATGAGTCCTATGGATGCTTTAACCTTTGGAATGTTATGGTAGGCTGGCTCTCAACTAGGAAAAGACAGGACTTTTCAAAGTGTAGGGGAAGGTGTATTTAATAAGGTCTTTTGAAGCACACAAACTTTTGAAGAAAATTCTAGTTAAAGTGTAGTCATGTAAACCAAACAATTCTTAACAATGACTCTGAAAATACCCACATACAAATACTCATTCACATTGGATGGAATTAGATTAGAAGTGTGTACTATGCAAGTAGTCTTTGGGGCCATCTCACATGACATGAGGCCTTCCAGATCAGTGCCTCAAACCAAGCAGAAGAGAAAGCAGGGGAGAAAAAAGGTAAAGGGGAAAGTATAGAAGGAGGGAGAGAAAAGGAGTTTTGATCAGTCCTGGCCAATGAGGAAGACACAAAACAGATAGAGATGGGCAGAGCTCCTGCTGAGTTATCTCTGCTCAGAAACAAAGGAGTCCACAAGAAGAGTCAGTTGGTCAGTAAGTATTTATCATGCACTTTCTATGTATGGACCAGCCATTGGACTAAGCTCTTGGGCTGTAAAAGAGGTGAGGAACGGGGAGATCACAATAGAATGAAGGAGATAATATGTAAACAACTATGTGCATAAGGGCTGCATAAAGTATTGAGCCAAGTCTTTTTGCTTCTGTTTGCCTAAGAGGCAGCTAGGTTGCTCAATGGATAGAGCACTGGGCCTGGAGTCAGGAAGACCTGAATTCAAATCCAGTCTCAGATATTTGCTGTATGACCCTGGGTAAGTCACTTAATCCTGTTTGCTCCAGTTTCCTTATCCATAAAATGAGCTAGAGAAGGAAAGGGCAAACCATTCCAGTATTTCTACCAAGAAAACCCCAAATAGGGTCACGAAAAGTCAGGTTTAACTGAACAACAAAACAAGTCTCCCTTGGTGATTTCATCAGCTCCTACTGGTAGGGAATGGGACAAAGTCCAAAAAGAGGGATTTACTTTGCGAAAAAAGGCTATCTTACTGTATGGTACAGGGGTTAAGGGCAGCTGAATATAGGACTGGGCCTGGCGTCAGGAAGACTCATCTCCCTGAGTTCAAATCTGACCTCAGCTACTTAACAGCTGTGTGACCTTGGACAAGTCATTGAACTCTGCCTCAGTTTCCTCATCTGTAAAATGGACTGGAGAAGGAAATGGCAAACCAGTCCAGTATTTCTACCAAGAAGACCCCACATGAGGTTGTGAAGAGTCAAACATGACTGAAATAACAACAACAAAAAACAGGAGTAAAATAGGAGGTAATGGTTAAGCCCTATGAGTGACACAAGATTTTTTTGATAAAGTATGAAGTGAGCTACTTAACTGAGAGGATGGGGGGAGGATGCGTATTGGGAAGCCAAGGAGGGATGAAAAGGTTTTGAACTGCTGCTGTGATAAGACAGCAAATTTATTAGAAAGGTATAAAAAAATTGCCTTGCGGCAGTGAGGGCCCAGTTGAGATAATGTAAAATAAATTGGTAGTGGGCCAGGTCATTATGGTTTGCATTCCAGTTTCATTTAGTAGCAGGTAGTAAGAAAGAGTGAAGCTTTTGGATGATGACAGTTATACAAGGTTTGGAGAAAAGGAAAGAGCTACAAAAGATCTCTTTTCAGCATTGGGAGCAATAGAGAAGGGGGTGAGGTTCTTTGATAAGAAAAAAGGCAGAAGTTCCCCGTGTCTCTTTCCTACCACTTTTATTAGATACTTCAGTCATGTGCATTAATTTTCTCTCTTCCTAAAGCTACTATATCCTGCTCCTCAGTTTGCCTTGTGAGCTGAGGGAAAAGCTACATCTTTGTCATTTCCAGGTTTGTCTCATATTTGAAAATCACTTGGTATATCCTGCCCCTTTAAGCAACAGGACAGTTTTAAATCATGACCCTGTTAAAAATAAATTACCTCCTTCATTGTTATACAGCCTATCACTACCCCCCCCCTTTTTCCAAAATGTGTTATTTTGATTGGATGTGATGTTAGCAGGTAGCTGAGAAGGGGATAAATTATTATTATTTCTCATTTATTCCATATAGTTAAAATGTAACAATGGGAAATTTTAATAATAAAAGCATCTCAACAACCATTTGCTCAAGGCCTCAAAAAGAACTCTCCTCACTCCAAGTTCAGCATTCTTTCTATTGGGTATCGTAAGGACTCAGAAAACGTGACATTCAGAGAAGAAAAAAAACCAACTAAGGCTGGGGTAGCTTTGGAAACCCAATAGCAACAAAGCAAAACTCTGGCATCCCACCCCTTTAAGCCAACACTGGACTGGTTTCTGGGTTATTTTTTTGTGTTCCATGGCTCCCTTTTCTAGTCTGATGAAAGCAATGGACCCCTTCTCAGAGTGACATTTTCAAATGCATTAAATAAAATATGTAGGATTACAAAGGAAGCCAAAGGCTAGTGAAAACAAATACACTAAGATATTCTATCCAAGTGTATAGACTCCTGGTTAAGGACCCTTGGTTTAGTCAGTCCTTATGAATGAAAGGAACCCATGGCTGCCTATAGAATATCATAGGAGGTGTGATGCATAAACTAATTTTCTCCAAAGCACCAACACTGTCTTTTTGCCTTGCCTGAAATTCTTACCTTCTAATCAGCGGTTCTCAACCTGTGGGTTATGTTCAATGTGTAACAGTGAAAACATATCCTGCATATCAGATATTTACATTACGATTCATAACAGTAGCAAAATTACATTTATGAAGTAGCAACGAAAATAATTTTATGTTGGGAGTCACCACAGAAGGTGGTGTCATGGCGTTAGGAAGGTTGAGAACCATCTAAGTAATATAATATATAATGAAAAGAGTATTGAATTGGGAGTTGGGAAATCTGGGTTCCATTCCCTGGTCTGCTGATAATTAACCAAAGACAAATTACTTCATTCTCTTGGCATCAGTTTACTTATCTGCAATACGAAGGGGTTAGTCTTCAAGTTCCTTCTAATTCTAACATTCTATGATTCCAATTTCCTCATTTTGGTACAATCACCAGGTTAGGATATTGTCTCCGGAAAGCCACTGTTGAAATGTCCATGGTACCTACTTGTGAAGGGAAGGTCTACTCTAGTTTCTCTCTCGGTAAATTAGCATGAGTCAATCTAGTGCATTAATGATCACTCTTGGACGGCAAAGGACTAACTTGTATTTTAAGAATGAGTTGTGGAGTGGGGTAAGAAGCAGGGCACACTAGTGACATGTCCTTGATAAAAAGACCAGAAATGTAGGAGTATGGGGCATGAGTCTAAGGTGGGCAAGCCAAGATGGGGTCACGGGTACTTAAAAGGCTTTCCGTGCCTTCCTTCCATTAAGGCAGGAGAGGTTTCAAAGATAGAATGACCGAGGTATGCACCTGGTAGTCTGGGAAAATGTATGGAACATGTGGGGAGGATGTAGACAGCATGCATCCTTCACTTCCTTCCAATTCTACCCAGGGTCTGCCTTGCATCTGTCTCACTTTTTCACAACTGGCTCATGTCAGTTCAGAGCCCCTTTCTACAGCAGCAGATGCCAAGCTTATTCCAAGCTCAGACTGCATCAACTCTTTGACTAAACCCACAATCTGAAATCTGCGTGGGAAATCCTGAGAAACCTTCAAGTCCTGAAGCCACGTTAATCCCTACTCAGGAATCAGAGCCTAGAAAAAAACCACATCACAGCCACAGAGCTTTCTCTCTGAAGGACAGGCTGGATTATTGTTTCACTTAGAAATATTCAAATGAATCATGCCCTTCTCTAACATTGTTCCCCAAAACCACTATACTCATATAGGAAGGTAGATGGTGGGCGCAGGTAAGTATCTAGACTCCATACTTAGAGATGTATTTAAAAATACACAGATGTTTGGTCCTCTTTTGCTCTCCCTCCTCTCATCTGTCTCCCGGTTTCTTTCAACGCTCTGCTTAAATCCTACCTTCTGTAGCAAGCCTGCCCAATATTTCCCACTTGTTTTCTGAGATTATTTCCCACTCACACTGTATTCATCTTCTATATACGTATCTGTTTGCATGTTGTCCTCCCACTAGAACATGACCTCCTTGAAGGCAGAAACCATGTTTGTGTTCCAAGGAGCTGGCACAGTGCCCATCATATAGTTGGTACTCAATAATTGCTTGTTGATTGCCTGAAATTTGATCATTCAGAAGATATAAGAAATGATTAAACAAAATAAGTAGTGATATTTCCCCCAACCCTCCATCTGCTGACCACTTTGCTTTCCACTCAATAGTAAAATCTCCTTTAGGGCTGCTCTCTTGACTGAGACATAATATGCCTCAATGCTTCTGATATAGTTCCCCAAACAAAGGAATTTTGGCTAAAGTTGTCCATAAAAGCCACATAGCCTCCAGTGCTTCTCTCTTAATCTCAGAAAATTCTTGGGCTATAGAGAGAACTGTTTTTAAGAGACTACATAATTTTTAAAAAACATAACTGCTATTTTTTCTCCTCTTCCTCCTGCCTCTCCCCCAATGGGGGAGGAATAGAAATTTTTTTTAAACAAATATGCATAGGTGAGTATGGTTCCGTAATTTAATTTTAAGAAAGTAATTCTAATAGTTCTCTGATAAAGTCCTAGTATGATTGACTTATCTTGGCATGGAAGAGTCCCTGGGAAGGTAACTCAGAGGTTATACCAGCATCACACATACACATTGGGCCAGGGCCTAATCTAACTGTTAACACTTTGAATGCTGGCTCGATGTTAAGCTTGAATTTACATCTGTTGTCAAAGAAGAGGCAAGGGGAGAGAGGAGTCATCACCAGGTGGGTTGTAGGCAAAGGTGTTCTGGAACCAACTTGGAGAGCTCATTGTTAAATTTTCAGTGTGAGCAGGTCTTGATTTATTGTTTTGTTAATTTGTAGACCGAAGAAAATAATGCAGGGGCGGCTAGGTGGTGCAGTGAATAGAGCACCAGCCCTGGAGTCAGGAGGACCTGAGTTCAAATCCGACCTCAGACACTTGACACACTTACTAGCCATGTGACTTTGGGCAAGTCACTTAACCCCAATTGCCCTCCAAAAAGAAAAAAAAATGATGCAGAAAATGTTAATGATACAGATGAAGCTTAATATCTTGTCTACATCCTTTCCCACTCCCCAACCCAGAGTGGGTAGTTAAAAATTTACTAGAACACCATCAGAATTCAAGGAGACAGCATATTCTTCTGGATTGCAAAGATCGTTAACTATGTTATCTATTTCCTACCAACACTCAGGAAAATGAAGATCCTTAAGTTATTATGAGAATAATAATAGTTCAGAGAGCAGTTCTCAGAGCCAAGAAGATGTGGGTTCAAATTCTGTCTCTGGCTGTGTGACTCTGGGCAAGTGCTCTGATCTACATTCTTTGACTACAAGTGACAAAGAAGATGCCAACCTTCATTGGCAAAGGGAATCTCCTTACCCAAGAGTTCTCCATATAAATGAAATCACAAATCCAATCCCAATCTCCTATCCCCATTGTAATAATTTAAACAATATCCAAATTTTATACAAAGAAACTCATTATGCATCTTTGTTCATTCATTTATTGGATATCTACTGTGTGCACAACATTGTTGATCTTTCAGGGAATACAGAGATGAGCAAGACATGATCCCTGGCTGAAAAGAGCTTGCAGTCTAAAAATATAAATATATATGTGTATATATATATATATATATATATATATATATATATATATATATGTACATATATATATATGCATGTATGTATGTATATAGGTTTAGGTATGTGTATGTGTATGTTTTTGTGTATGTGTATTGTATGTATATGTAAGCTGTAAGTGCTATAAGAGAGATACAAAATGCTACGAGAATTCAGGGAAGGAAAAAAAATATAAGATGCAGGGTGTGGTAGGCAAAGAAGGCTATCTAAAGTAAGTGGTCCTTGAGATAAGCCCTAAAGTATGGGCAGGACTCCCCACAGGGAAGGTGGACATTAGCTGGGTGGGCTGGAGCCCACAGAGTACTCTGAATTTAGAGAATGACAAATTGAGTTCAGGTGTTAATGGTTGATAATGACATAATGAGCTACTCTACTCAGGGATCCTTCCCAATGACATAGACATTTAAATGTGTTTATATCTATTTGACATTGAATAAATACATTGTATCAAGTCGCTTATAGAAATAAGATAATCAAAAGTAGAAAAATAAACCACTACAATAAAAAAAAGACTAAGATGAAATGGGAAAAAAGGATTAGCCATGGGAGGTCTAGAACTAAAAGTCCTAGGATCTGTCCTTATAGTTTGTGGTCACACAGGTAAGTGAATATATTGGGTGTGGGTGGGGGGAAGCACCTACTTCCTAAAAATCTCCAGAGGCTCCCTATGACTTCTAGGAGGAAATATTGAATTATTTCTCTGTTTGATGCATAAAACTCTTCACAAGGTGTCATCTTCCTATCACTTCACATTTCTCACATGTAACTCATCTTCTGCACTCTGAGTGAGGTCCAGGTCTTCTTGCTGTTCTTTGCACATGATGCTCCATTGTTCCATCTCCAAGCCTTTGCACTGGCTGTGCCCTCCTCCTATGCTCTCCTTTCGCATTTCTGCCTCTTGAGATGCCTGACTTCCTTCAGGATTCAGCTCATGTGGCACCATCTCCTGAGGGAGGTCTTTCCTGTCTCTTTCCTCCCCTCCTCACTCACCTCCACTCCCTCAACCTCCGTTGCTAATGCTTTTTCCTTTGTTAGGTTCTTTTCCCATTACGTCAAGCCCAAATCTGCCTCTGTGGCTTCTACCCCTTGTTTCTTGGTTGGCTTTCTAAGGACCCAGTAGAATAAGGCTAAGCCCTCTTTCTCATTAGAGCCCTTTAAATGATTTAAGGTGGCTTAAGTGCTTTAAGACCAAGGTTAGTGTAAACTCTTGTAAATACCATTCTCTAGCCTGGTGCTGGTCCTAGTGCTGGTTTTCTCCTCCTCTCCTCCAAGCACACCCGGGGCAGCCAGCTCCCATCCTCCACCCCACCTCCCAGTAGTACTGTTGAAAGTGGAAGCAGGGGAAGTCTCAGATGTGGATGACTGTAGATATGGAGGAAAAAAGAGATGTCCCATCTTTCTAACTGGAGATTTCAGGGTCATTGCAAGGGGAAAAGGAGGAGCACCAACAGTCCTTCCCAGGCTACAGAGTGTGAGCTGTGGGTATCTGTGTGTAGTGCTCACACACATAGGACAGATGTGCATGGTCACATCCATCTGCCTACTTTATCCTATTGTGGTTTTCTTTTGTCCTCAGTGTGCAAATGGCTTGACCTTGGCTATAAAATAGGCTATGCTTGAGCCCCAGCAGCTGAAGGCTTTCTGTGACCCCAAGCACATTAAGATGCTGACAGGAGAAGGGGCACATTCAGTTGCTGTCACAGGTAACCTTCTGGACCTGCCCTCTTTGAAGACTAAAAGCAATCATAAAATGACATCATTTTAACTCAGTCATGTTTTCCTAAGAAATAAGAACTTTTAGACAGATGAAATAAGCATTTACTAATCCCTTATATATAGTTAAAAGAATGATATGTTACTTAGAGTAAGACACAAAAATATTAATGTTTAGGTACAACTCTCTTGCATCTCATTTTGTTGTTTTTCAGTCATTCCTGACTCTTTGTGATCTCACTGGGGTTTCCTTAGCAAAGACACTGGAGTGGTTTACCACTTGCTTCTCTAGCTCATTTTACAGATGAGGAAACTGAGGCAAACCGGGTTAAGTGACTTGTCCAGGGTTCCACAGCTAGTAAGCATCTGAGGTCAGATTTGAACTCAGAAAAATGAGTCTTCCTGCCTCCAGGTCTAACTCTCTGTCTTCTGACTCACCTAGATGCTCCTTGCACCTTATTTACTGATTTGTAATTAGAGAGTCACTAAAAAAAATCCAAAACCAAAACCAAAAACAAAAACCAAGGGATTTTCAAAGGCAAGGTCCTAGCTGGCCTCAGTCAAAATGCATGAAGAATGATAACATAAGGGAACAGTCAAAAGCAGGTGCTAAGCTGAATAAGTCTAAAACCCCAAACTGGTGGACAATTTGTTTGGGAGTTGAATGTGTTCTGATGGTTTGGGGTCAGTGGAAGCATTGACTATTGTTGGGTGCAGGGTCAGCTAGTTCTTACTTGGTGTGGGTGGGCTGCTTGTCTTTTATTCCAGGCAACAGGGAGCTTTTTAATTAATTAATCAATCAATTAATTAAGAGATTTTTAATCTGGAAAGTGACATGGTCAGATGTGTTCTGGGCATATCATTTCAATAACTGTGTGGAGAATGCATTGGAGAGGGAAGAATGTGCAATGGGAGCCCTGTTTTCTCTACCATTTATTTTCCCAGTCTTTGGAATAGGCTTTTCAGGAAGAGATCGTTACTGGATATTTTATCTTTCCTTTCTCCTGTCTCATGAGTACTAGGTTGCTTTAGGTGCTAGTACATTGTTTCTCAGTAGATATCTGGAAGAGAAGGAAGGTACTACTTGCCAGAAATGCTGTACAGTGGTGGCATCAGGTTCAAATAGAAATCGATCCCCTATAGCTGCTTTTGAGTTAGAAAATCACAAATTAACATCACTTACGTTATTTTGTATTTTAATTTATTTTGTTAAATATTTCCCAATTGCATTTTAATTGGGTTCAGGCAACCCTCCAGAATGTTGCTGGCCACATGTCTGATACTGGTTTTACAGCATATCCTTAGTCAGATGTCAGTTGGACAACTTAAATTCCCTTCCAACTCATGTCATAAACCTATATAGCTATAAAGATGATGTTGTGATTCTCTCTCTGATTCTTGTTGTCTTTAAATCAACCATTAGTTCTTTACAGCTATTTTTCAGCATTATTTCACCTGGATACACTTTACCTTTTACAATACTTTCATTTAGTCATTCATAGTACACATTTGCCTCTTAGAGGCATGTCCCACTGATATCCACTAATTGTGGGAAATACCCAAAAGCTCGCATTAATTCACTTCAACTTAGTTTAACAAACGTTTAAGTATCTATTATGTACAAAGCATCATTCAGTCGTTAGGGATAGATGAGAAATGTTTTTGGTTAGTAAGAAGAGAGATAGCATGTGGCTACTATGAATCCAAAGGGCACTTCTGAGGCCAGCGTCCAGATGTCAAATCAAACCATATGGAACAGGGTCATTCTAGAGTCTGAGTTAAGCAGACCGTGCTCAATACCTAGAGACTCAGAATAAGCAAACAGGGATGACTAAGGGTCAAGGTCTTGGAATAGGTAGAAACCAACATTCTTTTTTTTTAAATTTTATTTGTTTATTTTTGAGACCAACATTCTGATTGGGATATCATTAAACATCTCAGGATCTAATCCCACTGGGTGGGGCCACATAATTGCACAAGCAGGGCTCAGAAGATATTATCAGAGATGCCATCAACTTAATTTTTACTAACGTTTAAAATTTTTTACTAACTTTTACTGTGAACTTAAAAAACATAAAATTGGATGGGCATTTGCCCCTGCATAGCAGCAGAGAAAAAGAGGATTGTAAATATAATTGAAGATTGCTGTTATATTCAGCTTCATTTTCTTTTTATGTATATAACTAGCTTTCATATCTGTCCTGTCTACCTGGCCTTTTTTAACAAGATGCTGTAGTGATCCTCTTTTCATTACTTTTTCCTACTCCTTTCCTATCTCCCCTTTGAGCTCTCATTCCCAAATCTCCATTGGGAAAAAGAAAAGAAAACCCTTGTAAGAAATATACACAGAAAAACAAAACAAACTCTCACACAGGTTACCTTCAGAAGTGAATGTCTTATTCTACTTAGAGAGTTCATTGCCTCTCTGTCAAGGAGCAGATAGCGAGCTTTATCACCTGTTCTCTGGAATCATGCTTAGCCATCGTGTTGATCTGAGTTCTCACGTCTCTTGAAGTTTTTTAAAATTTTCTTTATGATGTTGTTATTGTATAAATTTTCTTCTATTTGTCACTTCGCCCCTTATCAGTTCATAAAGATCTACTCAGATTTCTGCGAAACTCTCTATTTTACTATTTTTATTGCACAATCATATTCCATAATACTTATATACCATAATTACTTTAGTTCTTTTCAATAGATAGACACCCCCTTAGGTTTCAGTTCTTCATTATTACAAAAAGAGCTGTTATGGGTATTTTTGTACATATAAATCCTTTCCCAGTTTCTTTGACGTCTTTTGGATATAGGCCTAATAGTGGTGCTTCTAGCTAGGTGAAATGATATATGCACAGTTTAGTGACATTTTTGGTCATAGTTCAAAATTTCCTTCCAGGATGGCTGGATCAATTCATAGCTTCCCCAACAGTCCATTGGCATGCCTTTCCCCCCATATCCCCTTTAATTCTTGTCACTTTTTAATCTTTTACAATCAAATGGATGTGAAATAAAAACATTAGAGTTGCTTTAATTTGCATTTCTCTAATTATTAATGCTTTGGAACATTTTTTTTTCACATTTGTGGATAGCTTCATTTCTTGTTTTTGAAAACATCCTGCTCATATTCTTGATCATATATGTATTGAAAAGATGTCATTAATTGTTATTAAAGCCACTTTGATTGACCTTGCATCACAGAGATATCACTACCTAGCTCTTTGGCTTATACTGTGTCTAAGACCTCAAGACATTTAAAGCACAGGGTATAACATTACAAAAACATAAAAGGAAAGTCATCCAGATAACTGCACTACTCTGTCACATAGAAGTTTTAGGTGGTTTTCTTGTTCTCTTTTCAACAAAATCAGCTCTACAGTCACATTATGTGTCAGTCAGGGAACACCAGAACAGAAGCCTGGTCTCTTTTTGTTTTTATATACTACCCATGAGGAACCTGAGCTGAGGGAGAGGCTCACATCCTTGCTAGTACTCCTGGTAACAGTTACTACCTTCCCGCTCTCACAGCCTCATTATCTTGTCTTCTTGACTGTTGTAAGCACCTGCCTATTTTGGCGGCTAAAAGCTGGTAAATATGAACTCTTCTTTCTCATTGTGGGGCAGAAGTATATGTGCAGGTGCCTGACTCATGGCCAGGATTCTAGTTCTGCAGAATTCTCATGGTTCTAACACTTATGATAGATTGACAAATGAATTTCCTTGAAAATAAATTTCAAAGCTTAGATTAGGGTTTGAGATTCTTTTTGAAAGCAGAAAGGATCATCTTCTCAGGGTTGCTTGGAACCCAAACATCCAAAGGAGGTGGGGCTACCAATTTCTTAGCAATGTGAGCAGTTTGTGCATGGATATGAGGACACCCACACAAGTGTTTATTTCTTGGCTTCAATCTGCTTGGCTCATCTCACACGTGGATTTGAACCAATTCTTTGGGACAAGCACTTATATTTCACTTGTGAGCTGTGGTCACGTAGCCATGAATTAAAATAATTAAAAGTTACAAACTCAGCCAACATGCAAGGCCTGATTTACTATCTCCTCTTCTGAATACTCTTGCTGGGAAAATCTGTTGACTGGAAGATGAACTTTGCTCATATAAGTATGCTTGGCTCTTAAGCAATCTTTAGATTAAATGCGGACTGAAAGCAATTGAATAAGAATCACTAGCAGTTTTATAGTAATGGTGGTGGTTACTTAATAGTAGAATAAGGCAGATTCAATCTAAATCCAACTCCTGTACTCTTCTGAAATTCAGAACAGAATGTCAACTTCTCTGGTTTGGTTTCCTCTTTCATGCTGGCAAAAGTTGATTTTCTGGTTTAAAGTAGAAAAATTTAGCCTTAAAAAATAAGTCATATTTGGACACCAACTTGTTCTGGCAAAAATGGCTTTCTGATGAGTTTCAATGTCCATGAATCAAACATATGGACTACATTTTCCTGGAAACAAACATCAATTTTAAATTGAAAGGGAAAATTACTTGGCAAAAAAATAAATAAATGTAATTTGCATTTTGCCAAACTGAAAGTGTTGGAAAAGTAGCTTGAGATATTTTGGTGAGTTGAAGGAAGGGAAAATTCATCCATCTATGCCTCATCAGGAATTCTGGTAGTTGTTTTTCTTCACTATGTTCTCTGGATTGAAGCAAGGCACAGTTATAGCTCACAACCAAAGTGAATGTGTTCTTTGGAGAATTAGGACCACCAAGTTTATGGATTTTTTTTTTCATTTTGTATCCATTTTTTTAGCACCATGCTGTTATGGGAATCTGAAGATCTTCCCTGCCCC
>CM053582.1:522732114-522765144 GCA_028627135.1 Pseudochirops cupreus | reverse complement strand
GAGATACACAGGCACTGCAGTTGGGAGATCCATCCTGCCTTACCAAAAAGTGACATAGGGGAGAATAGACTGAGGGAGGGGGGACGCACCGGGATGGCTGTTTTGGGGTGGTGGGTGGGGGAGGGATGGGGAGAAAATATGTAACTCAAAATCTTGTGGAAATAAATGATGCAAACTATAATAAAATTTAAAAAAAATAAAAAATAAACATTAGAAGCTATGAATTTTATTACAGACTTCTTTCTTAGATTTCCTCTCCTGTGGATTGTCTCTACTATTATTCTTCCTTCTTTAATTATAAATGTTCTTTTTGATATTTAGCTTGGTAAATTACATAGGCAATTTTCTTTATCACTATTTCTTTTCAGCTTGAAGCTATTTTCATTAGTTCTGCAAGATCCCAGATAAATATATTCATACCATTCCTCATTATATATGTTCCATCTTTGGTCTTCTAGGAGTCTGTCATTTCTGAATTTTAAGCAGTGATCCTAAAATTGAAATCCCATTCTCAGGCACCATCTTTGTAATAAACTGTTCATTTCCCAAATATGTCTTTCTTTTCTGAAGGCTTCACAAAGTTGTTGTCAGAACATGGATATATCCCCCTATAATACAACAAACCTATATATATGTTGTTATTAGTTTGACAAATACTGCCTCAGTCCTTCTCAGTCCCCCTCAATGGAGAGTCACCAATGACCACTACTTGTCACTTTTTTCCTCTGGCCATTACTAGATGAATATGCTCAACACAAATGTGCTATCAGCAACTTAAATTCTTCAAACTTGTTCCATTGCAGTGACAAGTAGAACTGGCATGGGGAATATAAACTTGATAACTTAAGGTTCACCAGTAAGACCTTTTCACCAAAAGTCATTATTTTCTTACTCCATCATGATGTAGTTAATGAATAGTCTCTCAGTCTTCCATTCTGCTAGAGTATTCACTTTGTACTTTGAAGGCACAAAATGTTGCCCTAGTGAGCCAATCTTATAATCCAAATATTTATAGCATTCATTGGTGATTTGTCCCATAACAAGATGGCACTATTTTGCCACAGATGTAGAGCTGGTAGGGCTCTTAGAAGTCATCTAGTCCTCACCTCTCATTTTATCAAGCTTGAGATTCTTGTCCACAAAGAAATGAAATGTAAGGAGGTGGATACCTGGGTGATTAAAATGGTATTGGAAGGGTACAGTGGGTGGAGACATTTAGTTTAGTCCTCACAGGAAATACTTTTTGAGGGAAGAAAGAAATCAACTCACGAGACATACACCAGAACTAAATCTGAGATAGATTGTATTTGAAACCAAAGGGAAAAACTTTCAAACTGAAATGTATGAGATTTAAGGTGCTTATACTCAAACCCATTTCATCCCAAGTTCCTAAGAAAGGCATTCGAATCTATTTGGTTCTTTTGAGTGGGACTAAAAACAAACTGAGCCATGTTGAAACACTGACAAACCTCAGGAACTGTGGACAGAGACATCCACCCTCCCCACTCCAGCCAGAGTCCAATTCTCAATCTGTAAGGAAGCTTAGAGCCAAGGAAATTTTGCTTGGTCTCATATTTCATTACCAGAATGCCTGTGCACCTCAGTTTAATTGTGCTGGTAAATCCGCTTTGAAGATGACTTTTTTGAAAAAGCCAATGCAATTACTCTTGCTGAATCACTCCTTCAAAGGATCATGGGATCTTAAAAGAATGAACAGTTACTATTAACAGAGTCTTACTTCATGGAGCTTTGTGCCCATTGAGGCCTGATTGGTTTGGGGCTTTGAACCTTTCCCAAATGTTGGGGCTCGGCCATTACTCAATCTATGCACAACCTAACTTCCTTTTCCTAAGAGAGAAGACATGAAATGACTCTTGCAAAATAACTTCAGTGACTGAAGGGTAAATGAATCAGATACATAAGGACTGCATTTCTTTGACACGAAAAGGAATTTAATAATTACGAGGGAGGAAAGTCATTGAGAGACATGGACTTTTGATGAGTCTGACTTTGTTTTGTTAGAGGTCAGCGAACCCAGACACAACTGGATACAAACTCTTTCACCTAACATGTAGTAGATGAAACTTGTTAGCTAATGTATATCCTTCTTGAATTTTCCATCTGAGAGAATAAAGCAAGCTACAATCAAGCATAAGAGAACCATTTGAAAGAGTTAGTAGAAGCATCACTTTACATTTTCCTCTTATAAGGGCAAAAGTGTTAACATAGCTTGCTCTCAAGGCACTTTGGGATATCACATGGAAGGATTTGACTTCAGGTCATGAGACCCAGAGAACCACAGGAAAAGGAACAATTGGTCCCACTGTGCCAACACAGGAAAAGCAGAGCAGGCTGCAAGGGTGTCTATCAATGATCACTGTATTTTTTTCATGCAAGAAAAAACCAAACAATTAGTTCAGGTTTCAAACTTATATAGGCATTGAAGAGACATTGAGATAAGTGCTGTTTGGTAACCAGTCACAGAGTGAAATGCCTTCTATCTCTAAGTGGTCATTATCTTCCCTGATGGTCAAAAATCTTCCAGCATATGAGTTTGTACATTGCTAGAACCTGCCTGTGCAGACTCTGTGGTAGATTCCAGAATTCTTAAAGTAGATATGAAACATCATAGCCTGGTATTCTGTGACTGCTACAATCTGACCCTGAACTTCATGTTGAATTTTGTCTTCTACAAGTTTCCTAAATACATCCTATGTGTAGTCAAATTGAACCATTTTCTATTACATAGTAGAACAAAAAAAGGTGATTGCACATGAAACTACAAATCTATTATGTACAATTTACTGCTCCTTTTAAATATATGATAAAGTTGTCATGTAACATTCCTTTTCTTCACTCCCCTCCCACCCTAGAGATGGCTACTCTTAGACACAAATATGCGTGTATGTATATGTATATGTAAAATCATTCTATACATCCATCTATTTACCAGTTTTTTCTTTGGATGGAGATAGCATCTTCCTTCATATGTCCTTTGTAGTTAATTTGAGTATTTATAATATTTAAAATTGCTTAGTCTCTCAATGTTGTCTTTGAAACAATATTGTTATTACTATATACAACATTCTCTTGTTTCTTCTCATTTCACTATTTATAATTTTGTACAAGTCTGTTCATGTTTTTCTAAAATCAACAACCTCATCATTTCTTACAGCACAGTAGAATTCCATCACAATCATATGCCGCAACTTGTTTGGCCTTCCCCCAGTTGACTAATACCCCCACAGTTCCCAGTTCTTGGCCACCACAAACAGAGTTGCTATAAATATTTTAGGACGTAAAAGTTCTTTTTCTTTTTCTCTAGTCATCTTTGGAAACAGATCTGGTAGTGGTGTTGCTGGTCAAAAGGCAGATTAATAACTCTTTGGGCATAATTCCATATTGATCTCCAAAATGGTTGAATTAGCTCACAGTTCCACCAACAGTGAATTTGTGTCCCATTTTTTCCACATATCTTCCAACACTTGTTGCTTTCTTCTTCAATAATTTTAGCCAATCTGATAGATATGAAATAATCTCTTAAAGTTGTTTTAACTTGCATTTTTCTAATCAATGATTTAGAGTATTTTATGTGATTATAAAATATTGATACATGACCTACATGTAAAGAAATATTACAAGAAAATTTGAAGAACATGAAATATATTGTCTGTTAGACTTACAGATAGGCAAGCAATTTATGAATAAACAAAAAATAAAGAGCAGTGTGAGGTATAAAGTGGATTATTTTGATCATTAAATTAAAAAGGGTTTTGTACAAATAAAATGTATCCAAGATCAGAAGGAAAGTAGAAACTGGGGGGAATTTTTTTTTTATAGTTTCTCAGATAATGGTCTTATATCTCAAATATATAAAGACTTTTGTCAAATCTATAAGAATACAAGAATGTCCTTTATGTCCAAAAGACCAAGGATCCCAGTGATGGAGATACAATCCAGGGAGCCAGAGGGAGAATCAAAACCTATAGAGGAGATTTAAAATACTTGGGTCCAGACTGTTCTCTATTAGTGAAATAGCCAGTATAGGTATAGAGTAAGGGCTCACAGACCCCTTGGGATAAGGACAGGAATCAGGGGGTGAGGAAATGGGAATCCTCTCTAGCCCCATCCATGAGGATTTATATGGAATATACTTTCCTAAGACCTATCTAAAGACATCTGGGTTAGAAGGTATGGGAGTAAAGTTAACTAAAGAGACAAAGGAGTGTGAAGAACAGTGTAGCGTAGGAAAAAGCAAAGTAAATGAAGCAGAGAAATGGAATCAGGTAGAAAAGTAGGAAGAAATTTGGAGATGGAATCTCCCCAAAAGATCCTGTCCCCCAGATTCCCGTAATGACAAGAAAGTAACTTAGGAAGTAAACCCAAAAAGGAAGAGAAAGGTTGTCCTCCAAACTGGCAAGATTCATGGGTTCAGGAGAAACAGCCTGCTTATGTTCCCGTTATTGAGGGCTATAATCAGCTAACCACACAGTGAAGGATGTTGCCAATAGGGTAGACATAGGGCAAAGGACCAAGATGGAAGTAGTCATTGGATCCAAGAAAGATAGATATAATCTCTTTCAAGGCTACTTTGTTGATGATTGTGTGGCAGGAGACAGTATATCTCCCATCAAAGTGGCACCCAAAATATTTTCATTGATTAGTGACTTCTGTGTTGGGGGTAAAGTACAAAGGAAATGGTAGAAGAAGCCAAGACTAGGAATGCTGATAAAGGAAAAGGAAAGAGGACTTGATTTTTCCTTAAGGAGCCCCCTGTAATATCAAAGAGAAGCTCACTTTAGAGAAAATAGAAAAGGTACAGGAGGACCTTGAATAATATTAGCCAAGAACTATGGATTTGAAAACCTGACAAAAGACCAAAATGGTCTATGTTGGAGGAGTTATGAGAAGATGGGGAAAGCTGTAATTTGGTTCAATTGTTCTGGAAAACAATTTGAGATTATACTAGGAGTGTCCCTACTCTACAAGTACTGTATGCCCCAATAAGCTTGAAGATAGAGGGAAAGATCTCATATGTATGCAAAATATAGCAGAATATTTTGTGGAAACAAAGCAGATGTCTGTCATCTGGAGAATAATTGAACAAAATGAGGCGTCTGAATTTAATGAAAAATTTTCATCAGTAGTGAGAGTTTCCTTCTAAGGAGTTGCCTACATCTGGAAACATTGGTCCAGAGCAAAAATCAATCAAACAAAAACTGAATGTGAAGAATTCAAAGGATTATGGGAAGTCTTGTAAGATTAAGGAAAAAGTCAGCAGAATCAAGAGAATGATTTATAAAATGTGGTGGGAGAAGAGACCTGTGATTTCATTGGTATAGAAACCCTAGGAACTCCCAGATGAGGAAACTCCCATCACCAATGTAGGTCAGCACGTTCTGAACTGCACCAGGATCAGTTCTTTGCAAACTGGACCTCTCTACAACTTCCACTTCTGAAGTATAGCCCAAAACACTGAAAAATTAGGTGACTTCACAGGACCATACAACTTGTACTTTTCAGATTTGGGTCTTGAACCCAGAACTTCTGGGTTTACACAATAACCACATTAATAGAAAGGAAAAACAAGACCAAAAGAAATCAGAACTGCTGATATAAATCCTTAAGTGCCCTCCTCCCTATCTTCCCTATTACTGTAGAGGACCATATTCTCCTCCCAGGCCCTCAGGCTCCCAAACTAGAAATCATCCTGGATTCCACACTATCTTTCATGCCCTCCCCATCCCTGCCCCCATCCAAGATGTTGCCAAGGCCCACTAATTTCACCTTTGCAACATCTCTTGCAAGAGATGTGGTGGTGGTGCAGAATATAAGAGTTTCTGAGTTAAAATCTGGCTTCTACCACTTTTACTTTACTAGCTATGTGACCATGAGCAAGATATGAAATAATCTCAGTCCCTCCATTTGTAAAATGAACTAGAGAAGGAAATGGCAAATCACTACAGTATTTCTGCCTAGAAAATCCCAAATGGGGTTACAAAGAGTTGGGCATCCCTAAAAAATGACTGAATAGCAACATCTCTTAAACATGCCCCCTTTTCCTTTTTGGCACTGCCACCTCTCTGGTCCAGATCCTAATCACCTCATGCTTTGATTATTGCAGTAGTTGCTGGTGGGTCTACCTGCCTGAAGTCTCTCCCCACTCCAATCCATTCAGTCACTAAAGTGATTTCTCTAAAATGAAAGTCTAATTATGTTGACTTCCTCACCTCCTACTCAATAAACTTCAGTACCTTCTCATTGCCTCCAAGATCAAATGTAAAATGTTTTGTTTGGCATTCAAAGCCCATCATAACCTAATCCTTTCCTACTTTTACAGCCTTCTTACGACTTGGTCGTAGTCTTTGACCTAGTGACATTGACTTCCTGGCTGTTTCATCAAAAAGACACTCTATTTCTCTACTCTGGGTATTTTCCAGCTGTTCACCATAACTGGAACACTATTCCTCCACCACTCCAAGTACTGACCTCTCTTACTTCCTTTAACTCTCACCTTTTACAGGAAGCCTTCCCCAACACCTCCTACTTTCCCTCTGTTAATTGTTTCCTATTTACCCTGTTTTATATAGTTTATTTTATATAATTTGTTTGCATCTTCTCCCTCCTCTTAGATTATTCTCCTCTTTCCATAGCCCCAGCACTTAGCACAGTCCCTGATACCTAGCAGACATTTAATAAATGTGGACTGATGATTGAGTGATTGGTTAAACATAGTTACAGACACGGAATAATGTACTATCAACTTTTGAATGTAGGGAATTAATGTACACTCTTGTTAATGATTCCCAAGGGTAGAGGGAGTGGGAAGAAGTAAGAGTGTGGCTTTTGTGCAGGACAGAAAATCTCTTAGCTCCCATTCCGTCCCAGGTAGGAGACTCTGGATGAAATCAGGAAAGCTTCATTTCCATCTCAGAAGCACCTATAACTAACAGTTATTGAGAGCTCTAAGGTTTACAAAACGTATTACATATGTTATCTCTTTTGAACCTCACAATAATACTTTGAGATACATGCTATTATCGCCTTTTTACAGGTGAAGGAACTGAGGCTAAAAAGATATAAATGACTCGCCTAGGGTCACATTGCTAATAAATTCTGTTGTAAGATTCAAACTCAGGTCTTCCTAATGCCAAATTAGGCCCTCTGGTCACTATACCACCTACGTTATACTTGAGGCCCGTTAGCAAGGAGCAGCTATATGTGCCTGGAGCTTCTAAAGCCTCTCTGGGTTGATTTTGTAGACATAGAGAATTTGAGCAGGCTCTGGGGATGTTAGCCTGCCCCTTCCCCTCAACAAGCCTTTCCGCCTTGTTTAAGCAACAGCTAAATAGATTTGATTTCATTTTTAATTTAGCAAGGAAAACAAAACTTGGGTTAGATTTTTGTTTCCTTGTGGTATTAGCCTTATAATTATATATAAAAGCAAACAGTCCAACCACAAATAAGGCTACATAAAACAGGCCACATATCCTGAACAAAAGTGCTTTCAAATTACAGAGGCATGATTGAAAAGCTTACTGAAAATAACCACACTTCATAAAAAACAAAATCCCATGACTTAACCCAGCTCAGAGCTTCACTGGAGCCACCAGCAAGGGTGGGAGAGAAGCCTGAGTCTTTAGTCAATCAGTCCTTTAAGTCTATTACCAAGAAAGAATCCCAGGAGCCAAGTTCAGGACAAAGAACATATTTGAGGGAGGGATCACTAGCAAGGGCTTCAGGATAATGGACGCCCAAGGCTGATGGGACAGGACTGCTGGTTTGCCACTTTCACTGGGGAGGCTTGGAATGCTGCATGGAGCAGGCTGAATGAAACTTCATGAAATTTGACACATGATATGGGGCTAAGCAGATGTCCTGCCGAGTTGCTGGGGAATTGTGGTCAATGAAGGCATTTGGGGGCTAGAAAACTCCATGCATGATGCCAATTTGAAGAGGAAGGGGAGTCTATAAAACACACTAGGGCCTCTGGCTTCTCAACTTGCCTTATGTTCAAGTATAAAAAGCAACAATGCTCCCACCCCAAACCTGAGTTTTTAGAAGTTCATGATCTCCCTTGGAATTATCGCTTTGAGTCTATTATATACTAGACTAGACTGAGACACAAATCAAGAAAAATTTTTAGTCATCAGAATAAGAATGTGTTTACCTGATTCTGAATCATGCTGGATATTTACAGGGAGCAGTTTTTAGCTCCCTCTTAAACTATTTTTTTCATCTGTTCTAGTGGGTACATTGAAACTTTGCTTGAAAATTTCTGACATGGTACGTAGCTATACAAGGGTCTGTTTGCCTGAAATCTGTGCCTACGAAGTAAAATTCTTAAATCTCAGCTGACTCTAACTTCTAGACCCTCCTCCCCTTCCCACCACATCCTTCGATATATTTGTGCAGAATAGTTCATTAGGGGAAGGAGAAGGCAATAAATTAAGGAGCAAGTCAAGTCAACAAGTCAACATTTATTAAGTAGTTCCTACGTGTTAGGCACTGTGCCAAATACTTGGAATTCAAATACAGGCAGAAAGAAGGATATTCTGCTCCCTCAATCAGCTGCCATTCTAATGAGTAAGACAACATAATAAAAGGAATTGAGAAAGGGAAGGGAGGAAGAAAATCTAGAATTAGGGGTGGGATCAGAGAGGAATAAACCAAGATATTATATAGACCAAAGAGGAGAGATGAGGGAATGCATCATTTTTCTTTATTTGAAGTGGTGGACTGAGTATAGATACCAAATATGCTGTCAGATGTGATTGCTGTGACAGGAAGAGGAAGAAAGAGGGAGGTGGGGAAGGAAGAGGAAAAGGGGGGGGAGGAGGAACAGGAAGATGAGGAAGAGGAGGAGGAGAGGAAGAGAAGAGAGACAGAGAGACAGAGTAGGGTAGGGGGAGAAACAGAGAATGAGAGAGAGAAAAGAGAGAAACAGAGAGAAAGAGATGGGGACAGAAACATAGAGAGAGACAAGCAGAGAGCTTTCTTTGGTGTTTATTTTCTGATGTGCTTACAAAGCCAAATAATCTTCACATCTTTTTTTTCTTGATAGGAATGTTTTAAATTATTTTCTTTTATTGAACATCCATCTTTGTCATAATTAGGCTCACCTTGGGTTGCATCGTGGACTTCTTTGATCTTCAGAACACATTATCAGTTTCTTGTAGGTGTAGATTAGTTTTGTGTTATTCAAATTTCCTTTCAATTATATTTGAAAGTATTTCTCCTTGGTACTTGACTTGTTTGTCATTGAAATTATTAACTCAAAACACTATGTGTCTTGTAGTTTTCAACATGGTGTTTTGTTTGTTTTTCTGGAAGCATTCTACGGAATTTCTGCACACTGTTCTCTGCTTTCAGAAGTTTTGGAGTTCTGGATGATTTCATTATATTATTACTTGCACAATTCTGTACATGTATTTTGACTCGTATTCTTCAGGGAGACCTATGATCTTCAAGTTGTCTCTGTGTCTTGAGACGCAGTGTCTTTGTTTACATAGTGAACATGTGCTCTTTCAATATTATTGCTTTTTGCCTCTCTTATTCTAGATTGTCTTTTTCTTCTGCATATTTGCATTCCCAATGAGTTGTTTTTCTTCTGTTTATTTGGAGAGACCATGGCAAATTACAGGTTTTTCTATTCTGACAATTATTTTTGTTGCATCAGCCATGCATTCTGTTTTCACAATTCTTATTTCTCTTGAAATATTTGGGAACATCCTGTTGTGATTCCATGATCTGTTGGTAATCTGCAAGATCTTCCATCCTCAACCAGTATTAATTTTTTTGTCCAACAATATTTATTCAGAGTTGTTTGGACTCATTTAAATATCTTAGAGGTGATTATCCCTTCTCTTTTAATAACTTCCTTGTTGATTTATCTACTTGGACTCAAGGTTTTTAGCTGAGTTTGTTTCCTCCCAAGATCTTGGATGATTTCAATCTTTTCTCCCTTATATTCTCCTATCACTCACTTTCTGAATCCTTTCCCCTTCCTCCCAGAGCTAAACCTCAAAGCTGTCTGAGCCTCCTCAATTTGGGGGAATTTATTTTTCACTGGACTTAGTTCCTGTCCCAGGTGACTTCTGAAAAGGTGTGTGTGCATGTGTGTGTGTGTGTGTGTGTGTGTGTGTGTGTGTGTGTGTGCATGCGCATGCACGTGTGCATGCATGCATCTGTGCAGAACTTGCCCTAGATAGATGCCAATCCTCTTTCTTTAAGGCCTGGTGCAGACTTCTCTACCATTGCTGTTCTTCTCCTTTCCCTCTTTTCTTTGGTTCTCTGACTCACAGCTGTTGTAGCTCATCATGCTGCCATCCTAGGCTAAACAAGCATTGAATTGCCTCTACCTCTACTTTCTCCACACAAGGAATTAAGGAGAGGTTGTGGAAAGAGTTGTGTTTCTCTGCTTGGTGCAACAGAATGGTGAAGTATAGCATTTAGCACAGTGCCTGGCATATAGTAGGAACTTAATAATATAAACTGAAAGAGGCAAAGTAAAGAAATTGCTGAGTTGATAGTAGAGTACAAGCTCGTGGGCCAGGTCATGTTGGCATGGCAGAGCATGGGAGCTGGTTTGGGAAGAGTGTTGAGTGAGTGTGTCTGAGATGAAGGATTAATCTTGACTTGACTTCATAGGACAGAACCAAGATGGTTAAGTAGAGAAAGCACTCAGCCGAGTACTGCCCTCCAAAAAACTTTAAAATAACTCCTCAAATCAAATTCTGGAGAGGCAAAGACAACAAAAGGTCAAAAGTTAGACATGCTTCCAGCCTAAGACAACTTAGGAGGTCAGAAAGAGATTTATGACCCAACGGTGGAGGCTGACCCAGAGCATCAAAAATAGAACTACTTAAAAGGGATAAGAAAGAGAAACTACATATTACTAAAAGTCACTATAAACAATGAAGTAATATCAAGCATATATGCATTAAATGACATAGCATACAAATTCTTAAAGGAAAAGTTGATTTAATTACAGGAGGAAACAGACAGTAAAACTAGACTGCTAACTCTGCTCTCTCAAGACTAGATAAAACTAACCATAAAATAAATAAAAAATTAAGAAGATTATTTGAATCTTAGAAAAAAAAATTAGATATGGTAGACCTCTGGAGAAAGCCAAATGGGAATAGAAAAGAGTATCAATTTTTATCAGCTGTCATGCCACCTCCACAATCACTGACCTTGAATAAGCTTCACAACAAAATGCAGAAAAGCAGAGATATTAAATGCATCCTTTTCAGATCATAATGCAATAAAAATTATATTAAATGAAGGGCTGTGGAAGCATAGATTAAAAGTTAATTGGAAACCAAATAATCTAATCCTAAAGAATGAAGTAGGTAAAATAACAAATTATAGAAACAATAAATAGTTTCATTAAGGAGAAATATAACAATAAGACAACATTCCAAAATTTGTGGGTTGCAATCAAAGCAGTTCTTAAGAGAAAATGTATATCTCTAAACACATATATCAGTAAAAAAGAGAAAGAGCAGATAAATGAATTGGACATAGAACTGAAAAAAAAACACTAGAAAAATAACAAATCAAAATTTTCCAATTAAACAGCAAAATGAAAATCCTAAAAATCAAAGTAGAGATTAATAAAACTGAAAGTTAAAAAAAAATCAAACTAATAGATAAAACTAGGAGACAGTTTTATTTTTAAAAAGATAAACAAGTAGTTGATTTGATTTTTAAAATAAGAAGAAAACCAAATTACTACCATGAAAAATGAACAGAGTGAATGTACCACCAATGAAGATGAACCTGTAGCAATTATGTATCAACAAAACTGACAAACTAAGTGAAATGGATGAATATTTACAAAAATATAAACTGACTAGATTAACAGAAGAGGAAAGCGAATACTTGAGTAACTCTATCTTAGAAAAAGAAACTGAACAAACCATCAATGAGCTCCCTAAGAAAAAATCCCCAGAAACAGATGGATTTACAGGTGAATTTCACTAATATTTAAGGAACAATTATTTCCTATTACTGTGAAACCATTTTGAAAAATAGGCAAAGGAGGAGTCCTACCAAATTCCTTTTATGACACAAAGATGGTACTGATAGCCAAACCAGGGAGAGCAAGAACAGAGAAAGATAACTATAGACCAATTCCTTTAATTTTATAGCAATATATCACAAAGATCATACACTATGACCAGGTGGGATTCAAAGCTGGTTCAATATTAGGAAAATTATAAGCATAATTGACTATCTAAATAATAAAAACAACAAAAATCATATGACAATAGATACAGAAAAAAACTTTGACAAAAAATACAACACCCATTCCTGTTAAAAAAAAAAAAACAGCAGAAAGCACAGGAATAAATGGAGCCTTTCTTAAAATCATAAGTCACATCTATTTAGAGCCAAGAGCAATCATTATCTATAAAGAGGATGAAGTAGTTGAAACAAGAACTTTAGCAAAATTTCAGAAAAAAAACAAACCTACAGAATTCATCATCATTTCTACATACTACCAACAAAACCCATCAGCAAGAGAAAGAAAAATTCCATTTAGAATGATTGCAAACAACATAAAATACATGGGAATTTACATGCCAAGACAAACTCAGGAACCCCATAAAAAGAATTACAAAACCCTTTTCACATAAATAAAGACAAATCTAAACACCTGCAGAAATAGTAATTGCTCATGGGTAGGCTGAGCCAATAAAATAAAAAAAAAATCACAATTCTATTTAAGTAGATTTACTTATTCAATGCCATACCAATCAAACTACCAAGGAATTATCTTATAGAGCTGGAAAAAAATAATAACCAAATTCATCTGGAAGAACAAAAGGTCAGGAATATCAAGAGAATCAGTGGAAAAAATATGAAGAAAGGCAGCCTAGCAGTAGCAGATTTCAAACTGTATTACAAAGTGGAAATCACCAAAACAATTTGGTACTAGCTAACAAAGAGAGTGGTGTATCAGTGGAAGAGATTAAGTGCATAACACACAGTAGTAAATGACCATAGTAATCTAATGTTTGATAAACCCAAAGATCTAACCTTTTGGCATAAGAACTTAACCACCTGACAAAAAATTCTGGGAAAATTGGAAAGCAATTTGGAAGAAATTAAGTATAAGCCAACATCTCATACCAAGATAAAACCAAAATGGATAAATGATTAAGACATAAAGGGTAAGATAAGTAAATTATGGGAGATTGAAAAATGTACCTGTCAGATCTATGAATAAGGGAAGAGTTTATAATCAAACAAGAGACAGAGAGGAGAAAGTTAAATGTATAATTTTGATTACATGGAAATTTTTTTAAAAGCTTTTGCACAAACAAAACTAATGCAGTCAATGTTAGAAGAAAAATAGGAGACTCAGAAATGTATTTTACAGCAAATTTCTCTGATAAAGGCCTCATTTCTCAAATATTTGAGGAAAAAAACCAAATTCACAAAAGTAAAAGGCATTCCTCAGCTTCTAAATTGTTAAAGGGAATGAACAGACAATTTTCAAAAGACGGAATCAAAGCTATACAGTCACATGAAAAAAATGCTCTAAATTACTACTAACTAGAAAATATAAATTAAAACAACTCTCACGTACCACCTCACATGTATCAGACTGGCTAACATTACAGAAAAGGAAAATGCCAAATGTTGGAAGGGATGGGGAAAAATTAATACATTAGTGCACTGCTGATGGAGTTGTGAAGTCATCCAACCATTCTGGAAAACAATTTGAAATTATGGCTAAAGTACTCTAAAACTATTCATATTCTTTAACCTGGCAATACCACCACTACATTTGTATACCAAAAATATCAAAGAAAAAGGAAAATGACCTATTTGCACAAAAATATGTATAGCATCTCTTTTTGTGGTGGCTAACAGTTGGAAACTGAAGGAATGTCCATCAGTTGGGGAATGACTGAACAAATGATATATGGTTGTGATGGAATACTATTGTGTTATAAGACATGACAAGCAGAATGATTTCAGAAAAAAGACGAAAAGACTTATATAAATTTAGACAAAGTGAAGTAAGAAGAACCAGGAGAACACTGTACATAGTAACAGCAGTATTGTAAGAATGAACAACTATGAAAGACTTAGCTACTCTGATCTTGGATATATTGATCCAAGACAGATCTCAAGGACCCATGATGAACAATGTCATCCACCTTTAAAGAAAGAACTGATGAACTCTGGATGCAGATTGAAGCATATTTTTTAAGCTTTCTTTATTTTTCTTCATTTTTCTTTGTTTTCTTTTGCAACTTGAGTAACATTCAAATATGTTTTGCATGACTTCATATCTATAATTGATATCAAATGACTTGCCTTCTCATAGGAGAGAGGTACAGAATTTGAAACTCAAAATTTTTTAAAAATCAATATTACAAAATTTTACAAGCAATTGGGAAACTGAGCAAATGGAGGAAAACAGAGGTTAAGTAACTTTCTCAGGGTCATATGGCTGTTAAGTGTCTGGGACCAGATTTAGCTGATGCCTCATATTAAGCTTGAAGCCCTTTAAAAAAACCCAGATCTTTTTCAAGTGAAGTTCTCTCTAGGCTCCCCCAACTTGTACTTAGAAAGTTGTTTTTTGAACCCATTGTAAAACTTTACGTATATTAATAACTAATTTTTGCTGTAAAGGTTTGGTCATACTTAATAGAGCTCAGAAGAATGGAACCAGGTGTTTAAAACTGATTTAATATTTGTGAAGAGAGACTTTCGATAAGTTGTTTCCTTTGGCCCCAGAGGGCAAAAATAGAAGCAATAGTTTAAAGTTTAAGGTAGCGGAGTTTGGCTGTGAAAAGAAAAAAATCACAAAAATGGAAGTCATTCAAGAATGGAATGTACTTCCACAGAATCATTGGGTCCCCCTCATTGGAAATTTTCAAATACTTGTGGGAGTTGTTTACATAGGAGACTTCTCTCTGGTGGTAGATTGGGCTATAGAACTCTGAGGTTCTTTGCAATTCTGAGATCCTCTGATTCTATAATGAAAATAGACATCATAGCCCTCTAGATGTAATTGAGGATGAAAAAAATGATTTTATTGAATTAGGAAAAAATAATAAAATTCATCTGGAAAAACAAAAAATCAATGGAATTAATAAAAAAAAGTAAAAGAATGAGGTTTAGCAGTAACAGATCTTAAACTATAAGGCAGTAATTATCAAAACTGTTTGGTACTGGCTAAGAAATAGAAAGGTAGATCAATGAAACAGAGTAGACATACAATTTATAGCATCAAACAAATATAGTAACCTTGTGTCTTACAAGTGTAAAGGCTTAAGATTTTGTGATAATAATTTGTTATTTGGTAAAAATTGTTGGGAAAACCGTAAAGCAGTGTGGCATACGTTAGGAATAAACTATCTTACACTATTTACCAAGATAAAGTCAAAATGGATATATAACCTAGATAAAAAGAGAGATATTACAAGAAAATTCGAAGAACGTAAAACATATTACTTGTCAGGCTTACAGATCGATGAACATTTTATGAACAAAGAAGAGAGAGAACAGAATGAGGTGTAAAATAGATCATTTTGATTACATTAAATTAAAAGGGATTTGTACAAATTAAACAAATGTAGCCAAGATCATAGGGAAAGCAGAACATTGGGATGACTGAATCTTTAATGCCTTGTGGCAATGGACACAACAATGTAAGAACACTGGGAGGAATTTTAGCTTCCATGAGCCTTTAAAGGAAACCAAACATCAGTGAGTATAGATGCCTATCTAGTCAAAAATGACATTTCCAACATATCCAAACCACTAACTTAACTAAGCAAAGGAAAATAAATCTCCAATTCAAAACTAAAGTCTGTATCAACTTAGTCATCCCCAATAAATACAAATCCTAAGGATAAACACAACCATCTTCTTCCTAAAATGAGGATTAATTTAGTCTATGGTCAAGCAAGTCCTTAAACACATGCATCAGTTCACAGGACACATTTTCTTTTACAAAAGATAAACTTGAACCCCCTGAGGTCACGGAGCAGAGGCTGATTTTGAACCTAGGTCCTCCTGTAAAACCCAGTACTCTTACCATGATAGCATTCTGAACTTGACTTTGTCTATTTCACTCAAAATTGGTTTATTTCTTGATTAATGGAATTCAGTGTATGATGGCCAACATAACATTCATCCAGTGATTTTTAGATACCTCAATGACTTATGAAATTAAAGAGCCATGGGGTACCCTAGAGATCATCTGTTTATACATGCTCATTTCTTAGAATCTATTACACTTCATTGAAACTTCACTTAAATTGCAAAGCGATTGGTCCTGGACATGTCATTTCCCCTGCCCATAGTTTATTTTTTTCAAATGTAACCTGAAAGGATTGGGTTAATTGATCCAAGTTTAAGTTCTAGCATTTCATGATACTGTACCTAATTTGTACAACAAATGACTAAAGTGGAATGAATAGCCTCAAATCACTTAGAAGAGGGAGTAAATGGGGGGAGAGATGCAGATACACAGTTTAGGGCAGAGATGCTTGGACACTGTAAGATAGCAGTCAAAAGAAAAAGAGGGGTAGGTCCAGGCCAAGGTAAAGATCATTTGTGGTAGGGGTACCAGAAAGAAGTACCCCATCTGGTATCTAATTATTTTATTGTTTCTTGGTAACTAGATGGTTAGCTCAGTTGTCTCTAAGATACTTGAAGGAAGTCAAGCACAATTGTAGATATCTAAATTTTGGCATCTCTGGGGCTTAGTTATGGCTCTAACTAGAACTCAGGATTCCTGTCAGTTCAGTGGTTTTTCTGCTCTGTCACATTGCCTCTCAAATGTAAATGGATGGGAAAAATGGTCCATCTGGTTGTAGTATGTACCTTCAACTCTTCCTATATATACATTACACTAAATATACCGAATTATACCGTTGCAATATAGCTGATTTACTGTGACTGCTCTGAAACAAGGCACCACTCAGCAGGGCCCAGGCACTGTACTCCCTGGCCCTCCAGAACCAGGAAAGTGGTCCAGGATATTTCAAGTTGTCCAAATATTTCAGTCCTGATCAGTCTGATCGGCCCATGCAATAGAAATCCAAATTTGGTCTAAGGGCTAATGGCTGTGCTATGAGAATCTGGCCCATTATCTTTCATTATTAAGGTACATCTTGCCAACATGTGGTTTCTTTGGCAATGTAAACAACATTTTATTTCCCTAGTAATGTGTTATGTAGAGACTTTTAAAAATGAACTTGAGAACAAATAAATTTAGAAGCGCGGGCTGGGTATTTGGGGATTCATGAGGTTTAGAATGTTTCCAGTCCATAGACAAAAAAATTAATATACTTCTTATACAGTGGCAATGTACTTTCATGGGACATGTAAATGTGGAAACTGCCTCTCCCATGCCCCTTCTTTCACTTTGCTATTCACCCTTTATATATATAACTGATGACAAATGTTTCCAGATGAAGAACATGGTGCAGTCCTAATGGAGTGTTTTGACCACCTGAGATGTCTCTGACAAATTAAATGTTTGATGATAGATTAAGCTGCACCACGATATTGAATAAGCCTGAAATATCCTGAAGAAGCTATCTTAATAGAAAATTTGCTGTGTTTGGGCAGGGCCATTGTTTTCCTACGAGGACGCCCTATTATCCCATCTCATTCTATTGGTGGTCATCAAGACAACCGAAATTTTTGGGTGGCAGCCTCTTTGCCCTTGCTCTGACAATTGTGTGAGTTGACCACCAGAGAAACCAACTGCTGAGATCTGTTTCTCTAATCTTCTTTGCTACTCTCCATCTTCCTAGTTTATTCATCATCCAATTGGCTAATAAATGGGAATGTGAAGTGTTGGAGGTTAGTGGCTGGTAGGCTGATGAAAAAATTATTGAGTGAGAAGAAGCTATTTGAGGATATGAAGATATTTGAAGATTGCATGTTCATCTTGAATTTGCCATAGGCAGTACAATGTTAAATAAGGCAACAGAAAAAGGCAGAAGCTGTGGATGAGTGTTTATTACCCTTCAATAAAGAAGGGGTTGGAAAAAAACACCCCTCGCAAGCTGACTTTGATGTACATGGCCTGTGGTCCATTGACGATGCATGGGAGTGACAAGTCTAATCGGGGGAACACTGGCCTCTGAGGGGAGCTGATTGTTAAATTTTTAGTGTGAGCATTTACTAGTTTAGAAATCACAAAACTGCAAATCAGACCTTGATTTATAGTTTCATTAATTGTTTAGACTCAAGAAAGTGTTGATAATGCAGATTAAAGTTAAAAGTGTGCCATGATTTTTATAGAGATACTAGTTAAAAAAAATTTACCAGCACACTACTACTGATTACAAGTTTTATTGGAGTTATATGTATAATAAGGATAATTTGGGAAGGTGGGAATAGTGGAATAAGGGGAACTCTTGAATTCTTAACATGATTAGGAAGACACATACACACACAAAACTATCAAGTAACCCAGTGTAACTGGGCCTGGAATCAGGAAGCTCTGAGTTCAAATATGATCTCAGACACTTAATAACTGTGTGATCCTGGGCAAGTCACTTAACCTCTATCTACCTTAATCCACTGGAGAAAGAAATGACAAAACGACTCCAGTATCTGCCAAGAAAACTCTATGGACAGTATGGTCTATGGAGTCACAAAGAGTCAAATATGACTGAACAATATGTATATATGCATATATGTACATGTATTTGCACATGTACACAAATATACACACATACATCTATGTATAAAACCTGTGATGTGTATGTAATGGATAATAAATATGTATGCATGCATATATACATATATTTTTTCTATCTTTTATCACACTTTATAGATGAGGAAACTAAAATTTCAAGTGGTGGAGTGACTTTTTCGGTGTCACAAAGGAAGTGTCTAAGGCAGGATTCAGAGCAAGGTCTCTCCTGCCCCAAGGGCAGCACTTCCTCCATTAGGCCATACTCACTCCTAGGTAGCTGTTGGCAGACATAAAGTGCTGCCTCCTTCAATCTCTCCCACCTCCAGACCCTTTATACTAGTTTTCTGAAAGGTCTAATCACTCTCTAATCACTTGCCTTCAGCAAGTAACATCGTAGAGAACAAAAATCTTCATCTTCACTTAGCTAAGAATAATGACTAGATCTATATGAGGAATTCCCACATGAGGAAATTCCTCCAGCAATGTAGATGAAGATCACCACCTTCAATGGCAACATATAGTCTTAGAGGGTTGCCTAGAACGCTGAAAAATTAAGTGCTTTTCCCAGGATCAAATAGCCAGTATAGCAGATGTGACCCTTCCTGGCTTCAAAGTTGACTTCCTAGCTATTTCACCATGTTATTTCTCAGCTAAAATGTTGAGGAGGAAAAGTATATATCTTCCCTCTCTCAACGCAAAGATGCCAGGAAAATCTCTACTTCTTTAGATAAAGCATCAGGTATAAATTTGAATACAGTAGCAGCGCAGCAGCCCAAAGGAAAAGCCTTGATCTTAAGGACAATGGCATAAGATTCTCAGTTTCTCAGGTGACAATTTCATCTTGGCCATCCTGAGAGAACCCATTATTCTGGAGCAGAGGCTACAGTAAGATAGGAAGACAATATGTAACTTTTCCTGATTCTCTCTTTCTGTTCTTTACCTCTGTCTGACTCAGTTTACTCATCTGTAAAATGGGGATAATAATGGGAAAAGCACCATGGGGGGGGAGGGGAGAAAACATGGGGAAATAATGGCTCATGGGAAAAGCTCAGCCTGAACACAATGAGGGATTGAGATGGAGCCCTCATTCATTCTTTCACTTTCAGCCAATTTCTACATTTTGCGATTTACCTATGCCTGGTAAAGTATATCTATGTTTGTATAATATTTTCTGGTTTTGACCAGAGTAAACCTCACAAAATAGACAAGTGATTTCTAAAAATGACTGCAAGGAAACTGTGGACTAAAGATAGCATTGATAATGTGAGAACAAGCAAAGAATAAGACAATGACAGAGCCAACAATGTCCCACTCTTAGCATTGACTCTCCCTTTGCCCCACCGAGGTAAAAGCAAAGGCAATGTAATAGTACTCACAAGAAGTTAGGGAAAAAAATGAAATGAACAGAAAATGTATTTGAAATATGGAATAACATCCTCTATTATTAATGATGAAATATCCTTAAGTGATCATTGCGCCTTGAAATATTAGCTAATGAAAGTGGGAAACCATGACAATTAATAGGACACTTGGAAACTGAGTTGTTGTTGACAAGACAACATAAGTATTTTACTTGTGAAGACAAACAAAAAAAGAAACAAAAACCTCTCTTGACGGGCACAATGGTGCACTCCTACAATCCTAGCCTGGGATCCAAGGCAGGGTGATCCCTTGAGCTCAGGCATTCTAAGCTGCAGCAGCTAAGCCAAACATTGACACCAATATGGTGAGCCTTGGAAATTAGGGAAGTGGGGTATTAGGTAGTCCCAGTCCCAAACCACCACCACCATCACCTGCACAATATACCTCTCCAATCTGTCCATTTAGAAAATTTAAAATCTTCTTGAAAAATCTCCAAAAAAAGAATTTCAGTGCGTTTTTAAGCCCTTTGTTAAACATAAAAAAGTACAATATCTTTTTTTGTTTACAAGAGCAACTGATTGCTAACAGGAAGATGGAAACTGACTTTACTGAGAAAATGATTCCTAAGCCTTGGAAAAAGACACCCTTGCCCCTGATGGAGTGGACCAACCTTGATGCCCAAGCGGATTCCCCTACCTTTGAACCTATGTCAGCAAGTAGCAGGAGAAACAGAAGGTACTGGAGAGGTAGAAGCTAAAGGGGTTATTCCTTTGAAAAGTCAGAGATCACTGGCCATGGGAATCCTGAGCCATGGTAGTGCGGACAATGCAAGTACATTCAGGTAGAATCTGGACTACTAAAATTTGTCCAAACAGGACACACATTGCTGAGCTTCACTCTCCTGCATCCCCTTTGTCTCTCTTTCCTTGGGGGGAGGGAATGATTATCACAATTTTATAACGTTTTCATAATGGTCACTTTGCTCCCTAACCTGCCAAAATATGACAAAGCAGATGCTCAACAGAATTGCTAAACATTATATTCTATTGCATCAGTTCACCATTGCGGGGTGGGGGTTATTGAGAAACACCCAAAAGGGTAGAAAGATTTAAAACTTCTATATCTGCCTGAGCTCAGTTTCTCATTAGGGGACCTGAATTTAAAGGAGCCAGAGAGTATTATTGATTTATTTTAACAGCGTCCCAGAACAGAGGTACCAGAAGGAATCAATGCTGAAGAAGTGGCTCCTAGGTGAACTAGGTAAAGCTTATTGCTTTTTTCTTCATGGTCAGTTTGTAAAACAAAACAGAACAAAACAAAAAACAAACCAAAAAAACCCACCTATACTCCAGAAAGAAGGGATGAGTTCCAGTATTGTCCAGTCCATTAAAAAGATGTCAGTGGTGTTGGTGGGGGAGAAGAAACAATCAGTTAGTGAACAAACATTTATTAAGTATGTTCTATGTCCCAGGCACTGAAGTACTAGGGATACAATGGGAGGCAAAAATCAGTCCCTACTTTCAAGGAGCTCACAGACTAATAGAGAAGCAACATGTAAATAACTATGTACAAATAAGAAATATGTGTATCTACAGACATGGGTAGGGAGGTGGCACAGTGAATAGAATGCCAGACCTGGAGTTAGGAAGACTCATCTTCCTGAGGCCAGATCTAGTCTCAGATATGTACTAGCTGTGCGACCTTGGGCAAGTCATTTAACCCTGTTTGCCTCAGTTTCTTCATCTATAAAATGAGAAGAAAATGATAAACCACTTCAGTATCTTTGTCAAGACAACCCCCAAATGGAGTCGCGAAGAATCGTACATAAAGGAAAACAACTGAACCACAAAAATACAAACACACATCTCTCTTTCTCTCTCTCTCTCTCTCTCTCTCTCTCACTTTCTGTCTCTGTCTCTCTGTCTCTCATATGCATATTTATATACAATTTTCCTCTGCATACACATATGTGTATGTAATATATATGTGTGTATATACACACATATACATATAGATATACACATATATGTGGAAATATATACATAAACATATACATATATATTTGGCAGTAGCATTAAGGGGGACCGAGAAGGCTTCTCGTAGAAGATTGGAACTTGAGGGAAGCCAAGGAAGCCAGGAGGCAGGGAAGGGAGAGAATTCCAGGTTTGGGGACAGACAGTGAAAATGCTCAGTATCCTGTGTGAGGAATTGCAAGGAGTCTGGTGTTATTGGATAGCCGAGTATGTGGAAGGAGGGGAGGGTCAAGTGTAAGAAGACTGTAAAGATAGGAGGGATCCAGGTTAAGAAAGGCTCTAAATGTTAGAACATTTTATATTTGATGCTATCGGAGAGACACTCGCATTTATTTAATAATAATTTACATAAATTTAATAATTTATTTACCAGCTCAGAAAGCTCTGTTTCATGCAGCAATACACAAAACAGTATTTTATATACAATACACTATTTGAACCTCTCAACAAACATGTGCTGCAGGTGCTATTGATCCATTTTACATATGGAGAAACTGAGGGATCAAGAGAAGATCAGTGACTTGTTTGTGGTTACATAACTAGAAAGTATCAGAGGGACGATTTGTGATCTTTCTGGTCACACATTCAGCTCTCTTTCTACTATACCAAGCAGACTTTAGAATGGTAAATGTTTTGAAGGAAGGAGGAAAGCATTCCATCACTTGACCTTAGCCCCTTTCCAAATTCTGAATTTAGTGAAACACAATCTAAATAAAAATTAAATCATATGATGATACTGAACTGGATCAGATGAGAATGCTATAGAATTCAGAAAAATGAGTTATCTTCATAGGTCTTCCCCCCGCCTTCATTTTCCTTCTTCCCAATACATACACCACCTAGTTAAATCACCAGGATTAGGGACCTTTTCTTTCCCTTATGGCAAGATCTTTTTGCCACTGTTTGACTGACTTATATTTCCACCCTCTTGTCATAGCTTGAAAGCCATACCAGACCCAAAGTTTCCTTATTTTTTTGGCCAAAGAGTTTGTTCTCTGCTAAATAAGAAAGCTTAATCAGGCTAACTAGAAAGGATTGCTATTCTTCCTGGACATCAAATAACTATAAACCACCCCCATCATTTGGAAATTGTATGGAGTGGATAAGAAACATATGTATGAAACCTTCTTGGAAAGCCACAAGCTTAATATTTAAGAGAAAAAAGCTTGACACAAAATGTGTTTTATGTTTGGCTGCGTCCAGAACATCTGAATATGAGTTTGAGCTATTGGGATCACCTGGAACTTTGATGAATGACTCAGAGGATAGACTACAGTCTTTTCATTGGCTCCTGCTACATTCTGGCATTGGGGGAAGCTTTGGCATTTGGAAAAACTCATCCAGCTTTTAGCTTGAGACCCCCAAGTCAGTGAACATGGGTCCTACACTGGAGATGTGCCTGGTTCCATCAATGCAGCAGGTAATATATGTCTTCCTAGATTTACTACTGGATTACAACATCACAGACACATGGGAGAACTGAAAGTTCATTCTCATCATCGCCTGAAGTTTTGTCTACATGGCTGAATGCACAGCAAACTTTTGTGACTTTCTTATCTGACATGTCAACCTCATGTTGATGTCCCAGCTCAGTGCAGAAGCAGAGAAGGACTTTCTGGTTGTTGCAAACCTGTGCAATGACTAGTCCTCAGGCAGTAGGATTAGCCAAACCAGGAAAAACCCATTAGACAGAAGGAGCTGAGGGAAGGTGGAAGTAACTTTAGGAATAAATACAATAATATCTTAAGATACCAACAAAGCTTGGGATAAACACAATACCATCTAGCAGCCTGCCAGTTTGGGGACTGATACATTGTTGTATGAATCAGGTAAATTCCAAACTGGGGGTCTTATCCAGGAGGAAGGACAGGCCAAATATAAATACAGAAGCTAAAGTGAAAAGAGTCTAAAATCTGGGTATCATCCAGTCAAATACGGGTTAAAGGGCTAAACATTTCTCAGTGGGGATTAAGTCGACCTGACAGTAGTTGACTAGGACCCATATTTTCAGAGATAAGACAGTCAGGATCATAGTCCTACTAAAAAAATGTGACTGGGAGATGAATAACAAGATCAGGAACCAATTCAGTGAGAGCCAAGGATGTGACGAGCAGATATGATGAGCCAAAGAACTAAGTGTATGACCTGGGGAAGCTCACTTAACTGTTCCATTGGCTTATTTTTAAAATAAGGGAGTTAGACCGGATGATATAACTCTAACATCTAATGAATTTATGAACCACTAAAGCGTAGCTCAGTCTAGAGCTAGTATTTTTTCCAGAGTATTAGATGGGATTGAAGAGAGGTACCAATTACAACAACAATAATAAGAGTTAGCATTTAATTAGTGCTTTTAAGTTTTACAGTACAAATATTAACTTATTTAATCCTCACACCAACCCTTTTTTTCCAATGAGATATAAAACACCTCACTAGTGGTCTTCAAAACAACAGAAACTTTTGGGTTTTACTTGGCTCTGACCTCAGGAGGGCATCGATGTTGATCTAAACATTAGTAAAGCTGAATTTCTTTCTTCTTGTTTTAATCGGGTTTAAATATATTTCCCCCTAAAGCATATGCACACTAATAACACCTTTCTCTTGTCATAGGTTATGAATCAACCCCTTCTTGGCCAGTAAACAAACACTGAGGACTCTGTGAAACCTGGAGTTTACTATCGGCAGAAAGGGAGTACAAGAGTGTGTGGGACAGCATTCTACTTGCTTATGGAAGTCAGGTTATTAGAATTCTATGCCCCAAAGAATGATTGATTGGAATTGCCCTCCCCCCCCTCCAATTTGTTATGTCAACTTGTCTGAATACTGAGGGAGGCAAACTATCACAACCAAACTGGAATATTGGATGATTTTTTTTTTTTTTTTTTTTTTGCTTTTTGGATGGGGAAAGGCGGGGCAATTGGGGTTGAGTTGCCCCAGGTCACACAGCTAGTAAGTGTTAAGTGTCTGAGGGCAAATTTGAATTCAGGTCCTCCCAATTCCAGGGCCAGTGCTCTGTGCACTACACCAACTAGCTGCCCCTACACCGGCTGATTTTGATTTTACTTTTGGGGGTTGTTGAGGGAGGTGCTTAAAAGTGGTTCTTCTGGGAATTGTTTTACCCACCCATAAGTGATCAGACAGGGGTAATTATTTAGGCATTTTTTTTAAAGAACACTCTGCTGTGCACCCTTCAATCTCCTTTGTAACATTGTTACATGTTCTTGATGATTGCTTAATTCCAAACTCTTTTTTCTTTTTCATTCTCAGCGAGTTCTGGGACATTTTCCCCCTTAGGCCACCTTCCCGTCTTTCTTGGACACAGGGTCCCGAGATAGCTTTGCTGTTAGAGAGTTGTTATCTTCCTCTTTTGCAGGAGTATTTAAATTTAGCATCAGCTCCAGTTCTTTATCCAAATGATCCCCAGCTGGCTACAATGGAGGAGTGATTTTCTGACAAATCTCTGAAGACTGTGGTGAGAGTCTATCATTACCTCTGGGCACTGGACAGCTGGGCTGGCAGTATCAGAGATTACATCAGAGCCTGGCCCCAAGGGCCATCTCATTTGCATACCCATGCCCTTGCCATCTTCCATTTTCTTTGGTTTCCTGTGTATGTACGTATGTATGTATGTTCTAGAGGGTTTGTAACCTGAACTAACTCAGCAACCACAAATAGCCAGCACGATAGGAATTTTATTTCTCTCTTTCTTTCAATTATCAAGTATTTATTTTTTTCTTGTACTTCCCATCCTCACTGAGAGAGGAAGGATAAAAATAAAACCCTTGTAACAACATTAATAGGGCAGCTAGGTGGTGCCATGGATAGAGTGCTAGGCTTGACATCAGGAAGACTCATCTTCCTGAGTTCAAATCTGGCCTCAGACACTTAATAGCTATATGGATGTGGGCAAGTCACTCAACCCTCAGTTTTCTCATCTGTAAAATGAGTTGGAGAAAGAAATGGCAAACCAGTCCGGTATCTCTGCCAAGAAAACCCCATATGGGGACACAATGTTGGAAATAACCCAACAAAAACAACAACATGCATAGTTGAGCAAAACAAATTTCCCAATTGGTCATTTCCGAGGTTGTGTCTCATTCTACATAATTAATCCATCTCTAAACATTGGGTAGCATTCTTTATCATTGTATTATAAAAGATGTTGGGTAGCATTTTTTATCCTTGATCCTCTGGAATCATCGTTGAGCATTGTGTTCATCAGAGTTCTTAAGTCTTTCAAAAATGTTTGATTTTACAATCAATATTGCTATTTTATTATAAATTGATCCTGGTTCTGTTTACATTATTCTGCATCAATTAATACAAGTCTCCTCATATATCTCTGAAACTGTTCCTTTCCTTCCTTCTTATAGTGCAATAGTATTCCATTGTATGCATATACTAAAATTTATTTGGCCTTTCTCCAATTGATGGACACTCCCTTAACTTCCAGTATTTTGCTACCTCCAAAGGAGTTGCTATTAATACATATACACACACCTTTACATACATCATCTTTTCTTTGATCAAGAGAAGCAGCCCTGAAAGGACCCAGGCCAGTGACTCAGAGCTCACATAGGGGACTGAGCTCTTAGGAGATAAAGCTTCAGTAACTTGTTCTTTTTCAACTACGAAACCAAGATGGCATCACTTGAAGAGCTGAGGACGCTGAAATCTGTCCTAGAATTCTTTACTTTTGCTTTTATTGCTACTTTTTCAATGTCTTGATTTTTATCTCAATTGCTTACTATCTTCCTTTTGGATTATTTTCCTCATTATTTGCTCTTTCATTATTGTCATCTTCGACCAACGCTATGGATCCAGTAGCTCAGCCTTGATGCTTTTGGATTCTCTTAAAAAATCCTATAGGACTTGATACCTCTTTGACTTATGGACACATTGCTGTTCTGACCTTGAGTCTAGTCCAGGGATTCCATCACCCATTCCAGGTTGCCTTTAGCCCCTCGGTCAAGTTGCATCTGGCCCTGCCAAAACTTCTGTCAGTCAGTTCTTAGAAGGGCATGTGGAGGGGAGAGAGGAACCAGCCCCAGGTAGAGCAGCCTCTATCACTAACTAGTCACTTTGAGAGCACAGAGGCTCCTCTGGAGCCCTTATTTTTTTAAGATAAAAATAAATATGAATAGAAGTTCTAATGTTTTATTCTTAAACCTCAATCTTGTATACTTCCTGAAGATTAAGGCATCCCATTTGGGAATGAGGAATTTAGAAAATGGAATTAGCCATTTGTTTCACTGAAGTGACTGGCTAATTCCATCAGAATGACCAAAATAAATGTGCTTCTGAGGAATTATGAATAATATTTTTCTGGAGCAGGTGATGTCTAGCCTTTACTTTTTCCTTAAAGGTCATTGCAGTGTGATTTGTACAAATATCCTTCTAGGCATAAGATTGCTATGAATCCCTGTCAAGTCCCTCAGTGCCTGGTGTCAGAACTGAGGGAAGATGGGACATTCTCAGCCATGCATCAATTGGGCTGGTGGGCTTGCCTTTGTCACGGCAATATCCTTGGGCTAATCAGCTGTGTGGGGAGTCTTGCCATTTTCATTTGCACTAGATGCCTAGTGGTGTCCAGATGGATTGAATTGTGCCTTAATTGCTTTGTATCTGTGCAATATCTCGCAAGGCAGTCCACAAATTATCTGCAGTTCTCTTTGCCAGTTCTAATTCTTGTTCCTTCTCTAGCTTCTATCCTGTCCCAACAGCTGGTAATCTTTCTCACTTTTCCCCTTTTCATGGTACCATTCAATCGAAACAAGATTCCTGGGAAGTCTAGTGTGAGAGAGAGGGTTATGGTTTGAATCTAGATTCAAGCCTCATCTCATTTGTAAAGCTTTCCCTGCTTATTACAGCCTAAAAGTCTTCTCTAAGAAGAAGCCCGAAGAGTCTATCCTTGTTCAGTTGACTTTGGTCAAGTCACGTAATCTCTCTCAAACTTAACCCATCCTTCTCCCACCCCCCACCACACTCCTTCTCAGTTTCTTTTTGTGTGTTGTCTTCCTGCATTAAATTGTAAGTAAGCACCTTGAGGGCTGGGACTATATTTCATTTTCATATTTGTATTTCTAGTGCTTAACACACTGCCTGGCACATAGTATGGTCTTAATAAACATTCACTGACTGACTGATTGACTAGTTTCCTTAATGTATAAAATAAATTGGACTAGATCACAGGTGTGTGATAGACTTCTCTGGCAGACTGGTGAAGTCTATGGTGAAGCCTACCCTTCTCAGAATGATGTCTTTTTTAATATGTAAAATAAAAATAGAATTACAAGAGAAACTAATTATATTTAAATATGCATGGCAACATAATTAAAGTGGTTGTTTGGTTGATGGTTGCTGTCCTTTTCTGAAGAGGACAAAAATGGCAGCACTACATAGGAGTCAAGGTACAGTGTGTCCTACTGTGGCTGATCAAATCAACATGAGCTTGGAAGGCTCTATCACAGGTTGGACACAAATAGTCCACATGAACATTTGGAGTGGAGATGTCTCTAAATTTGCACATCTCTCTTTTTTTTTTTTTGAGCTACTGCAATTCTGCTTCTCTCACAGAGCATAGCGCTTTCATTAATGTGGGCACGTCACGTTGGGAGGTCCTGTGCCAGTGTCTCCCATGTCATGCAATTAATTCCAAAATTCTTCAGAGAGTGTCCTTGTATCACTTCTTCTGACCACCATATGAGTGCCTGCATTGCCTGATTTTTCCATAAAATGGTCTTTTAGGCAAACATATGTTTGACATTTGAACAATGTGGCCAGCCCATCAGAGTTGTGCTCTTCACAGCAGAGTTTGAATGCTTGACAGTTCAACCCAAGAAAGTGCCTCAATGTCCAGTACCTCATCTTACTAGGTGATCTTCAGAATCTTCCTAAGATAATTCAAATGGAATTGATTCAGTTTCCCGGCATGGCACTGGTATACTGTCCAGGTTTCACAGGCATACAACAATGAAGTCAGCACAATGGCTCTGTAAACCTTCAGTTGAGTAGGCAGCCTAATCTCTCTCCTCTTCCACATTTTCCTTCAGAGCCTCCCAAACACTGAACTAGCTCTGGCAAATTCCTAGAAAATATCCTGCCAAGGTAAGTGAATTTATGTACAGCATTCAATATTTCTCCAACAAGTTCACAGACCCCATAACCCTCAGGTTATAAAACCTTGCTCTAGCTCTATGATGATTTAATTTCAACAAATAGATATTAAGCATCTATTAGGTATTTCTCAAGGTGTTGGATTTGAAGCCTTACAGTCATATGTTTGACACCTCTGTTGTAAGGAATTCCACATGTGAAAATTCCCTTCACTATTCAAGTCAGCAACTCATCTGTGACTTACAGACTTATCCAGTGACTGTGGCAGAGAGATTTTTAGGGATCTGTATCTAGTATGTGTTAAAGGTAGAATATAACCTCAAATTTTTCTTCCTCTGAGACTGGCTGCACTGTTTTTCTGCTTATTACCAACCATTAATTCTTTAACTGGGACTATTTGAACATATCTATTCATTATCTGCCAGGGATCCGAGGTCATAGATAGAGGAATAAAAGTTTTCATAGCTAGAAGGAGGTGAGGGAAGAGTCAGTGACATGAGTTTAGAGGAGGACAGGGTGAAGTATGATAGGGCAAGACTGGACTGAGCTGAGTAGCAGATCACAGTGTAGACACTAGGCATTTAGACCATAAAAAATGGCAGTGAACACCTGAGATTGGGAAGGGGAAATGGATAGAGAAAAATGTACATGATGATGGAGGCACACTCCAAGAAATTATCACCTACTCCACAAATCCCCCCATCTCTACCTATCATATCACTTCCAGAACTTTTCTGCCAGCCCTGAAATGACCTTACTCCATCCCCAAGTGTTTGCCCAAGTACCATGGGCCTATCTTAAATCCGCAGATGCTGGGAGCCACTCCCCCTCTTGACAAATGATAGGAACTGGAGCTGAACCAAAACAATTTTGTGGTTGGCTTTCTAATTTGGTTCAACCAAATTCTGTTTTGAATTAGGATCCCTTGGTTTTCTTCTCAAGGGAACTGAATGTAAACAACCAGAAAGTTAAATGAAAGTCATAAGTCAAGTGATCAGGCTGATTAAGGGCAGGCAGCTGATTTCCCAAGGGGCAAAGAGGTACAAGCAGGGGGAAGAACACAAACAGCCCAGTCCTCCCAGGTCCAACTCCTCAAGGGTACCTTCTAGAACTAAGGAATGAAAAGGAAAGAAGACAATGCTTGGTCTTCTTCACCTAGACTCTTGCTCTATGAAACCATGTAGAGAATGCGGCCTCCGTGTGAACCTATTTCCCAAGAGCTTCTTTGATGGCATGGAAATAAAGAGAAGGTCCAGAACAAAAAAGGGATTACCCCCCCAACACACACACACACACACACACACACACATACACACACACACACACACACACACACACACACACACACACACACTCTCACTCGCTCTGCCGGTCCAAGTCCACATTCCTGACTTTGTTATCCATATCTGCCAGTAACTAAACCTCCCTTCCTACAAATGAAAGACCTGAGATCAAATCAGGTCTGCCTTTTACTAGCTAAATGGACTTGGCCAAATCCTTTCCCTTCCCTAGGTCTCGGTTTCCTCCTATGTGAAGGTTAGATTAGAAAATCCCCTCCATTGTCATGATACTATGAAAATTTAGTTCAACAAACATTTAATAAGTCCTTTCTTGCATGTGGGATGGCCTTGGGAAGAGTGGTACCATGTAGAATAAGACTATGTGGATGACAGCGGGATCTGTATTATTGAAACCATCTGCTGCTCTGGGATATGGACATAAATCCGTGCTGCTCCAAAGTTGGCTGAAACCCCCAGGCACGTGGTATGTGGAAGGCAGAGACTTGACTAGAAGACAGCTGCACAAACTGGTCTCCATCAAGATTGCCAAGTCCCTGGCAGTGTCAGAGCTGTATTACCCTATAGCAGCAGATTAGAAGCAAGTCTTTCAGGTTTGAGATGACTTGAATATTTTTGTTGTTTGTCCTTTGTTCCTGAAAAAGACCGTGACATCAGGAAGTGAATTGCAAGTGAGTTGGATTACAGTGAGGGAGGGCTGTGCAAGATCACCAGCCTTACTTTCTCCTCCAGAGCCATCTGGGTCCAATGGCAAGATATAGGTCAGGAGAACTGGAGATGACCCCTTGACTTGTATGAATGTGTTTCCATGATGTATCCAATAGGATAAATCCAAGCATCTTGGATGAAGGGTACTCTTAATGGATGGAATTCAATCAAGTTGAAACACATTCTCTGGCACCAGCCACTCATGTGGCAATCTCTACCTTAGCTCCCTGGACTTCATGTAACATGGTCATTTTTAAAAAATGAACCTGTTTATTTTTGTTAGATACAAATTTTACAAGTGCATATTCAGTTTAAACTGGTATTAACAAAACTGCACTGCTTATCTGCATCCCTTTCCAAAATTCATTCTTCTCTCTTCTTTGTCAGTGTGACATCTTAAAGACCTGAATGAGTAGATACAACTCTTTTAGCACTGACAAGTGGTCAGGTAAAAAGTCTAGTTAAGTCAACAAACATTTCTTAAGTACTTTCTATGTGCTGGGCACTGTACTAAATGCTAGGGATACAAAGAAAGACAAAAGGCATCTCAAGGAGCTCACAGTCTCCCAGTGAAGACAGCACACAAACAATTATGTATGAACAAGATATAGACAGAACAGATTGGAGATAAGGTTAATGTCAACCTGTATAAATATTCAGGTTTTGACTTCATATCATACACATTCATTCTTTTAGCTGAGGAGGCAATAAGAAGCAGAGATAGTAATAACAATGATGATGATGGTGATGATGGTGAAGGTGATGGTGATGATGATGGTGATGATGGTGATGATGATGATGGTGATGGTGATGGTGATGATGGTGATGGTGATGATGGTGATGGTGGTGATGATGGTGATGATGATGATGGTGATGGTGATGGTGATGATGGTGATGATGATGATGGTGATGGTGACGATGATGGTGATGGTGATGATGGTGATGGTGGTGATGATGATGGTGATGGTGATGATGGTGATGAAGGTGATGATGATGATGGTGATGGTGATGATGGTGATGATGGTGATGATGATGATGGTGATGAAGGTGATGATGATGGTGATGATGATGGTGATGGTGATGGTGATGATGGTGATGAAGGTGATGATGATGATGGTGATGATGGTGATGGTGATGATGGTGATGGTGATGATGGTGATGAAGGTGATGATGATGATGGTGATGGTGATGGTGATGATTAGTGAACATTTATATGGTGCCTTAAGATTCATAGAATATGTTACATGGTTCATCTCCTTTGATCTTCATCACAACCCTGTAAGGCAGGTGCTATTTTATTCCTATTTCATAGATGAAAAAACTGAGATTAGGAGAGTTACATGACTTGCCCAGGGTCACACAGCCAGCAAATGTTTGCAGCAGGATTTAAGACTAGCATTCTGTACATCACACAACCTCACTACCTAGCAGTCACCACAACCCCTATCATCATACTTACATGGTCTTAGGGAAGCTATCTAACCCCTTTTGGGCCTCAGTTTCTTTAGCTGCAAAATGGGAGAATTCAACTTCAAGTTGACTTTGCAATGACAATGATAGACTATTAGAGTTAGAAGTTGATCTAACCCAACCTCTGTATTTCTTTTTTTTTTTTTCATTTTCTTTTTTTTTTTTATATGAGATTCTTTATTAAATTTTTGAGTTACATCTTTTCTCCCCGTCTTTCCCCCGCCCACCACCCCAAAACAGCCATCCCAGTATTTCCCCCCTCCCCCAGTCTATTCTCTCCTATGTCACTTTTTGGTAGGGCAGGATGGATCTCCCAACTGCAGTGCCTGTGTATCTCAAGTTCCAGTTGGAT
>CM053582.1:522688494-522731614 GCA_028627135.1 Pseudochirops cupreus | reverse complement strand
GGGGGGGGGGAAGGGAGGGGAGAAAATCTGAAACTCAAGTGATTGTGGAACTGAATCTTGTAAATTAAAAGTAAATGAGTAAATAGAAAAAATTAAAAAAAAATATTAGTACAGATACTATACCTGCCCTCATAAAGTTTACAGTCTGGCATCTCTGCCTTAGGATTTGGGTCTCTTAAGTTAACAGCAAACCAGGGAATTCTTCTGTTGTGAGCACTATTGCTTAGTCTCCTTGACACCACGCTTCCCCCTCTGGCCCTCCCAATAGTCCTTCTCCAGCCATGCATGGCAGTGTCCAGGGCTCCGGTTACTTCATTCCCCTTTCTTGTTCTCAGGCTGCCCTTAGCTCAGATGTTTATTGAGTGCTGGCAGGTGGACAATATTTATAGAAAAGCGATTAAGAGTGTAAAATGTGGGCATTCCTAATTTATTGAGGAGGGGGGTGGCTTTCTTTTCCTCTTACAAGGAAAGACAAACTTGTCTCAGGATGTCCAGGCCTTTCAGGCCCCAACTCCCACATTGGTGGGCCTCTTGTCCTCCATTGGACTATTTCCTTCAATGTGCTGTCTACTGTCTACCCTTCCTACACCCCCATTTTTTAAACAATGATTATTTTCCCCTCCCCCATCATGTGCGTGGCCCCTGAAGGTCAATAAGACTTCATGGATAGAACCATTCTGTTGAGGGACGAGCCAGCGGCTTGTGAATGAAGACGCCTTTGTGAACTCCCAGGGACCTGCTGAGTTTTCTTTCAAAACTACCAGTGGGACAAGAAGCTTGGGAAAGCAAAGGCCTCTTCGGGAAACTGAAAACCCAGGCATCCTGCCAACAAACCTGGCCTTGCAGTGGGGTTTGTCAGAATTGGGGCCAAGAAACAACCCTCTAGGAAACAAATGGGCTGTATGTGTATCAGGGTGGAAGAGAAAGAGGAGGAGGAGGAGGAGGAGAAGGAGAAGGGCAGGTGGGGGCTAGAGAAAGAGAGGAGCCCAATGAATGGGGGTCTGCCCAACTGCATGTGTGGGGGGCTGCTGCTGCCTGGGGTTAAGTCAACAGTCTAACATAAAGGTGCCATAAAATAAATCATAGGAGAGAATAGCCTGGGGCTTCCAGCAGAGGAATTCAGCACCCAGGTCAGGAATGTATTCCTTTGCTTTTCATAGACAAGTGTGTATGTGCCGATGAATACAGGGGAACAGTTTGCTAGACAGCACTTGGGGAGAGACATAAAATGCATAAGATCTTTAGCAAACTCAAACTCCCACCCATGACATGTAGATGGGGCCAGAATTTGGCACAAGTAATGGGAGTGAGGCTGAGGTTGTGCCCATGTTGTTTATAGTCAGATAAGGGCGTGATTGATGCCTGCCTTTCAGGAGGATCAGAAAGGTCTTCCTATTCCCTTTCCTGCCCCACCCAAATCTCTTCTATCTGTTAATGATGGCTGAAATTCTCTACTTAGATATTAATTTCTTTGAAATTGTATTTTTTGCCCCAGTGTTAACATATAAAATAGAAATCCCTCTAGGACAAGGGATTCTTATTGTGTGGTGTTAGTGAAGCCAATGCACTCCTTAGAACAATAATTTAAATGCATAAAATAAAATATATAGGATGACAAAGGAAACCAGTTATCTTAAAACACAATTATGGACATATTAATTATTTTAAAAAGTTCACAGAATTCTTAGGAAATTAACTACGAAAAGTATAACAAAATGAAATACAAAACAACATTGATGATGTTAGCTTGTGATTTTCTAAGTTATTATGAAACCTGCAGGGAACCATTTCTATTTGAGTTTCATACCATTGCTCTAAGAAATTTCATATATTAAGCCTTTTATGTTTTCATGAAGGAATAGACTGATTTTATACAGAGAATGGGTTTCATTGTTATAATAGAGTGAGTGAAGATGCTATATACCTAATGCTAGAGGTGAGGGAATTGCTCAGGATTTAAGAAGACCCCATTCTATAGTGTCCTATGTTGTGTCAAGCCAGCTCTGATTCTGCAATATATAGTATGTAGAATGTACTCTGTCTAGACCTAAATAAAAAAATCCAGGCTTGGATATATGCTCACCGAGTATTATGTGATGCTAAAATATAATAACTGTAATATTTTTATAGCTTCTTATGGCTACAAAGTTTTTTTCCACACTCTCTTTTCAAAAAATTAATTCTGAATATAACTACCCCCAAAGAGATCATTTCCATATACAAAACAGAGCAAAAAAGAATTATATGTAAAATTACAAATTCCTCTTATGTGCATCTTGCTTTAAAAACATGTAATAAATTCAACATGTAACTTTCAAGTCTGCCCTGATTTGTACTTCCTTCCTTCCTTCCTTCCTTCCTTCCTTCCTTCCTTCCTTCCTTCCTTCCTTCTCTCCCTCACTTCCTTCTCCATATATACTCAAACTCTCTCTGACAAACACAGGAGGGTTGAACTGCCCCATTTTCTACCTGAGCGGATTCAGCGTTCCTTAAGCAATTTGTTGTTTCCTTACTCTTAGAGGTTCACCATATTGGTGCTGAACTTGGTACCAAAGTGCTTTATCCCACTGCAGTTCAGAGCTCAAGAGATCTGCCAGCCTCAGTTCTCCCCATGGCTGGAATTACAAACCTTTGTCACTACTCTCCACTATATGTATTTTTTTAAAAAGGCAGATGCAATATAGATATTGCCATTACCATATTACAGATGAGGAAACAGATGATCTGAGAAATGAAGTAGCTTTCCTCTGATTATACAAATGGTATGTACCAGAGGCAGGGTTCCAGCCCAGGTCTTGCCCTTTATCTCCTACTCTGTATAGGCTGCCTGTCATATTATTACTTTTGGGGGTCACTATACTCATTGTCTTATTTAGTAGTATATATAAGATTTTATATATATATATATATATATATATATATACATACATATATATATATACATAGAAGTTTTCTGAAAATTATTTCTCTATACCCCCTGCAGGTATCCCCCAAAGAAAAAACCCACATCCTCTTAGTGACCAGAACCATAGCCATGAGGAACACGGAGTACCTACCTAGTTATATAATTCAACTTGAAAACTACAATCACAGACATGGTTATATTTTTGGAAATTGTCCTTGCTTCTTTGACATTCTTTCAATCAGTCTTTACTTTTCTGACATCCCATTTTATTTTAATGTAAGTATCATGGCTTGTAACTTCATAGACTTAGAGTTACTTAGAGCCAAAAGGGGCCCCAGGGACCATTTTGTCTAATCCATACCTGAATCATGAACCCTTGCAACAACAAGTCATTATTCAGACTTCACATGAATGTTCCCAGTGACAGGGAGTCTGCTTTTCAAAGTGGTCCATAACACCTTGGGGCAGCTCCACTTACTGAGAAATGTATCCTTACATTGATCCAAAATGTACTGCTCTGATCCTCTACACAACTGTTCATCAATTGCCCCTAAGTCTTTGCGCAAGCTGTTGGTCCCCATGTCTAGAAGCCTTTCCTCCATCACTTCCATGTCTTGTAATCTCTGGTTCCTGTCAAGGTTTTGTTTAGGTGCTACCTCCTGCAGGAAGACCTCCTGGATTGTTCCAATTCTTTGTGTTTTCTTCCAATTTCCCTTAAATTGCTTTATATTTGCTTTGTGTAGACTTTGTATTTACATATTGCTGTACACCTTGTATTCCCTCACCTCCACTCCTACCCCCAGACATGCGCACCAAAGTATAAGCTCCTTGAGGGCTAGAATTGTTTTCATTTTGTCTTTCTATCCCTAACACCTCATACTGAGCCTTACTTAGAGCAGGTGCCTAAGAGGTGTTTATTGAATCAAATGGAATTGAACATCTCCTTGATGGATTGTAAAAATGAGGAGTTTCTGTGAGTTGGAAAATTCATTGACTCTAGAGTTTTCTCCATTTGGAGAAATGACTTGAACTTACTATGTGGAGAGAGAGAGAGAGAGAGAGAGAGAGAGAGAGAGAGAGAGAGAGAGAGAGAGAGAGAGAGAGTTATTTTTTCTTATTAATATAATTTTCCATGTCCCTTTAAATCAAAAATTAGGTCTTCCTGACATGAAGGGATTTTGAAAACATTATTGAAGTAAGTTCTTTTTTGGGGCTGCTGGCCAAACACAGAAAGTTTCCTCCCTTGGGGATAATGTTTCAGTGTGTTATGAGTGACAGAAAACAGAGGGTTATAGCAGAAAATTATACACATACTAAACTTGGATGTTGGTTACCCCAGGGGTTGAATTCTGGAATTCAGACAGTTTCTTAGATTTTATCCAATCTGTCTCCATATTTTTCACCTGGGAAAACTAAGATATAAAGAATACTGTGGACATTTAGTTCACCAGGGATGAAGAAAGAAAGAAAAAGAAAAGAAACAAGCATTTATTAAAACACCTACTAGGTGCCAGCTACTGCACAGCTATTAACTCATGCTTACAATAATAATCCTAGCATGTAGGTATTATTATATTATTATTTCCATTTTACAGTTAAGGAAACTGAGGCATCGAGAGGTTAATTGACTTACCCACAATCAAACAGCTAATAAGTATCTGAGACTGGATTTTGAACTTAGGTCTTCTAGACTAAATGCTCAGTGCTCTATCCTCTGTGCTACTTACCTGCTGTTTCTATGAAAAGGAATGAGGGCCAGGGTCTGCTCACTGACAAAGCTGGACTCTCCTAGAAAACACCCTACACATAGCTCATCTTCTCCCTCCCACTTTACCACTACAAAATAGAGGGTGTAGGTAAATCCTCTATGTGGGACAGTGAAAAGATGACCAGGTTTGGAGTCAGATGAACCAGGTTCAAATTCCAGTGCTGGAACTTACCACATGTGAGACATGGAGAAAGTCACTTAACAGTCCTGGTCCTCAGTTTCTCCACCTGTACAATTAGAAGATTGGAGTAGTTAGTCTCTGAGGTGCCTTCCAACTCTAGGTCAATGACGCTAAATGTATATTCACTGTGACTGACAGAAAATGATATACCTTGCCCTGTTCTGGAAAACCCTTTCCATTTCCCATAATGCTTCCCATTTACACGATATTACATTTTACAAAGTAGTTTCCTCATAGAAACCCAGTGAGGGGGTTGGTTTAAGTGTTTTTATTCTCATTTTACAGATGAGGAAATGAGCTACATAGACTTTAATAACATGTTCATTATCAAATAATAAGTGTCTGAATTAAGATTCTAACCCAGTTGTCCTGACCCCACTAGACACAGTACTCTCTCCAGAACACCACATTATTTGTTCCTCTCTCTCTGTTTCACTGCAACAGCCGTTGTACCATTTCTCATTACCAGTGCTCCCTACGCTACATGATGGCTTTGATTCAATTGAACATTTTCAAATTCACAGAATGACAAAATCTCAAAGTTACACAGGACCCCAAAGGCTATTTAGTCCAATCCATATATGGACAAGAATCCCCTTTACAATATCTCTAATGAGTAATTGCTCAGTGTTTCCTTGAAGACTCTCAGTGTGAGGAAATGTATGACTTCCAGAAGCAACCCTTTCTACTCTTGTGCAGCTTTAGTTGTTGGAACATTTCTGCTTCTCTGAAACTTCCACCCATCATGCCTTATTCTGGTCTTTGAGGTCAAGCAGAAGTGATTTTTTCTCCATGACATCTCTTCACATACTTGAAGGAAGTGATAGTACCTCATATAAGTCTTCTCTTCTCCAGACTAAATATTCCTACTTCCTCCAAGTTATTGCCATCTGCCATGATTTCAAGGACTCCGAAATCTTTATTCCCCTTTTCTGGATACTTTCTACCTTATCTATGTCCTTCCTAAAATAGTGTATCCCGCATTGAACGTTGTATTCCAAATGTGGACTCACTAGAGCAGGAAAGAGTGGGATATTCACCTCCCTAGACATAGACACTATGACTTGAGACCGTTGATATTTGTCTGAGATATTGATATGAGATTATGAGATTATTGATAAAGGGTAGAGCATGAGAACAATCAGTCCATTGGTTACTAAAATGACTGAAAGAACTGAAATACTGTTAACTTTGTTATTTCACTAAATCAGGTTGAAAATTTCACTTGGGACAGCTTCTCCTTTCATCGCTAGTATACAACTTCCAAGTTTAAACCAAAGAGGATCTGGTGATGAATCTTAACAAAATTACCTACAAAAGAAAGAGAAAATTATTTCTGACCACATGGGAATGCCCTTACCCCTGGAAATGTGTTTACAAGAAAGGTGAGTTACCACAATGTTATGCCAAAATAAAGTCATGGCGAAACTTCTTTTCATATGTCTTCATACTTTAAGTGAAATGGATAAAAGAGAAAGGAACCAGCTACCGAACTATGATAGGTGAGGATGGGAAAGGCACTAAAATTGGGTCACACATGCAGATGAAAATTGTTTTGCTCAATTGAATCAAGCAAGTTCAATTCATAGATGATTAGAACCAGAAGAAACATTAGAGATCATTTAGATCAAAATTTTCATTTTACACATGAAGAAACACAAAGCCGATAGAGATCATGATTAGTCCCAGATCATGCAGCTACACTGTGGCAGACCTTATGCTCAGCCCTGGATTCTGTGACTCTCTGTACAAGGCTCTTTTGTTTATGTTAACCCAGTAACATTCAATCCAAATTCAATAAATGTCTATTGAGCATTTTTGTGCTCAATGACATGTAAGGCCTCATGCTAGGCACTGCAGGGGATACAAAAGTAGTGTTTCCCTAAAGAAGCATTTATTTTAGCAGGGAAGGTATATGACATGCAGAAATAACCATAATAACAGGAGAAATGTAATAAGTGCCAAGAAGAGAGTGGCAAAATGCTATGGAAGTTTATAGAAAGGTAATATCCATTTCTCCATGGGAGAGCAGGGAAGGCTTCCCAGGAGAGGTGGCCTTTGATCTCAATCTCAGAAAACAGGTAAGATTTTGGTAGATAGGAATCAGAAGAGAGCATCTTAGACAAAGGGAGTGGGATAAACAAAGCCATGGAGGTGGAAATGTATAAGGCCTATTTAGGTGATGACCAAATAATTTAATTTATCTGGAATGTGTGCAGGTGGGGGTGGTCCTGCTTGATAAGTTCAGTTGGGGCAGAAGGGGTATCAGCCCATCCAGTGAGAATCTGTCCACAGGGCCCCCCACCTCACATTACAGTGATGGATGTTGTGGGGACAGGGAATTGGGGGTGGGGTCAAGGCAGTAGAGGCAGATGAACCCAAGAAAAAAGACAGAAAACTTAGAAGCAGTTTCAGTGGTAGTAATATTTATGCCATCTATTTACTTATCTGAAGATGTATAATCCTTAATGCTTCTGGTTGTCCAGTCATTTCAGACTTTGTGACCTCATTTGGGGTTTTCTTGGCAAAGATTCTGGAGTGGTTTGCCATTTCCTTCTCTAGCTCATTTTAAAGATGAGGATATGGAGGCAAACAGGGTTAAGTGACTTGCCCAGGGTTTAAGCCAAATTTGAGCTCAGGTTTTCCTGACTTCAAGACTGATGTTCTATTCACTGCACCACCTAGCTTAATGCCTGTACTATAGAATAGAATTCCAAGTGTCCCAAACATAGCTAAAGAGTCCCATTGTAGAGTATGTGTAGAGGACCTCAAATTCCCCAGTGGATGGGCATCCCCCCAATTTCCAGTTCTTTGCAACCACATGGAGAGCTACTATACATATTTTTGTACATACAGGTCCTTTTCCTTTTCCTTTGATTTCTTTGGGATACAGACCTAGTAGTGGCATTGCTGGGTCAAAGCTACAGTTTGGTAGCTCTTGGGGAATAGTTACAGATTGTTTTTCAGAATGTTTGGACCAGTTTGCAACTCTACCAACAGTGCATTAGTTTCCCAATTTTACCACATCTCCTTAGTATGTCATTTTTGTTTTCTGTCATGTTAGCCGATCTGATAGGTGGAAGGTGGTACATCAGAATTGTTTTAATTTGCATTTCTCTAATATGACTAGAGATAGTTTTGATTTCTCCTTCTGAAAACTGTTTATATTCCTTGACCACGTATCAATAGATGAGAGACATATAAATTTGACTCAGTTCTCTTTATATTTGAGAAGTGAAGCCTTTTCAAGGAAACAAATTGCAATTTCCCCCACCTTACTGCACCCCTTGTCCAAGTTTCCTGTTTTCCTTCTAATCTTAGCTGTATTGGTTTTGTTAATGCAAAACCTTTTTAATTTAATGCAATCAAAATTATCTGTTTTATATCTCTTAATTCTCTCTATCTCATGTCTGGTCATAAATTCTTCCATCATTCATAGATCTAACAGATAAAATTTTCCATACTCCCCTAAGCTGCTTAAGGTATCACACTTTATGTATTAAACATGTGCCCATTATGACCTTGGTATGTGGTATGAGATGCTGGTTTATAACCAGTCTCTGACAAACTGCTTTCCAGTAAGTACTTCATAAATGTTTGTTGATTTACTAGTAGATTGGAATATGGCACAAACTCGACTCTTTCTATTCTAAATTTATGATGCAATGTCAAACATTTGGCCAAGGAAAAATATAAACCACTAAATAAATATAAGCTAATTTTATAGTTAAATAGCAGTGGATAGGGCCAGCTAGGTGATGCAGTGAATAGAGCACCAGCCCTGGAGTCAGGAGGACCTGAGTTCAAATCTGATCTCACACACTTAACACAAAACTAGCCATGTGACCTTGGGCAAGTCACTTAACCCCAATTGCCCTACCTTCCCCTCTCCAGAAAAAGAAAATAAAATAGCAGTGGATGGAGCACCAGACTTGGAATCAGGAAAACCTGAGTTCAAATTCAGCCCCAGATACTTGCCAGCTGTGTGATCCTGGAAAGTCACTTAATTGCTTTCTAATTCAATTTTCTCATGTGTAAAATGAATATTGTAATAGCACTCACCTGCCAGGGCTGTTGTGAGGATCACGTCTGTAAAGTGCTTAGCACAGTGCATCACTATAATAGGTAAGCATTAGATGAAAAGGATAGCTATTATTCTTATTATAATGTTAGGAAACATGAAATGATTGAATATACTTATAAATATAATACCTTTAATTCAATATTTACATGTATATCCTCATAATTTTAACACTTTTATAATTCTTGTAAGTTACTGTAGGACTTTTTTTCCCCAAAATATTGCACAGTTTGCAACATAGTGACATGTAAACATTTTTGATACTTTACAACCTTGCCAACCTTGAGTTTTCTCATTAGTGTTCATTTTGCCAATTGGGTGGGCATATCATCATCAAAAAAAATTATATGACTAATTTTTGAGGAAATTGAACAACTTTTCAAATAATTGTTTCAATTTGTGTACCTTTTATTGTAAATTATCAGTATGTATACTTGGAGCATTCTTTCAGTTAGCGGATAAATGTCTCCCTTGATAAATTTTATAAGTTCCTCAGACTTTTCACTTGGAGTTTTATGTCTTATATTTGCCAAAAATTTTCCTTCACAATTTATTATAATTTTTCTTTTTGATCTTGGTTGTCCTTTTGGTACTATTGAATTTTGAAAAATAATCAAATCCATCTTCCATGGTTTTTTTTTTGCTCTTTATGCAATTGATCAAAATGATCTCCCTTCTATAGTAATTTCATAAAGAGAATGCCAACAGTGAGACAACATACCGAAATGTATGTGATATGGCTGAACTGTGCCCGAAGGTCAACCAAATTGTGCACACCCTTTGACTCTACTAGGTCTGTATAATAAATAAATACATAAGAAAAAAGACAGATGGATAAATGAATGAATAAATAGATGAATAGATAAATGAGTAGATGATAGAATGAATGAATGGACAAATAACTAGATAAACAAATGAATGAATGAATAAACAAATGAATAAAGGAAAAGAACAAACATGTTCAAAAATATTTGTAGCATCTCTTTTTTGTGGTGTCAAGAATTGGAAACTGAAGGGATGTCCATTAATCAGGGAACGGCTGAACACGTTGTGGTGTGTGATTGTGATGGAATACTATTGTGCTATAAGAAATAGTGAACAATATGCTTTCAGAAAAATCTGGAAACACTTACATGAACTGATGCAAAGTGAAGTGGCCAGAACCAGGAGAATATTGCTCATGGTAAAGGCAATATTGTATGAAGATTAACTGTGAAGAACAGCTATTTTCAGCAATATCATGATTCAAGACAATTCTGAAGTATTTATGATGAAAATGCTTTCCACCCAGAGGAAGACCTGAAGGAGTCTGAATTCAGGTCAAAGGATACTTTTTAAACACACACACACACACACACACACACACACACACATACATACATATATTTACACACACACATATATTATATATATATGTATATATATATGTATATATATGTATATATATATACATATATATATTTCAGAGAACCCATTAAAAACATTTACCAGCAAACCTCTGGTCTAGACCCAGAGTTGCCACTTGTTTAATATCAATTTAGAAGGATGTGTCTAGTACAGTGCCCCATAACTCTGTGCTTATCTCTCTGTTGTTTAACATTTTTTATCAGCATCTTAGATAAAAGTGCAAATGAACTTGTATAATTCACAGATGTCACAAAGCTTGGAGGAATGGCTAATTTTTTGGATGACAGAATCCAGATCCAACAACATTGAATTAGAATATTGAGCCAAATCTAATACAATGAACTTGAATAGAAATTAAAGCTTTATACTTGGTTTCAAAAATCAAATTCATGAGGATGAAAATGAGGGAGTGGTGATTAGATAGCAAACTCTTTCAAATTCATCTAATCTGATGAGAAATTTTTCCTCTGCGGAAGACATGGGCATGGACAAGGTGTGGAATGTGCTCTCTGCACTCTCTCCTTCCCCTTAGGGGCTTTATTAGAGTGTACCAGCACACCCCCATCCCTGTCCGTGCTTTCTTCACCAGCTCTATCTACAGCTTAGAGTTTTAGTTTACATCTTAATCTTAATTGAAGATCTTTTTCTCCTTTGAGAAGCTGTAGAATTCACTAGATTTTATAAAAGAATTTCATGAAGTCTTTTATATTTTTTCGTATTGACAAGACAGAGAAACACTACAAGACTCCTCAGGGGAAGAGCCATTGGAACAGGGCCCACAATCTCTGCATACCTATGAGGAAAAGGAATGATCTACTTTGCCCTCCTTGATTTCAGGTATTGTGGGAACCTGCAGGTGTCTTGAAGACAGAGTTAATTCATTTTAGGGCTCTGCATTCACAAATGATCAACAGCAAACTCAGAGAAACAAACACGTGATTGCAGCAACTGTTTATATAGAAACTAACTCCTGTGGCTCCCTCCCTGCTTTACTGTGTCTTTTGGGAGGCTTTAATTAAATATTTCGGTTAAACCAACTCTGAAGTATATAACCAGAGACTCTTATCCCATCCCCTACATAATTAGAAATGTTAAATGTACCTTTTTGGACTTTTGGAAAAGAGAGAAATTCTTCATTATTCTGGTAGAGTTCAATTCAACCAATCTTTATTAAGCTCCCCCTGTTTATAGAATTTGGGTAAGACATAGTGTTTGCCTTTATTTAGAGCCCCCTACTAGGAGATGTAGCATGCAAGCAAATAGTTTTTAACGGACAATAATATAGAAACGCATGAGAAAGGTATAAATAAGATGCTATGTGAGGTCTGGGGGAAAAGGTCATCACTTCCTAGGAGGATCAGGGAAGGCTTTGTTGAGGTGGTGGCAAGGGACTTCTATTTGTTCAAGGGACAGAAATTAAATAATGACCTTGGTTTTGTTGCTTCAAAGATCCCTTTGGACCCTTGATCCATTTTGTTCTCAATGAGCTCTATTGTTCTTGCTTTCTTTTGTGGCTTAAAGAGGTCCAGGATTAAAGACTGAGGATACTCTTGGGACTTTATGTAATTGCTCTGGTAAGGCTTCTCCTCAATACTGAGGATCACTGTGTGCAAAGAAACCTCAAAAGCCATCTCATCATTCAAATTCAGTTCTGTGCCATCCCCATCCCCAACCCACCTCCCCAGTCTAAGTCCTTATTCTCAATGCTTTCAATCTACCCTTCCTCAAGCCCTTAGCAACTTCCCATTCTTAAGCTACTCACCCCTTCCATACTCTCTGGAATGCCTGCTCCATAGAAAATAAACTTGATTTCATCTTAAATCTTTTTTCCCCAGTCCTTCCACCTTCTGGCTATCACTGACACCTGGCTCTTCCCTGATGATAAAGCCTCACCAGTCTCCCTTTCCAGCACTAATTAGATTTTTCCTCATTTCTGCCCTTCCCCACCCAAACTGGTTAAAGTGGGAGGTTTGAAATACTTCTAGCTTTCTATTGTCACTTTTTCCTCTATCACCATCACTCTCCTTTAAGGTTCACACTCAACCCGTATCTACAATCCAGTCAACCAACCTCTAGGACACCCGCCTTCTTTTTCTCAATGAATTCAGTGCCTGGCTCATAGTTTTTCTTTCATTTCCAACTCTTACTCTCGTACTTCAGTATCCATATTGCTTCAAAGTCCCCAATCTCACAGGTCCTCAATTTACTTATTTTTCTATGACCTATTCCTCCATTCCATCTCAGCTACACAGAGTTGGTTATCCCCTTGATCTTGTCCTAACTCCCAAATAAACCACTTCCATGTTATTGAATTTTGAAATTCCCTTATCTGATCACTGTCTGTCTTCATTCCACCTCTTCTCCTGTGCTGCAACCCCAAACATTTTTTGTCCTTACTGTGAATCCTCAGTTCTTTCCCAGTCTATTACTCCTGTGTTAGCTATACTTCTCCCTTCACCATCTTGACACCTTGGTGAACCAGTTCAACTCACGTTGTACTCTTCTCTTGAGTCCCAAATCCCCTTATTATATTGCTCATCTTGCTCTGCCACATCTCAGTATTGGATTACTCCTCCTTGGATTTTGTTCCCTTTTTTCCCCTCAAATGCTACTGAAATAAGATGGAAAAAAATTCATGAAAATGTGGACTGGGTCCACCATAAGTTTATATTACATAATCCCAACTAGGCCTTCATTGCAGTAAGGAAATCATTTTATGCCTCCCTAATTAATGTGCTATCCCACTCAACAGAGCAGTTCTTCCAAAATTTTTCATCTCTCCTCAAATTTTCCCTCACCCTCTTGTCTGAGAACCTTTCCTCATATTTCACTGAAAATATAATGTCCACCTAGAGCTCCCTCTTCTCTCTTCCCCAGTTCTCATACTCAGATACCTTCTATCACTACCTCCTTCTTCATCCCTGTCTCATATAAAGAAGGCAAATAAATGCACGCACAAGTGATTCCATTCCATCAAACTGTCTCCAACAAATTGCCCCCGATATCATCACCACTTTCTCACTTATCTTTAATCTTTGCCTCTTAACTGCTGGTTTATTGCCTACAAAGATGCTTATACTTCTACCATCATCAAAAAACTCTTTATCTATCTATCTATCATCCATCTATCTATCTAGCTAGCTAGCTAGCTAGCTATCTTTCTATCTATCTATATCTCTCACCCTTTTGTGATTAATCTCCTTAAGAAAGTTGTCATAACAGATGCTTACATTTCCTTTCCTTTCAGTCTTTTAACTTTCTACATTTTGGCTTCCAGTCTTATCATTCAACTAAAACTGCTCTCTCCAAAGTCATCAATGGTCTCCTAATTTTCATAGCTGATGGACTTTTCTGACATCTTGCTTTTCTTAACCCCACTGTAGTCCTTGACAATGTTAATCACCCTCTTCTCTTTGATATTGTCTTCTCTTTAATTTCTATGACTACTCTACCCTGGGTCTCCTTCTATTTTACTACTTTTTCTCAGTTTCCTTTGGTGGATCTTCATACAGGTCATGTCTGCTAACCATGGGTATGCCCTAGGTCTCTGACCTCAACCCTATTTTCTTCTTCCTCTATACTATTTCTCTTGGTCATCTCATTAACCCCTATGGATTTAATTATCCTTTGCTTATGATTCTCAGTTCTACTTACCTAGATCTAACCTACAAACTCACATCTCCACCTGCCTATTAAATATCTATGTGTCTAGCAGATACATTAAACTCATCATGTTTAAAACTGAACTCTTTATATTTCTGCCCAAACTCTTCCCTCTTCCCAACTTTCCTATTAACATTGGGGGTATCACCTTTCTTCCAGTTTCCCTGGTTCACAATCTAAGTGTTATCCTCAACTCCTCACTATCAACACTCATATCCAATCTCTTGTCAAGTCCTTCCAATTTTTACTTTCACAGCGTCTCCCATACTCTCACATCTCTCCAGATCAGAGATTCTTAATCTTTTTGTGTGTCATGAACAACTTTGGCAATCTGATGAAGAAAGCTTTCATCTCTCATAATACCTACTCCCATCCCTACTTCCTTCAACTAATTATCATGTGTAATGATCTCAAGGCCCTTCATTATCCTGGTTGCTTGTGTCTGTCACTCTCCATACAGATCAGAAACTATGATGTCATTTCCTCAATATCTCATGATTTCATCTTGTTCATTTTTTCTCCATTCACCATGAAAGTATGAGAGTTGTGGAGTCAAGACCTAGATTCAAATTCCAAATACAAGACATTTAGCCATGTGAATGTGGTCATGTGACTTTGCCTTTCTCAGACTCAGTTTGTCAAATTGTAAAATGGATATAATAGTACCTATTCTATCTATCCCATGGGATAGTCATGTGGAAAATGCTTTATAAACCTTAAAACTCCGTGTAAATATGAGTTATTATACTGAATCTCCATTATTTGACATAAAAACAAAACAAGGGGCTGGTCAGCTCCATAATCCATTTAATCCAGATTTCTTTTTTGACCAAAGGTACTGTGTAACCTCTTTTACCTCAAATTGAAAGGTCAAATTTGTTTCTCAAAAAAAACTTTACAAATGCTTATGAATATTTTCAGGAAGCTTACCATATGACTTAGACTTTCCTCTTCCTTGCCTTAATTCATACAATTTTTCTGTCATGTGGGGAATAGCCAATAAGGATTCAGTCTTTTGTCCTAATGGTAAGGACTAGGTGACCTCATTGGCCAATTACCCCATCACATCACTACTTAGAAAATTATGCCTCACAGCTCCACTTAAGAAAGCTCCATACATCTTTCAAGGTTCAAGTTCATCTCCTTCCTTGATCATGCTAGCCTTTCTATTCATTTGTTTTCTCAAATTTAATAACCAAATAAAACAAACTTTGAGATACACAATGAAACTTAAGATATAATGGTACATAAATCTGTAAACTATTATTTATAATTTATTTTCCTAATGTATATTACATATTAAATGATAGTTATAATTTTTCATTTATACTCCTTTCAGAATTCTTTTTTGTAATTTTAATTTATTGCTATTATTATTTTATGTCATTGTAGTTATTCTGATTTTACTTTCTTCATTGTGCATCAATTTGTATGTCTTCTCATATTTCTTTCTATTTGTCATTTCTTATGATCCCTATACCATTGTTAGCTAAGCCATTCTTTAAAAGTTGAACATATGGGCTATTTTCAGATTTTGCTATTGAAATAACGTATATTTTTGTACATGTAAGTTTTTTTCCTTTTTAATAACAGTCTTAGGATACAGTCCAAGTAGTAGGATTATCTAGTCAAAATCTGTGCAATTTTTAAATTATCTTAAAGTTCCACAAGGCTTTCTAATGCATTGCTCCACCAGCAATTTTATAACATGCCTATTTCTCCAAAGTCGTGCCAACAATTTTATTGTATTAAGCTATGTTGATTTATTCAAAGAGTATAAGGAGGTAGCTCAAAGATTTTTTTTTTATTTTCATTTTCCTGTTTCTTAAAAAATTAGAATATTTTAAAATGTGGATATTGATAACTTGTGTTATGAAAGATGTTTGTTCAAATCCCTTAACCATTTATCTGTTTGAAAAATTGATCTCACTTTTATATATTATAGATTTTGCTATCAGATATTTTCTAGAAATATTTAGGACTTTTTTTTCCTTACAGTGTTTCTTTCCTTTTTACTCTAGATACATTAGCTTGCATGGAAAAAATTTATATACAATCTTATTCATCTATTTTGTTTATTATAATTTCTTTCATTTGCTTGATAAATATGAATTTTTACTCTTTCCATAATTTTGGAAGCCATATCACTTTATCTTATAAATGAATAACTTTTAATAATAGATCATTAATTCATTGTAATATGTGACATGAGGTGTGAATATATTTCCATTTTTCACCTTACTACTATCCAATTTTTTGATGACTCTCCTATGTTTTGTAAATATGTTTTTGTATCTACTGAAAATAGAAACATTTTAGCCTTTTCTTTGGCTATACTGATTCTCTTAATTTCCTTTTTACTACCATTGGAATATGGACTATTTGTGACCAACCTGTGGTAGAGCCTTCTGAGCTCGTATTTCTCTGATTAGACACAGTTGGACACTCTGTTCCATGACTCCAACATAGTTTTATCATTTTGGTCCTCTTTGAACATGAAGGACAATAACCAATGAACCAACTAAAGTAGGATTTCTAAAATCAGGTCAAATAGTAATGTAGAAAGTGGACAACTTTACACCTTATTTTAGGGAGAGAGCTTTTGAATACCTACATTAAATGATATTTTCAGTTTCTTGGTTTTATATCATGTTAAGGCTATATAACATAGTCACATAGCTAGGTAAACCTTAAATGTGGGATTTGAACCAAATTCTTCCTTATTTCAAGTCTACTACTGTATCCATTATGCTAAACCACCTCTCTGGTGGGAAGACTTTATGCATTTTTGAAGAGTGGGAAGTGAGGATTCTGAAGACTCAGGTATTAAATATCTGCAGGAGTTCAGGAAAGTTACTTCATATAATTTGTAAGAATTATGGAAATATGCTTGGTCCTGTTTCTATCACAGAGTCTTATGACGATTCAGTGAAGTAACATACATTAAAGTTTTATAAAACCCATATTGGACAACACTAATGTAAAGGATGATGACAGTGATGATGATGATTATGACAATGACAATGGCAATGACAATTAATGGTTATTAAAACTATAGTGCTGTCAGTCATATGTTTATTTCCTCCACCAAAAACCATCAATGGGAATTGTGAGAACTTTCAGGAGAGCAACAGTTCAATTAATGTAATAGATAGTTGACAAAATTGTATTAGTTCAAAGTAAGAAGAATAGAGGAACTTCTTGGAAAATGATGCAAAGATAAAACAAAAAATGTGTTCTACCCATATGTACAAAAATATTTATAGTGGATCTTTTTGTGGTGGCAAAGAACTGGAAATCAAGAGGATGCCCATCAACTGGATAATGGCTAAACAAGTTGTGGTATATAAATTTAATGAAATGCTGTTGTGCTATAAAAATGAGGAGCAGACAGACTATATAATAACCTGGAGAGACTTCTATAAACTGGTGCTGAGTGAGAAGAGCAGAATCAGGAGAACATTGTACACAATTACAGGCACTGTATCTGTAGTGACTAACTTTGATAGACTGGGCTCTTCTCAGCAATGGAAGGCTAGAAGGCAACTCCAAAAGACTCCCAATGGAAAAGACTGTCTACATCCAGAGAAAGAATCACAGAATCTGAATGCAGATTGAAGCATTAGTTATAATTCTTCTTTACAACTTGACTAACGTTTAATGTGTAAGTATATGTAGAAGCTATATCGGATTGCATGCTGCCATAGCGGGGAAGGAGTTGGAGAGGGAGGGGAAGAAAATTAGGAACTCAAAAACTTGTGGAACTGAATGTTATAAACTAAAATTAAATAAATTTAAGAGAAAAAAACAAACTTGTTCTGTCTTCAAAGAGCTTACATTTTATTTAGATAGATGCATTTGTTGTATTTTGAGGAAGGAGAAATCACTAACAACAAAGGAGATTATAAAAAAGGACAGGAAGAAAGTAACATTTGAGTTGAACCTTGAAAGCCAAGCTAAGTGGCAGATGTGTGGTAGAAACACATTCCAAAGATGAAGGACACACTGTGCAAAGACACAGGATAGAATGGAATCTCTCGTGTTGGAAAAGGAATACCAACTTTAGGCAATAACCAAAAGGACATTTTGGCTAGAACATAGGCTATGAAAAAAATCATGTGAAGTAATCCTAGAACAGTAGGTTGGATTCAGATTGTGAAGAGCTTTAAATGCCAAAATAAGGAGTTCATTCTTTGTGCTAGAATCAATGGGGAATCACTGAAGTTTTCTGAATAGGTAAGTGGCATGGTCAGACCTATGCTTTTGGAAAATTATTTTCTATGTGGAGGATAAATTGAAAAAAGAGAGACTGGAGGCAGGGAGAACAATTAGGAGACTATTTTAATAGTCCAGGCAAGAGATGCTTTGTGCATGAGTTAGAGGGGTGAAGGGAAAAAGGGATGAACAGGAGAGAAATTGTGTGAATAGAATACACCAGACATAACAACTGAATGAATGTAGGTGGTAACAGAATTGGGAATGCCTTTAAGATTGCAAATCTGAGTGATGGCAAAAATATCTTCAAAATGAATTCAAAAATTCAGGTGTAGATAGGTTTTGGCAACAAAATAAGAAATTCATAACCTGGACGAACTAATCTCAGAAGAAGAAATTCAACAGCTTATTAATGAGCTTCTATGTTGAAGGGTACTGAGACCAGATAAGGTCAGAATTGAATTCTCTCAAAATTCTTTTTTTTTTAAAGAAAAAACTGTCTATACTATATAAACTACTATATATTTCCCTTCTGGTTATACAGTTAAAATAAAACAATGAAGAAGAACCATGGTGTAGCTACAAAAGGTTCCTTTAGGAGTGTGGAGTGTCTTGCTTTTGGATCTGTCTTCTCAGTGGTTACCATAATTTCTTGGTACATAGTAAGCATTTACTAAGTGCTGTTTCATTCACTCACTCATTTGTTCATAGTGATGTCTTACATACAAATTATCTCCACACTTTCTTCCTCTAACTCTAGTAACTATAATTAAATCAACACTCCCATTGCTTCTGGAAATCTTATGCTAATTGACTCTCCTATTTTCCACTAACAATTCCTATGGCTTCTGAGGTCAAAGCATCCTGTTTACCACTCCCCTAAGCCCCCTTTAAAGCTTCTCTCTCTCTCTCTCTCTCCCCTTCCCCTCCACTCTCTCTTCCTCTCCCTCTTCCTCCCTCCCTCCCTCCCTCCGTCCCTCCTTCCGTCCTTCTCTCTCTCTCTCTCTCTCTCTCTCTCTCTCTCTCTCTCTCTCTCTCTCTCTCTCCCTCTCCTTCTCCTCTTTCTCTTCACGCTCTGATTTGCTTGCTCTCCTCCTACTCCTCCTCCTACTTCTCCTCCTCCTCCTCCTCCTTGTCCTCCTTCTTCCAACAATGCATTTATTGCAGGGCAGCTGCATGGTACAGTCAATAAAGCACTGGATTTGTTATCAGTTCTGAGTTCAAATCTGGCCTCAGACACTTACCAGCTGTGTGACCCTCAATATGTCACCTGGCTCTGCTAGCCTCATCTTCATCTGCAAAATGAGCTGGAGAAGGAAATTGCAAACCACTCCAGTATTTTTGCCAAGAAAACCCCAAATAGGGTCCAAAAGTGTTGGATGTGACTGAAAAAATGACTAAACAACAACAAACAACAAAAGCTTTCATTGCAAGTTTATTTAACTCACACAAGAGAGAACAAAATCCCTAAAACAGAGACAGTCAAGGGCCAGGGCATCCTGGAGGCAGCAGATGTGTTAAAGAAAAGGGTAAGAGAAAAGGATATTCCCTATTCAGATTCAGTGGAGGAGATTGCAGGCTTTGTGATTGGGGTAGGGTGAAGGGGGACTGATCTTTAGGAAACAATTCCACTAGTAGTAGGGTCAAGAGCTATACTCTAGTGGGTTGAGAAGGCAGTGTATAACAAGGAAGCAAAGGTTGTGTGCACAGACAATTCTAGTTAAGAGTTTGGCACAAAAGGAGAGAAGAAATATTTCCCTTCTGGTTATACATTTAAAATAAAACACTTAATTAAAAAGAACCATGGTTTAGCTACAAAATATAACAAAGCTCTTAATGCTTCAAAATTCTGCTTAATAGTAGAAAGCTTCAAGCATAAATTTAATTTACTGCTTCATGTAGAATCAGCAATAGCTCATGATCTTTGCCAACAGATACAGGACTATGTGATTGGGGGCTGCTATCTCAACATGCAAAGAGCACCATTATTTTGTGATTTAATTTTGCCTATTTTTGTACCATAATTTTGTATATGTAACATATATGTATATAATTTATTTCACCTAATATTGTACCATATGGAAAGAGTTTCAAGGGCAAAATTGCACATTGTTCTATAGTGCTTTAAGGCTTAATTGAATTCCTTCAGGAATCCTAAAATGTAGCCCAAGCACACATTAACTTTTCTGGTTTCCATATCACATTATTTCATATGGTGCTTACAGTCTACTAAAACCCTCACATCTTAAAAAAAAAAAAGCAAACAAACTGCCTTCTTATTGTGATTCCCTCATCCTGTACTTGCGAAGTTAATTTCTTATAAGGATAAGGCATCACATTTATCCTGATTACATTTTATCCTATTCAGTTCAGCCCAGTATTTTATACTTTCATGACTTTTTCTGGGTTCCTGGTTCCCTTGACCAGTGTTTTAATTATCACTCTTAGCTTTGTGCTACCTGCACATATTGTGTGTTAATTGTTAAACACATTTTTGATATCTATACTTTTATTCAAGTTAATTATAGAAATATTAAACAGCACAGGGTCAAGCATATTTATTAAGTACCTACTATGTGCCAAGAACTGTGTTGCTGGAGGCTGAGGATACAAAGACAAAAACAAAATAACATCTTTCTCCAAAGAGCTTAAACCCTATTGGGGGAAATCTACATAGATCTAGATGATATTGTTCTGTCATTTCAATTCTATCTGACTCTTTATGACCCCATTTGTAGTTTTCTTGGGAAAGACACTGTAGTGGTTTGCCATTTGCTTCTCCAGTTCATTTTACAGATGAGGAAACTGAGGCAAAGAGGGTTAAGTGACTTACCTAGGGTCACCTAGCTACTAAGTGTCTGAGGCCAGATATGAACTCATGAAGATGAGTCTTCCTGACTCTAGGCTTCGCCCTCTATCCACTGCACCATCTAGCTCCCTGTAGACAGAGAGAGAGAGAGAGAGAGACAGACAGACAGACAGACAGACAGACAGACAGATAGACAGACAATATATGCACATATGGAGATAAGTAAATACAAAGTTTATATGAAGTAAATACAAGTCATGGGGGTGTGAGATACAATAACTCCGGGGATTGGTAAAACCTCATATAGTAGGTGGCGCTTTTGCTGAGTCTTAAAGAGAACCAGGGACTTCGAGAGACAGAGGTAAAGAGGAAAAACATTTTAGGCATTAGGGAGTATATAAAGTAAAGAGCATAAAGGGAAAAGATGAGACCATGCATGAGGAATAGTAATTAGTCTTGTGTGTTTATGATAAAGAAAGAATAAGAAAGACTAATGTCCAAAGAAACCAAGTGTATAAAGACAGGCTACAACTAGATTGTGAAGGGATTTAAACGCCAACAAAAGGAGCATGTACTTTGTCTTAGAGCCAATAGTGAGTGCTATAGCTTCTTGAACAAAGGAATAACATGGCCAAACTTTTGCTGTAGGAATATCAATTTGACAGCTTGTGTTGGAGTTGCAAATGTTAGAAAGAGGGCTAATTAGGAGGTTATCACAGTCTTCAGATCCAAGGTGATGAGAACTTAACCTTCAGTAATAGATTCATGAGCAGAAAGAAGGGCATGGATGTTATGTGTTATTGTAGAGATACAATAAGCAAGACTTGATGTTTCATTGGGTTGAAGGAGAGAGAAAAATTAAGAATGATATATCATCAAGGATGCTTCTGATGTCTCAAACCTAAGTGACTGCAAGGAGAGATGCCCTTGCCAGAAACAAGGAAATTATAAAAGTGGTGTGGGGGTTGGGAGAATGGATAAGAAGTCTTAGTTTAGAGAGGTGGAATTTGGAGAACATATGGCATATGCAGGTGGTGCTGTGTATCGGGCATCCCCATTGCCAACCAGGAGCTCAGGAGAGAGATAAGATCTAGATGTGGAAATGTGGGAGACATCTACACTGAGGTAATATTTGAACTGATAGCAGCTAATGTAACCAGCAAGAGAGACAGGGTAGAAATGAGTACTCAGGATGACACGTAGGGGTATAGCCAAGAGTAGAAGATGGGACAGGGATAAAATGCCATCAGAGCAAATGGAAAAGGAGCAGTCAGACAGACGGATAGGAAGTGATCCAGGAGAGACAAGTAAAAATGATAGAGGAAGCAGATGCTGTAGGGAGGTCAAGAAGGATATGCCATCACAAATGCAGCACTTGAGAATTCATGGCAACTATGGAAAGACCCTTTCCAATGGAATGGTGGGGGCACATGCTAATTGTGGACATTTGAGAAGTGCATGATTGGATAAGTGACAATAATCATGGTAAAAAAAAAACTAATCCAAGGAATTTCTTTCATTGAAATATATAATACATACAATATACACATATAGCTATATATGTGTACATGTATACATATGCATGTAATGCATACATAACCTTCAATAATAGATTTATGAGCAGAAAGAAGGGAATGGATGGTATGTATTATTGTAGAGGTACAATAAGCCAAACTTGATGTTTCATTGGGTTAAAGGAGAGGGAAAAATTAAGAATGACATCATCAAGGATGCTTCTGATGTCTCAAACCTGAGTGACTATGTATGTGTATGTATGTATGTGTGTCTTATAGACTTAGCTAGTACATGTCAGTCAGTGTTCGAACTCAAGTCTCTCTGAATTTCAAGTCCAGCCACGTATCCACTATATTAGGAGCAGAAGATAATTAAAAGAGATAAATTTATTGTTTTAGGGAAGGATAATTTTCAAATGTTACTTAGAATAAGTGAGATCATAGATATGGAACAATGGTAATTAAATTGGAGTCCATGAACTCATAGATGGATGGAGAGACAGAGACAGAGAGAGAAAGAGAGGACTACATATCAGTCAGTCAACAAACATTTATTAAGCTACTTATTCTGTGTCAGGCACTGTGCTAAGGCCTATTTATAGATATATTGACAACTATAATTCAGTGTAATTAGCTTGCTTTGTAACCCTATATATTTAATTTTATGCATTTAAAAACATTATTCTGAGGAGTCCATGGGCTTAACCAGACCACCAAAGGGGTCCCTGCTACACACACACAAAAAGCTTAAGAACCTTTGACCTATAGCTAGAAGGCGCCCCAGAGTCCAATCTGGTCATCTAGTTCAATCCTCTAATTTTACCAATGAGACTGAGGCCCAGGAAGGGGGAGTGACTTGCCCCATGCACACAGATGCCTTGTTCCAACTCTTCCATAAAGGGAAAATTCACTTTATAGGCACATTGAAGGGTGGACTCTTAAGATATTTTTTGGCAGCTCTGAGTTGGGCCCTAAGCACACAAAAAGGTCTTTTTGTGACTACTCTTACCATTTTGGGTGCTGATTTTAAAAGTCACAGCTGACATAATTATGATGTGTGATTTGATCATAGAGAAGTGTAATGGGAAATGAAGTATTGGAATCACTTTGGCATTTTTCCTACAGTTGAATTCCCTCCTTTCCTCACCACTCCCCCTGTCCTGCCACCTCACCACCCTGAGAAGGAACAGTCATCCCATTATTGCTGCCTCCACATTTGATTGATTTACTAAATTGTAGGTCATTGTTTGAAACCCAGTGGATTCTCTAATATCATCTTATATGTTTAACAATGTATTGGAAAGAACAGCAACCCCTTCATTGCTCCAATTGGTCTCCATTAAGCCCAGAAAAATAAGAGTTTGGTATTTCTTCGCACAACCATAACTCCTTTCTTAGTAGCTGTCTGGGAACCAATAGTAAACCCAAGGTCACCAAATGGCAAGTGGTGTCCAAGTGATGACTCCATTTCTTTGGATTCCCTGGGTAAGTCCTTCAGTCAATCCTTCCATAAAAACAGTTATAAGACAACAGAGTTAAGAGCAAGCCATATGTAACCCATGATTTCCAAAAACTTATCAACACAAATGCTTCATATTTCAAATACAAATATTGGAAAACTTATGCAATAAGTCCTTTATCTCCAGCCTAGAGTTGAGCAGTCTCAAGTTGAGAGGTTACAAGGCAGAGAGCATTGTTCCTGAATTCTGCAAAGGCTGCATTGGTTCGGACAGTCTTACAGTCATATCCCTCACGAGGGCAGGGATCCATGCAGTCTTTGGTAGTGGTGGTAGGTGTATGTGTATGTTGTATGTGTGTATCTGTGTGTGAATGAAGGGAGTCCCCTAGTCTTCCTCAACTAAAGTCCACCTCTAAGGCCTTACAGAGTTCTGAGATTCATACTTGGAGCTATTGGGGGCACAATAATCAGCACAGTGTGTTAAGCTAGACTCAGGAAGCCCTACATTTAAATGCTACCCCAGATACTTACTAACTAGATGACCCTAGGCAAATCACTTAACCTCTACTCAGTTTCTTAATCTGTATTTTGGGGATAATAATAGGATAAAATGAAATAATATGTGTAAAGAAAATACTTTGCAAATTATCAAATGCTCTAAAATTCTAGTTATTGTTTTTATTATTATCAACGTGGGTTATTGAAAGCTTTATTAGGGAGTGTTGGCTCTGGCAAGTTCTAAGCATGGAGAAGGTCTGACAATAAATTGTGTCTATAATGTGAAGATGAGGATGTTTTTTTGTGACTGGGTTTCCCTATTTTGCCTAGGCTAATATTGGAGCCACTGCCCTCACCTAATCTCAGAATTAATCCTCAGAGAGGATTTGATCTGCTCTGGTTCCAATCTAGATCTATTCCCCCCACCTTAGGAAATGTGGTGGTCTCCCACTCCTGGGGACTCACCATATTGGCCCTGGGCTTAGTGCTGCTAACCCCTGCCCTTGGCTCATTGCTGCTCAGAACTCCAGAGCTCAAAAGATTCACCATCGTCAGTCTCCCTGGCAGCTGGAATTATAGGTATGAGCTGCTACCTCCACACCCAGCTCTTGAGTAAGTTTTGATACGCTATGTGTGTATGTATAGGCATATAAACATATAGATTTTAAAGAATGCATATAAATGCATACATACATGTCTATGTATATATATCTATATCTATATCTATGTATATGGGTCTACATAATATAACATGTTTTATATGCATAAAACAGTCAGGATTACAAAGAAAACCAATTTTATTGGAATAATGTTTTACGTGTAAACCTATAAATAAATGTATATACATATATGCATACATACCTAAATATACATACATACATGTATACTCACACACATGCATGTGCATATGTGTGTGCCAAGTTCTTGGATTCCTGGTAAAGAACACAGCAAATAATAAGTGCAGTATCTTGTATTCTCTACTTTTTTCAATCAGTAATAGTATAGATGTGTAGATCATAAAGATGTGGTCAACTGCGGAACACCTTTTCTGAAGGCATGCCTACCCCCTACTAATACCCTCAAAAAAGATATCCTGGACATGAGTGTAGAATATTTTCATAAAAATTTTATATGGAGATGGATAGAAGTAGACATATATTCAGCTGATGTGCTATCAGTGGTTTTTAATTAGATCTGGAAATGTTCGCATCTTGGGTTTCTTCCATTCCTTCATGTACCTTATTAATCAGTCCCCCAATACTCTCACTACTGCATTATTTCAGCGTGGATTTTCCTTATGTACATTTGGCCTGATTTAGCCAATGTGTGTTTTCATTGGTTCTATTTCCTTTTCACATCCAGGAACTGTGACTTTTGAGTCCAAGTATAGTGATTCCATTGTCCTAGATACTAAAGTAATGGTTGTTTTTTTTTTTTAATTGTTGCAGATCTTTTCACTTTTTCTATCTATTTGTTGACCTTCTTAAATTCCTTTACTTAAATGTCCTTAGGATGACTGCTCAGTTAAGTAGCTTACCAAATTTTCTTCAAAATGGTTTTACCCTCAACTGGTTTTCTATTTTATGAAGCAATAGTCATCATGATCTTCACCCATTCTCCTCATAAGATCTGACTAATTCTAAACCAATATTGCCTTTGGCTGCCATGTCTTTCTTCCTGGCAAGGAAGTGAAGTGGTTCAATAAAAGGGGATCAGGAAAATATTTTTTAATATTGCATCAGGGAGCTACATAACAAAGTTCTTTGTGATGTCTAGAGAAAGATGGTATTATTGATTATAAAATGGAGCTCTAACCTCTCCCTTTCTACCCAATTTTTTTTTTCATGAATCACTGATTGTACATAATTTTGAACCTTTCTGTGCCTCAGCGGCAACTTCCTTCCCAACTCCTGAAACCTTATCATTATCCTGACTATTCTGCACAATTGCTTGGGTAGAGATCCAAAGTTAGGCTCACCACAACATGCTGGGAAATATATTTTAGCCAGCCAGCTCTTCCTATAAATTGTTATGCATAATATCATAAAATTGTAGATCTTTAGATCCTGAAGGAACCTTAAAGATCATCATCACCTTATTTCATAGGTAATAAACCTGACACAGAACACTTAAAAGATTTTTCTAAGGTGCTGAAGATTCTAAGGTCTTCTCTTTTGCTATGCCTTTGGGAGATGTACCTCTTTGATTATAGGTGATTATTTCAACCGCTTTAATTGCTATCCTGTTTCTTTGTTATGAGGCCATTCTACCTACCTTTGGGAATTTATCTGAAGGTCTTGGGAGTAGGTTTTAGGAAAATGGCTTTTAAAAAAATGGGAAAATCAAGCTCAGAATGGTTTCTCTTCTTTAGAAAGGCTCAGAGAGATTTTCCCCTTCATAATTTCTCTATGTGATGTGTGCAAAGCATTTTTTCATTGAATGCTAATCTTCCAAAGTTGCAAGGGGCTTCTGGAGATGGTCATCTAGTTCATATTTTATTATAGGATCTTTATCCAAGTAGATGGTAGGCCCTCATTTTCAACAGGGATAAATAATACAAATGCCACTTTGCCAGGGCATAAAAAGAAGTAGGAATAGATGTACTGTCCTATTAATTCAATGGTTCTTTCAGGCGACCCAACCTACAAAAGCATCAGGTAATGGTGGAGAGATTATGTGTCTTCCCTAGGTTAGTCATGGTGCTCTTGTGTTGAAAACCAGTTCATCCACTTTTCAATCATCTACTTTGTTCTAAAAACCACTGTCACTTTTAACTCAGAGTGAAGTGAGACTTCTGAAGTCTCTGCTTCAAGATTTTTGGATTCTAAAATCTAAAAGCAATCCAATGCTAAGTGTCACTGAGAAGAATCAGCTTAAAAGACTGCCCATTATTAAATAAGTTTAATATGTAAATTAAACAATACATTGAAAAGGAAGTTCCTTCTCCAAAGAAAAAGGTGCCTATGGGTGGGTGGAGTGAACCTACAAAGGAAACAAGAAGACAGAAATAATGTAAGAAAAAGCCTTCTATATTTGAGGCACTCAAGATACATCCATTAAAGCTCTGGAAGAAAAGGAAAACTGTATTTTCCTTCTTGCCAGCTTTTTAGAGATGTCTCCGAGAATTTAAGCCTGGAAAGCTAAGTTAATCAAATGCCAAAACCTATAGCTGAGGGCATAGAGCCAGAGGAATGTAAAAGGAAGGCAGCATCTTTCTGGGTTGAAAGGGATGTTAGAGCAGTGATAGAAAACTCTCTTGACAAGTTCAGAGAGGAAACAGAGAGAAAAGTCCATCAGGGATGTGTATATCCCCATCAGGACACAGCTGTTGTCTATATGGCCATCATTCTGTGTTGCTGGGGCGTAGCTCCTATCCATAGTGAAAGATGATGAAACTACAGGTGCCCACTGAAGAAGGAGCCCAAAGAGTCCAGTGGGTCACCACATACTGCAGAGATGCCACACTCTGTCAAGAGCCTAATTATTAAGTGATCTAATTGGTCCAGCTTAGAATTAACTAAGTCCAATGAGAAACCCACTCAACAGATGAGTAAACTTTATGGCCCAGCCGAGCATCCAAGATACCATATGCGGGGAGGAACATGCCCCACTGAACAGTCTGTCTGGGGAAGATGCTATGTCCAGAAAGAAACCATGATAGTCAACCTAGCATTGGAGCAATTTGTCCAGAAGTGTCACCAATATCAATGCCCTGTCCCAAAGAGAACATTGTGGAGATTCTCTGGACAAAGCAAAACAAAACAAAAAACTCCAGTTGTGAATCACTTTTGCCAGATATGTTCCTTTCACATGTCTCTCCTTACTACTGTACTTGAAGTTCATATCTACTCTTCCCTTCCGCTTCCCAACTTTGTATGTCTTTATAAGAGAGTGCTCCTTGGGGTTTGGGTGCAAATATTTTGCTACCTTACCCTACTGCCCTACCATTTGAGTAAATGCTTTTTTCTAAAGCTAATTTAAATCTACTTGCTGCTTATTACACGGAAACACACTAGTGGGGTCTAGTGAGCTGTACTGTTAGAAGTTGTCACCCACAGATTTATCCTTAGTACCAGAGGTAGCAGTCACCCTTCTAGGAATTCAACCTGCTAGTGTCACTGTGAATTATGAGAGTGGCCCAGGACAGACTACACTGGGATTCTAAATTTCAGATGTTTAGGGGCTTTCTTTAGTGCAGCGGTTCTCAACCTGTGGGTCATGACCCCTTTTGGGGTCAAACGACCCTTTCACAGGGGTTGCCTAAGACCATCAGAAAACGCATATTTCCTATGGTCTTAGGAACTGCGACACGGCTCCTCTATCCATCTCCAGGCAGATCTGCCCACATGCAGATACATCTACATATGAGTATTAAAGGGTCACGGCATTAGGAAGATTGAGAACCACTGCTTTGGTGCTTTGTCCAGAGGAGAGAACCTGGGATCTGGAGTCGTATTCCCATTCTCCTATGTAAGTAAAAGTGTTTAATCATTACTATCCATCTTCTTCAATCCCTGCCCCACATACATATACACCAAACCAAGGCTCCAAAGACCAGCCCAGCTCATTGTGGAGAAGGATGGAATATACAGGCATAACATACAGTCAATATACAGTCCAGGCAGAACTGCCGTTTGTTCCTGAGACAATGGTAGGTGAGTAGGGATCATTGACAACTGTGACTTGCAGGAGGAGAGTTAGTCCCACAAATCATCAACTGACAAAGCTCTCATCTTGGATTGTTGACTCTTCTTACCTTGGATCTACTGATTCAACAATACCCCCTTTGTCTCTGGCTCATTATAGATCAAGTATTTGACATACCAGTAATGTATCCCTCACTACTGGTACCACTCGACTTGTTGACTTTAGCTTTTCTAGATCTTGACTCCCTGACTTTTGATCTTAACTCATCATGTATGCAAACCACTTCTTTGCTTCTGACTTTCAGAGAACTCAGCTTGATTCTCTGCTGATTTTTCCTTCCTGATTGGATCTATTATAATGTCACTGTGCTCTGCACACATTTCTGATAGCACCAACAATCCCTAGATAAGATCAGAGAGGACAGAATAGTTATATGCCATCAAGTATAATGGAAAAAGTGGAGACTCTGGAGTCTAAGAACCCATAGCAATGAAATAAATGAGATATATTTCTCACCTACCGAAATGCAGACTCGAGGGATCAAAAGTGATCTTTTTCTCAGGCCAGAATATGGAATCATTACCTGGGCTGGGCAGAGCTGGGCTACATAATCTGAGGACAGGTTCTGACACCCAATTCTAGGGATGTCAGAGGCTTGTAATTAATGTGAAGCCAGTAAGTGGTAGGACAGTGAATGGAGCGAGAAAGAAACCAAGTGACAAGTGAGCATATAGGAAATCAGTCATTTTACAGATGAGGAAACTGAGACCCTGAGTTGTTCAAGTTATGCCAGTAGTAAGTTGCAGGCAGAATTAGAACCCAGGCCTTTTTTCTTCTAAATCTGGGGCTCTTTCCATTGCCCCATTGCCTTAGAAAATATGTTTTAAGTACTTGCTATGGATGGAGGCATCGTGCTAGGTGACATGTCTAAGGAATAGAGAACCAGCCTCAGAATTTGGAAGACTTAGGTATTCTTGTGACACAGAGTTCTTATATGAAGCCAGGCAAAATTATTTCACATTTCAAGGCCCCCGCTGGTAAATCTCTAAGACTATAAATTGAATAGTAGGTGCTGAATGGTGTTGGTAGAGGGCATTTTCTCATGAGTAGTCCTCTGTACAAATGAAATCAAAAGTCTATTCTGAAATGTATGAGACACTGATAGGAAAGAGAGAGAGAAGGAGAGAGACAGAGAGAGACAGAGAGACAGAGAGACAGAGAGACAGAGAGAGAGAGAGAGAGAGAGAGAGAGAGAGAGAGAGAGAGAGAGAAGGTCTTGAAAAGTCTTCAGTATTCTAAAGTAGCACTTCTTAAACTTGGGGTCACAACCCCATATGGGATCTAGAAAAATCTGGCAACAGTAAAAGGTTTCTGAATGCACAGCAACTAAAAATTAATTAAAAATCAAACAAGAAATGAATCCAAGGTGTTTCTGGCAGTGCTTGCTCGTATTGGATAATGTAACCACTTCAGCCTTGATTCTAAACACAAAGCATTCACACTTTGAACTTCGAATGCCCTCAGGCCACAACACCAACAACCACAACTGACTTGTGAAAAGGGGTCTTGAGTGGAAAAAGTTTAAGAAGCCCTGTTCTGTAGTATTATTTTCCTCGCCTTAATCTTTTCTTCTCCAGATCAAACAACCATGGTGTGGTGGAAACAGAATAGGATCTGGATGTAGAGAACCTGGGTTCCAATTTCAGCTTTGGGATGTACAGGCCTTATGACTTGGGTCAAGGCCCTGAATCTTTATCAGCTTTAGTTTCTGCATCTGTAAAATGGGGGCATGTGAGAATGAAGCTCAGAGGACTGTTGAGAAGATCAAAAAAGATAATGTAATGTATATGTAAAGAATGCTGCAAACCTAAAAGTGTTATATACATATTAGCAATGGTGATGATGGTGATGATGATGATGGTGGTGGTGGTGATGATGGTGATGATGATGATGGTGGTGGTGGTGGTGGTGTTACCTCCCCTTCACCCTACATTAGATCCTAATGTCTTGAGGGCAGGGATTATGTCACTTTTTTCATCTGTATATCACCACCACATTGTCTTGCATGGAGTAGGTGGTTAATAAATGTTTGTTGAATCAAAGTGAATTCTCTTCTGTTCTCTGAGAAGAGGCATGGCACTACTATAGAGAAATGACTTCAAAGAAAAGAACACAGGAGTTCAAGTCCCTCTTCTGATTCATTGGCTGTGTCACCCTGGGCAATTTACTCTTAGAGCACAAGCGAAAGTTCCCCATAGGAATGAAATCACAGGCTCAGTGAGGGCAGCTAGGTGGTGCCATAGGGCATAGAGCACTGGGCCTGGAGTCAGAAAAGACTCATCTTCTGTGTTCAAATCTAGCCTCAGGCACTTATTAGCTGTATGACCCTGGGTAAGTCACTTAACCCTGTTTGCCTCAGTTTCCTCATCTTTAAAATGAACTGGAGAAGGAAATGGCAAACTATTCCAGCGTCTTTGCCAAGAAAACCCTAAATGGGGTCAGGAAGAGTCAGCCATTGAAAAACAATGAAGCAACAGCAAAGCTATACACAAATAGTTAACAAAGAAAAGCCTTAGTTAGGAGAGGTTCAAGAAACCTTCCAGTAAAGATGGGATTTTAGTTGGTACTTAAAGGAAGCCAGGGAATTCAGTAGGTGGAAATGAGGAGTGAGAGCACTCCAGGCATTGAGCATGGCCAGAGAAAATGCCTGGAGCTGAGAGACTGAGTGTGGAAATCAGTGCCATTACATCTAAAAGAGAGGAGTATGGGGACACTGGAAAGGTAGAAGGGGGCCAGATTACAAAAGGCTGTGAATGCCAAGCAGAGGATTTTATGCTCGTTTTGTGCTACCACATTTTGACTGTGTACTCAGTGCACAGGCCACCTGCTTTGTCTTTCCATCTTTGGAGATAAACATGAAAATGTACTTTAGATGAAACCCATGGAAGATTCTTGCTCTTAATGTCAAAGGGAATATGTGTTTCTTCCTGAGGAATCATTGGATTCTAGTACAGCCAAGGACAAGATGAAGAAGGCAGCTGACAAATTTTAATGGGATGATTATGGATCGAAAAAAAAACCAATATAGTATGGTTGAAAGAGAGCTGGCCTAGGAGTCATAAAGACCAGGGTTTAAGAGCTGACTCTGAGATGTACTGGTGTTTGACCTTGTACCAATCCCTTAACTTCCCAGTTCTGAGGGACCAAACAAAATAAGTTACACAGAAAGTGCCAACTGACATTGGTAGAGAGAATTTCCTCTTTGGGAAGACCTTGTATCCATTAAATCACAGGATCACTCCTATCCCATCTCAAAAAAAAAAAGATTGGAAGTTTGAAAGCATGACTGACAGTAAATGAAATTAGAATTTGGTCCAGATTTGCATTGGAACTTTTCTTTTTCAGATCAGTATTTACATACTGTTAGCACATCCTTCCTGCCAAGCACTTAGCGCTACTAAATCACAAAATGCAGGCAATAACAACAGTTTGAATACATACAGCATTTTGTCCATGTAATTGGGAAAAGGATGTACTAGGAAAAGGGAGGGGGATACGGTATGGATAAGGTCCTGCATGGAAAAAGGAGAGGTTCCCCCAAGACGATCTTCACTGAACAACCTGCAGGAAATAATTCGATCAGTTTGGACTACAATGGTGTTTCTGTTGGGCTATTGAAAAGAGATAGACAACAGGATGGGGGCTGGCATATCTTGGATTATATGTATGATGGTGAGAGTATGAGTGGCAAGGTGAACACAGGGGAAGAATCCTGAAAGATGGGAGCAAAAGATATGGTGTTGTCCCCCCTGGGATTGGTTCTGGGTCTTTTTTCCATTGGGTTCTCATTATGGTGAGTGGGGCTGTCCACTGGTGTCTGCATTGGTTTGGGGGGATGGCTGTATATACCAGAATTTGTATAGTAAGTGATAATGGAAGAGACAGTCTGACCTCGCATAGAGCTGTCTGTCTGAATGATATCAGCTAAACATTTTCCTCATTTCCCTTACATGAAGAAGAGTGGGTACCCAGTAGTGGGCATTGGGAATGCAAAATAAGCCTTCCAGTTTACATACATTATCTCCTTTGACAAGACACTATGTGTCCATCAAATCTTAGTGAGATTTAAAAAATCTGAACTATTCATTAACTTTGCTTTCAGGCTCTTCCAATACAAGTAGAAGGGTGAAGGCTGACCACTCATCCATGTTTAACCTCCTTGTGCAAATGCCTGCCATTTTACATTGATTTTTTTTTAACCAACCATTTTGTTCTTTTCTCATTTTCTTTAAATAATCAGCTTGGGGCAGGGGGTGCTCAAGGGATTTGAGTCTAAGAAAAAGCTTCCAAATGGAGGACCCTGCATCCAAAAAGGCCTCTGAATCTCAATGCTGTCCCTATGCAATCCAAACACTAAATGAAGAGACTATGGTGAAGTTTTGAAGCAAACTTAAACTGGGGGGTGCCTTGAGATGCATATTCACAATGAGATATTTGTGATTTTTAGGAACAACAGCCAGCTACAGTTAGCAGCATTTCACCTGCTGTGCTAAACAGAAAGAAAAACATTAATGAATGGGTCTAGTCAGCAGGTCTTTCCCTATTCACATTTAGTCCCACTTTACTATTGTTTGGAGGAGTTGTTAGGAGACAGAGATTTCCTGGGTAGAGGAGGGAAGGAAAAGAGAGAAGGGGAGTTCAGAAAAGAAATAATACTCTGGTTCAGGAATAGATATCTACAAAAAAGAAGAAAAATAGACACGTGGAATCTGAAAGGCAATGATTTCTTACTCAATTAAAATTCTCTGCAGCAGGGGTTCTTAACTTTTGGGGGGTCATGGATTCCTTTTGCAGGCTGGATAAGCCCATGGATCCCTCCTCAGGATAAGGTATTTAAAGAATTGAAGGAAACACTAAATTTCAGTTAGAGGTTAGTGAAAATGATGGAATTCTTCAAATCCAAGTACGCAGACCCCATGAAATCGATTGAGTGAGGCGAGGTAGCTATGAGCCCCAGGTTAAGAACTCCTACTCCATAGCAAGCAAGATGGCCTCGCAGTAACTCAAAAAAAACAAAGAATGAAGAGTTGTCAAGAAAGAGCAGGTCTAGCAGCTAATTTATGTGAGCTTCAGTTTCCTCATCTAAAAAACAGTAGAAATAAAACTTAGATTATTTTAATTCAAGTTAATGCATATTTATTATTTACCTGCAATGTGTGAAGTAAGGGTCAGCATAACCTATGAATGGAGAACTTATTTTTGGAAAGGCTAGGTTCAAGTAATGCCTCTAGGAACTTAGTGATTGTGTGGGTGTAGGTAAGTCACTTCAACACTTAAAGAGAAAGTGGTCATCTGAACCAGAGTTTCTAAGAGAGTTAGTTAGCTCCCTCCACCAATGAAATTACAAGGAAAGGAAAAAAGGAAAGAAGGAAGAAAAAGAAGGAAGGAAAAAAGGAAGGAAGGAAGGAAGGAAGGAAAGCAATGTATACAGTCTCTGTGCTCAAAGAATTTACATTCTACCTAAAAAGTTAGTGGTAAGGATCAAATGTTTACCAATAAAAAGCATTACTGGACCCAGGAGATTAGGATGCTCTGCCATCTTTCTTTCTTAAATCTTTCTCTGCTTTGCATTTATGGAATCAGTGAACAGGTTTGGGGGAGCCTGTCCTTTAATGAAAGGAATCATACTCCTTTTCTCATACACTGTTTGACTTATTAAACCTCAATCCTGTTTTATCAGAGAAAAAAAATTACCTAAAGCTCAGGTTTGACTGATGTCTAGATTCTCCTCAAAGGGCAGACTAGAAAGATCCTGTACTGACTGTACAATATGAATCAGATGTGAAGTAGTCATTTATTTACTACATACTAAAGAAATGCAAGACCTACAAACACTCCTTGAAGGAAAATGCGTAAGAAGCATAACAGTCACTTAGTTACTGCTACCCTTTCCTAGGAGGTTGCTCTTGCAAGGCACGATGCAGGTTTTGGATCTACTGAAATGGCAAGTTTGTATTTCACCTTGGCTTTGTTCAGATAATTCAAGTTAGGTTCATGTCTTCTGGCAAGCCAGGCCAAGGGTTGAGCTCTTCCCACGTTAGTGGCATCCTCTGATTCGGAAACACTCCATGCCAACAGTCAGCTTTGACCAGTGGAGCAGGGATCTCTAGAATACCCAAACTCATAAAGTTGTTCCTGAGCCCAGACCCTTCTATCTCAAAATGGACCTACACTCAGAGAAGAAGCATAAAGCAGAAGGGGAAGTCAGACTCCTTACTCTAGTTGACCTGTGAAGCAATTTCAATGCTGCCAGAGTTGGAATACCACTAGGAATGGGGTCTACCAGTCCTGCCATAATTGGTAGACAAGAAGAAAGAAGGAGTAAGGGCATGGTCATTTCTTTTTTAATGCTTAGGAGCATTGCAATGTTAAGGGCAGAAGCTCTTCCTTTTCATTGTCCAACAAGATAATTGCCTCATCATCACAAAATGCTGAGCCCCTTTCAACACTGAGCCATGCTACCCTGGAAGCAGGCAGAGAAATGGGTGCATATTTTCTGGGGTCATACTCCCATTTCAACAATTAAGTATTTCCTTCAAGGATATAGACTGAAATCCATTTTATTCCTACCCAATATCTTGTCAGTGTCTTACCATAAGTCCCCCACAGGGTGTCCATCCAGTGTACTTACTCTCTATTGACATCATGAAGATACCATTGGAGACTGATTACCATTGATTCATTGTGCTTGCCTTGTATTCACCTGTATTCAGTCAGTTGTTTTTCAGTAATGTCCAATTCTTCCTGACTCCATTTGGGGTTTTCTTGGCAGAGATAATGGAGTGGTTTGTCATTTCCTTCTCCAGCTCATTTTACAGATGAGGACACTGAAGCAAAGTGACTTGTTCAGTGTCGGAGGCTGTATTTGAACTCAGGAGCATAGTCTTCTCCATTCCCAACCCAGTACTCGATCCACAGCACCACCTAGCTGCCATTTCGATATTAGCTATCATCATCATCATCATCATGATGGTCTTATTTCTCTTACTGGTATCAATCTGTATATTCATATCTTAACTCTTAACCCAAGTAATATCTGAATTTCCTCTTCCTTCAGGGCTTCAAAATAACCGAACTAAACTGGAGTTTCTGCTGGCTGCTTTTAGATTTGGGCTCAGAAGGGTAGAACTAGGTAACAATTATGACTCAATCCCATTTGTCTCCCGAATGCTGAGAAATTGATCAGATTGGCAATGGTTGATCTGACAAAGGTCATTCCAAAATTTGTGAATGACTAAATAATTATTTTGACCAAAAAGTGCTTAAGTAAACAATGCAGCCCTGAATCTAATATTTGTTGCTTAACAGTCATAATCCTGGAAACCATTTTTGACTCCTTGTTGATTCAGAATTAGGAACTAAAAGTGCAATGTTTTTCATAGACTCAAGGAATATATTCAGTGTATGTGAACAATCTACCTTATCCAAGTGGCCAAGAGAGATTTTCCAAAGAGTATTAGACCTGCGGTAAAAAGACCAGGACATGCCGATTCTGCTATTTTCACACTATCTGACTTTGGGTGAATTGTATAACTGATCTCTTTCTGAGTTTTCTCCCCTATAAAAAGAGAGAATGATACTTTTCTTACCCACTGACAGCTATTATGAAGATAATGAAGTAACATATTTTTTTAAATCAGGATATAAGTGTAAATTACTAGCATTAACAAAGGAATATTTTAGTAACATAACCTTATTGAATTATGCGTAAGGTTATAATTTACTACTAAATCAACCAACCAAAATAACTTGATGTTCTGTGGGCTGTCATGAATTTTTTTTAGCATTTTTTTTGAAACCTATGCTTTCATTGGTTCTCTTGATCTATGCAGATGGACACCTGTTCTGCAATTTATAATACTAGCTGATGCTTAGGAGCATTGCAATGTTAAATGACTTGCTCACAGTCATGCTGTCAGTATTTCTCAGAGGCAAATCTTGAATCTGGGTCTTCCTGTCTCTGTGGTTGCTAGATCTCTATTCACTCTGGCATGCTGTCTCATATTCAAGAATTACACTTGGTTTAATCCTTGTTACAGCCCTGGTTTTCTATAAAATTCTGAACCCAGTGAGTAAAATTCCAGCGCACTGATTCCAAATTTAGGGTTCTGGAATGTGAGAACTAGAAGGACATTGGAGATCATACATACCCAGCACACAGTAGGAACTTAACAAATACTTCTTAGTTGGTTGATTAAATCCAACTCCTTCATTTTACCCATGAGAGAACTGGTGCCCAGAGAGGGAAACAACAAAATCATAGAATATGCTCATGGCAGAGCCAGCCTGTATTAGAACCCAAGAGTATCCTGGACCTGTTTGGAGAACCTGCCATTCTTTGAAGATTTTGCAATATGCCTGTAGTTGTCCTAACTTTGCTTCACGGTATATATTAACAGTGTTGGAATGAAAGGAAGGAAAGAAATATTTATTAAGTACCTACTGTATGTTACCTCGCACTTGGTTGGATGGTTGCTGGAGGTGATAGTGGTGGAAATAGTGGTTGCTATTGTTTAAACAGTATCAAAATCAATTTGTTTTGAACCTTCTTTGAAAATGTCTCTGCTCTCCAAATGATTTCTGACCCTCTGGGTTTCGGTAAAAACCAAAGCTGCAGCTCCTGCCCTAACCTTTTACTTTCTACATCACCTTCAGTAAACCAAGAGAGAGCTTATGCCACTTTAAAGGCATCCCAAGCCCTTCAGGAAAGGCTATGAGGCTCAGTACAGCACAGAGAACATCCAATCTACTGGTCTCTTGGAATGGAATAATAGTCGTCCAACAACATCAACAACAGATTGGCTTTGGTTAACACTTCATGGTTAACAAAGCACTTCCTTCCAACTATTCTATGAAGACTATAGGCTCCATTCTTAGCCTCGAATTCTTTGATGATGTTCCTTTGCCAATTCTGATTTGGATCATATTTTTGGACTCTCTGAGGATCACACACCTTTCTCCTGACTTCTCCCCTCAGCTTGTCATTAACCCTTTTTTCAAATCTCTTCTTGGCCTAAGTGGGTTGAACAGGGTTGACTTCCTTTCAGCTTCACCTTAAACTGGATCTTGAGCAAGGATGGTCTAGGGTGACAGAAAGTCAGATAAAGGGCCGGAAGAAATCAGTGGATAACCCCATTGATCGATTTCCTGCCTCTTATCTTGTCTCTTTCCCACCATTTTTCCCTCCTTATGTTTATTGCTTTAGAATGGAAAGAGCTCTGGGTTTGGAGTCAGAAGATGTGGGCTCAAATTCTAGATTGTTGACTTACTGCCTATGTAACCTTAGTCAAGCCACTTAACCTCCACAGACTTTGCTTTTCTCATCTAAAAATTGGGGGGGAGGGGCTAGACCACCACTAAGGTCCCTTCCAGATCCAAATTTAAGATCTCATGAAATCCCTGTGTCATTTCTAGACTCTCCGCATTTAAGGGGCACAGCAAGGGATGGAGTCTCCAAAGATTTCAGACTCAGACTTGAGGGTGGGAGCAGGTTGGAAAATTTCCCAGAAAGGAGAAGGGAGAATTGAGGCCTCCTCCCCCCACATTTTGTGCACTGGGGTCTCCAAAAGGAGTCACCTCTTCACTTTACTTCCCTGCTGTCTCCTGGGGCTGTATGTTAGAGATAACTCCATGCACACATTTGACATAACACATTTCCTGGGGTGAGGAGAACAGTTTCTCACATTTTTCCTGACAGAACTGGCAGGCTCTGCTTGGCTAGAATTGCCGAGTGGAGTTAATTAGCGACTAACTCTATTGTCAACCCAACTCTCTGGGAAACAAAGAAGACAGTAAATAGCCTCCCACCAGAAGTATAGGGAGCCCTGAGCTGGAGAAGGGTTTGCCCTGCCTTTAATTTAATCAACATAGCAGCAGATGGAAGATTGAAGACCTCCAGGGTACATCTGGTTGGGGAAAGGGGAGGGAGAAAAGAAAAAAATCAAGCCTGAGGCTTCCTAGGACAGGAAATCCCGATTATCCAATATGTGAATTCAGTAATTCAGAGGCTGAATTGAAAATAGGGGGACACACCCTTCAATGAGTTTAATTGAATGAAAAAGAATGTACCCTCATAGTGCACCAATGGAATGACTTTGCCCAGTCCCTTGGTGAACTGGGTTGGGGGTCCAGCATATGGTCCCTTGAGAATGGCCCAAGAAATCCTCACTTTCCCACCATGGCTCTCAGAGTCTGATATAGTCTTCAGCTTGGGTGCTGTCCTCTGTCCTCTTACAGGGGCCATAATTCAAAACATTTCAAAGGTGCCTGGAATTTGGTTCTAAACCAAATCAGAAAGGATTCTATTTTTATTCTTTCATTGTACAGATGAGGAAACTGAGGCACAGAGAGATTAAAGGACTTGTCTAAACTGCAATTTCATTGGTGTAGATAATGGGGACACTCCCAGTGAGGAAACTCCCTCTGTCAACTCTGCAACTTACAGCCTGAGAGAGAAGGCCGAAGCACTGAGATTATTGAAATATTTGACATCAAGCGTCTCTCCTCAGGTCACAGGATATGTGTCAGAGATGGAGCTTGAACACCAGTCTTTCTGACTTTGAGGTCAGTGTGCTATCCAATCCACCACTCTGCTTCTGATACGTGTGATGCTTATGCAGATTTTTTTATAAATGAATTATCCCTATCTATTGTCTAAGGTCTATTATAGTGATGGTAGGTTGGTACTGGGCCAGATTCCCCAACTAGTCCTAATCCATTTTATTTCAAATTAATTTTATTATTAAATTTATTAAGTTCCTAGAGTTATTAAGGGAAATATACTTTGTAGGAATAGAGATGGTATAGTCCCACTGCCCTCTGCCCTCCTTGAACCTTAGTAGGAGAGCTGTGTTCAGTTCTGAGCATTGATAAAGAATCCAGAGAAGGGCAACGTGGATAGTGAAAGACCTTATGTGTGTGGCATATGAGGATCAGTTGAAGGCACTGAGGATGTTTAGCCTAGAGCAAAAAAGAATTATGGGAATCATGATTACATAGTAAGATAGCTCTGTTGGTCCCGAGGTGGCTGGATCAGTAGCAATGGGTGGAAATTGTAAGGAGGCAAAATTAGGCTTATTATCAGGATTAGAGCTGGAGGCTCTAATAGATTCACTAGCACCATGGTTATAACTGACTTGCAAACTGGTCTTTTCAATTTTCTACATACTTGACTATTCTAGGCAACTGCAGCATACTCCCTCATCAGGATTCTTTGATTCTTTGATTCTCATCAGCTTCTTTGAGTTGCTAGGAATATTCCCAGTTCTCTGAAGGGCCCTACTGGTGCACTGGGGTCTTTCAGTGTTTGAAATGTTGCTCTGTGTTGACTAAATTGCCAAAAGAAGGTGGGGGGCTATTCTTCCTCAGAGCTGGGCTCCATATAGGTACAGTGAGGAGATGGATGAACACCTCTCCCCAGAACATGTTGATGTGACCTCCCGTCCAGTTCCCAGACCTTGATGCATTCGTTATTCATCAAAAACACCCAGGACATTTTCCTTTTCTTTTAAATGCTTCCCTTTTTTTCATTTTAGGGGGAGGAAGAAAAGAAGAGAGCACGTGATAGGGTTGCCAAAATGCAAAAGAGTAGAGAAAGAGGAGGAGGAAGAGGAAGGAGGAGGAGGAGGAGGATGACAATGACAATGATGATGACAACAACAGTAATCTGCTGGAGCATTTAGAAAACGCACAGAAGAAAAATGAGAGTGTCAGTAGAAAACAGAGACAAGAAAGGCAGTTTTGAAAGTAAAATGCTCAGTTTGTTGATAGTTTTCTTTTCTCTTTTTTTAAAGGGCATCTTTGTTTACTTTTAGTTTACAAGACTGAGTTCCAGAGTCCCTTCAGTTTCAAGTTTTTTCCTCTCCCTTTTCCTCTCCTCCCTCCCATGGCGGCATGCAGTCAAGTATAGAATCTGCAAATACATTCACATTGGACATTGCTCTGGTTGTATAGTTATTATTTTTTTTACAGAAGCAAGCTTTACGTACCACATTTGCAGCTTCATGACTAATCTTTTTTTATTCTACATTGTACCTGGAGATATACGTCTTGTGCTCTGTTAAATTCAGACTTAAAAAAAATACCCCCCCAAAAAACCCCAAACAAACACAAGGGATCCCCCAAACCCCAGACTGAGACCCAAGAGGCCTGAATTCTGTTCCTGGCTACAAAGCAAGTTCACTATGTCATCTTGGACAAATCAAATCCTTCTCTTGTCCTCAGTTTCTCAATCTGTAAAAGAAGAGGTCTGTCAGTCATAGGGTTCTCAATCATTCTCCACTCTGGCATTCCATGTTAGGAATAAGCATTGGGATCAGGACTGTGATTTCATTAACAAAGGGCAACTCTCAGTTGAGGGAACTGCCTCTACAAGTGCAGGTTGGTACCTTCTCTGCCACGTATAGTGATGAAGAGCCACTCAGCGCAGAGACCTCGCACACAGGGCTCACTGGCTACATGCCAACTGCAACACTCCCCTTCACAGTAGAGACCCGAATCACATTAAATGGTAATTGGTAAATACTTAACAAAATAAATAAAAATACAGTAGTATTGCTTTATAAAAAATTAAGTCAAAGGACAGCTAGCTGGTGTAGTGAATAGAATGCCAGCCTGAGTCAGAAGGACCTGAGTTCAAATGTGACCTCAGACACTCGATACTTACTAGCTGTGTGACCCTGGGCAAGTCATTTAACCCCAGCTTCCTCACAAAGAAAAAAATTGTCATTATGCTGCCCTCAGAAATCGTTAATACACTTTAGTGGTCCCCTTTTCTATTTGAGTTTGATGCCACTGGCCTAGAATACTTAGATGATCAGTGACTTTCCCAGGGTCACACAGCCAGCATGGCAGAGATGAGGCTAGAATGTAGATCTTTCCTCCTCTAAGGCTAGCCCTTTATCCACCCTACCACAATACTTCTTAACATTCTATGACTCAATCTAATTGTGCGATGAGAGCTAAACCCAGGTGTTGGAAATGAAATCGGACAGCTCAGATTTGTGGCCTTAGGGAGTATTGGCAAGGGAAGGAATAGGGCTGGGAAGTTCTAGGACCAAGAAGAAAGAAAGGATAGAGTTGCAAAGGAGGTTGGGGAGGGTGTGTTTGTGTGTGTGTGTGTGTGTGTGTGTGTGTGAATGTGTACATTGTATGTATGTGTGTGCACTGTGTACATAGGTGTATGTTGTGCATATGTTGTGTGCATGTGTATATGTGTGCATGTCATATGTGTGGGTGTGTCTGTGTGTGCATGTGTGTAGGGGTATGTGTGTGTGTGTGTTGGGGTGTTTGGAGCTAAGTCAGAATCCGTTTGAGTGCATAGAAATATAGAAATCGAGCCGATCTTTGTTATACCTTGGAAAGGCATAAAATGGAGTTCATTTATTTTTCTCTTCCCTTATTCCCTCCCCTTCCCCAAAAGGAATCATGCACCTGGCCTGGCACAATTTTCCCACTTTGGCTCTGTCTGTGTGATCCAAAACACCCCGTGGAAAACTGCTAAGCAGTGTTTTCAGCTCAGACAAAATTCACCGCTGATACAATAAAGAATGCAGAGATCTGCCTGGGAGAATAGAATCCCGTGGACCTTGAAGACTGTCCAGTCTAGCTCAGTCCCTTCATTTTGTAGATAAAGGAAACTGAGCCCCAGAAGGGTGAGCCTGTCCAAGATTGTTGTTCAATTGTTTCTGACTCTCTGTGACTCCATTTAGGGCTTTCTTGGCAGAGCTACTGGAGGGGTTTGCCATTTCCCTCTCTGGCTCATTTTATAGATGAGGAAACTGAGGCAAACAGAGATAAGTGACTTGCCCAGGGACACACAGCTATTAAGTGTCTGAGGCCAGATTTGAACTCAGGTCTTTCTGACTCCAGGCCCAGCACTCTATCTATTGTGTGATCAAGGTTACACAAGTAGT
>CM053582.1:522667905-522687994 GCA_028627135.1 Pseudochirops cupreus | reverse complement strand
TATATATATATATATATATATATATATATATATATATAATTCTTTTATTAAGGGGATTTGTTCTGTGAAGTTTGGATTCAGTCAAAGGGTCATACTTGAGGACCTAGAGGGCTACATGTGGCCTCAAGGCCACAAGTTGCCAACCCCTGGTACTATATTTATATACTAATTTGCTGTTCACAAAATATTTTCCTTATAACAATGTTGCCAAGTAGGTAGTCCAGGTATTACTGATCCCACTTTACAAACAAGGTAACTGAAGATTAGGGAGGCAAAAATACTGCCCCACAGTTGCATAACTTAGAAGGGTGTGAGCCAGACTCAAACTCAGTTTGTTTGATTCCAAAGACAGAGCTCTTTCCAGTAAAACACTGGGCTTTTCTCTATTGTGTGATGCTTCTCTGTGCCTCTGCTGGGCCATATATAAGATTTAATTCAATTAGTGCCAGTTTATTAAATACCAGGCCCTACATTAGGGTGCTAGAAATACAAGATAAAACCAAAGTTCTTGCTCTTGTAGGAGTTTATATCCTATGGGAGGGAAGCAACACACACACACACACACACACACACACACACACACACACTCACACTCACACTTGCACTCACAGGCACATAAATGCAAAACAGAAACCAAATCATTTCCAGAGGGAGGGCACAGGTCTAACATTGAGAGTAAAGTTAGCCACTTCTGGGCTGACTGCCTGTTACAGGTGGGAAACCACTATCCAATAAGGTATAAATTTAGAAGAATCACCCAGAAAGACCCTTTAAGAGCAGCTTGTTAACAATAGAATGGATACACCACAGGCTACAAGTGAGAAGTAGGGTCGAAGAGGATAAGTATACTAGTAAGACAGGGGAATGGCCTCCATGACTTCTAATGTTCCCTTGAGCTCTGAGTGGTTCTAAACCATGATGTGTGGAAAGAGTCTGCTTTCTAATAGAAAACCCCTCTCTGCCAGGTGCGTTCAGGGGCCCAGGGAAGACATACAATTTAATGCTGTTGCCACTGCCCCGTAATGTCCACAAGGGAACTACAGGTCTCCTGAGACTAACATGTATGTTGGCATTGACGCCATGGTGGATTAAGGTTTACTCGGAATCTGGCTGTGAGAAATGAACTGTGGAAGGCTCTTTATTTCCTTTGCTGCCTGTTTCTGGGGCCCACATAGGTATTTATTTTATTGGGCAGTCAGCACCTTTGGGCTACGTGTATTTTGGGATTAATAACTTCTTATTAGTAGCATTACTCTTACTGGCCTATGAACTGAAAGGCACTGGGTCTTCCTCTCTTGTCACATGGTTCTGCCAAGCTGAGGCCATTTAATTCAGCCTCCTCTAGGACATCTGTCCCAGCCAGCTGTGGTGACTTCTATAATCCAGGCACTGACAACCAGAGGGAAGGCAAACACTCCGGGGGAAGTAACCTTCTAATGCACCTTGTTTACAAGACTTCTGGAAAATCAAAGTCAACCATTCATTGCTTCCTGTTGGGTAAACACAGACACCAGCTAGACTGGCTACCCCTGGCCCTCAGAGAATGGTGCCTGCAAGATTTAACATGAGGACTTTGGCTGTTGATTTGAAGCACATTTCTTGGAGATTGAATTGAGACTGTCACATCCCCATTTAACTACACCATAAATCAAGGAGAGTTAATTACATGGAGTACATGGACACACTTTGGCTGAGTCCCTTAGTACACATAATCCAATCCAAGTCAGCCAACTTTTATTAAGCATCTACCCCAGGCAAGGCACTGTGCTGGACTCTTGGGATACAAAGGTATAAACCAATCCCATTTCTGCCTTCAAGAAGCTTGTAATCTAATTGGAGAATGTGCCATGTGCACAAATAAGCATAATACATTAGTAGAAGGCAGTAAGACTAGAGGAAAGATGCAAAATGTATGAAATCTGAGGAGGGAGGAATCACTTTCAGTTTCAAGGGGTGGGGAAGGATATATGAGCTGGGGACAGAGTGTATTCTAGGCACAGGGAATGGAAGAAAAAGGCAGATTAAGATCAGGGAACAGAAACCAGGCCAGTTTGGCTGGAACATAGTATATATGAACAGAATTAAGTCAAATAAGGCAGAAAAGGGAGGTTGGAGCCAGATTGTAAAGTCTTTTAAACGCCAAGCTAAGGAGATTTATCCCACAAGCATCATGGAGCTACTGAAGACTTTTGAATAGCATACTGAAGAGGTCAAATCTATATATTAGACAAAGACACTTGGTAGCTATGTGATCAAAAAAGGGAGAGATCAGTTAGGAGGCTATTAGAATAATAAAGACCTGAGGTAATTAAAGCTTGAACTAGAGTGATATAAGTAAGAGAAGAGAGTATAGATATGAGATAGTGTACAATATAAATTCAATGGGACTTGCAGTTGGTTGGATTTAGATTTTAAGGGAGTGAGGAGAGATGTAATTAGCATCCTCCCAGCATGGTGGACAAAGCACTGTGCCTGGAATCAGGAAGATCAGAGTTCAGATCTGTTCTCAGACACTAGCTGTGTGATCTTGGACAAGTCACTTAACCTCTGTTTGCTTTAGTTTCCTTATCTGTAGAATGAGGGTAATAATAAGCACTCACCTCCCAGGGTTGCTGTGTGAATCAAATGATGTAGTATTTGTAAAGCGCTTTGCAAACCATAAAGTGCCATATAAATTTTAGCTACTTCTCATCACCATCATCATCATTATAATATATCAAAATTTCAGGCCAAAGTGACAGGAAAGGTGACGGTGCCAACAAGAGAACAAAGCAAGTAGGGCATAGGGGAAGAATTTGGGAGGAAGATAATAAATTCTGCTTGGAATCTGTTGAGTTTGAGCTTTCAAAGAGACATCCAAAAAGAGATATCCCACACATTTTTGGAAATACAGGATTGGAATTCAGAGGAGAGATTGGAATCAGATATATCAATTGGAGTCATAGATGTGATCATTGAAACCACAGCAACTTAAGAGATCATTAAGGAAGAGGAGACGCTGTGGAGAGACTACGGCTGAGCTGTGGAGTACACCCACATTCAGGCAGGGGAGAAGAATCATGGCTGAGAAAGAGGAATCAGAGAGATGGAGGATCAGGAGAGAACCTAAGGGGAAAGAGAGACTATTCAGAAAGTATATGGGATCAGGGGAGGGAGAATAATGGTATCAAAATTGCAGAAAGAGAATGAGTTCTGAGAAGAGACTATTGGATATAGTGATTAAGAGATCACTGGGGACCTTTAAGAAAGTCATCTCAGTAGAAAGGTAGAATCAGAAAACTCCACATGTGAGACTCCTAGTTTTGTCCTTTAGGCCAGAGCATAAAAATTACTATCTTCTCAAGGGGGTAATAGCCCAGGGCCTCAGGGCTGAGGGGAGGCCTCCTCCAAGATGCCATCCACCATTAGTTCTGAGCCTTGTGGTGCTATCATCCCAGCTTAGAAATGTACTTCTTTACCATGTCAGAACCCTGAGATAAAGACCCTAGCCCTAGGCTAGTTACAGCTTTGTGCTTCCAGACATTCATCCAATTAGGGTTAACTTCAAGACAATAGTTTTGACACCAAAAGTCCCTGGCACCATTGTCAACTCTGAATATTTTTGTTTTTTTATTGGGATACTTGGTCAGCATCTACAAACAGGTCAATTGCCTGGAAGAGCCAAAGAGTCTTGATGTAAATCGAGGTAGAACTATAGAATCATAGATGTAGAATTGATTCTTAGAAGTTAGATTGTCTAACCCCTTCTCTTTATAATGGAGTAACTGGTGGCCTAGAGTTATTGCTGTTGAGTTGTTTGAGTCATTTCTGACCCTTTGTGACCCCATTTAGGGTTTTCTTGGCAAACATACTGGACTGGTTTGCCATTTCCTTCTCCAGCTCATTTCACAGATGAGGAAACGGAAGCAAGCAGGGTTAAGTGACTTGCCCAGGGTCCCTCAGCTAGTAAGTGTCTGAGACTGGATTTGAACTCTCAGATCTTCCTGATTCTGAGCCTAGTGTTTTATCCTCTGCACCATCTGCTTGTCCAGTGTTGTAGAGACATGAAGTGATTAGGTCACCCAGGTATCATGGAGAGGAGATGGGAATCGGATCTTGGTACCTTGGTTCCAAGTTCATTACTCTCTCCACTGCACCACACTGCTTTTCTAACTGGGATTCAGGAGGCCTGGGTTCTATTCCTGGTTCTCTTGCTGTGTGACATTGTACTAGTCACTTTATCTCTCTCTGGGCTTAAACCCCCCCCCCCTTAAATGAAGGGATTGGATAATGAGATCATTAGATCTTAGATGTGGAGCTGGAGAGCCCCAGGGTTCAACTAATTCAAATTCTGTATCTTAGAAATGAGCAAACCCAGGCCTAGGAAGGTTACATCACTTCTCCAAGGTCCTACTGAGCTAGAGTTAGAATCTGAACACAGTTTCTCTTGTTATAAAGTTGGTGCTCTTTCCGCCATGACGCATAAGCAGTGCTCCAAATTCAGCCATTGATCACTGCGTATAAACTGGCAGCAATGAGATGGTCAAATCCCAGCTGACCACAGGACACGTGATCACACATCCCCATTTACAATTCTGCCTCCCAGACTTTGTGCCAACCATTCTTGCCCCTCCCCTCACTCCTCACTTGAATGTGTTCCTTCCTCCTTACAACTAATTTGTACTTTTCATCTACTTCTAATTCCTCCCCAAGACTCACCTCCTGGAAGACTTCTTGTAGTGCTCTGCATTGCCTATTGTACTCTGCTGGTGTGTAGTAGCTAATTAATTTACGCTTGCTGTTAGGCTGCTTTGTATGTTTTTTCAATCATTTCACATGCATGTGCCCTCACGACATTTGGAGTGCATGGTGTGCTAAAGAAACAACAATGATTTCCCTTCCTTTTACACCTCCTAAAGAACTTGGTACAGTTCATTTTCTACACAGAATAGACGCTTAGGAAATTATGCCTCCTGAGAGAGAACAATGTGAAGGGGAAAGAACATACTTAGAGTCAGCAGAAGAGGGTTCAAAGCCCAGCTCTGATACCAACTGGGCAAATGCATACAAGTCTATAAGCAAGTTATTTAACTTCTGAGTCTCTGTTTTCTCAGAAAATTGACTTCACAGGTTCAGAATTAGAGAGGCAGGGCTAGACAGCAGTCTGTCTGAAAAAGATTTGGAGATTTTAATGGACTACAAGCTTAATGGGGGCCAAAAGCGTGATATGGAGGCTGAGACTAATGCAATGTTAGGCTACATTAAGAAAGGTATAGCATTCGGGACATGAGAAATGAGTTTTGTTGAATGCTGTCTTGCTCAGACCACAACTGCAATTGTGTGTACAGGTCTGGCTATTGCATTTGAGACAGAAAGATAGAGGGAGGGAGCTGGAGAGAGAGAGAGAAAGAGAAAAGAGAGAGGAAAACAGGAAAATAGAGAGAAAGAGGAGAGAGAAAGAGGGAGGGAAGGAGAGGCAGAGACAGAGAAGGAGGGAAAGAGATAGAGGGAAGGGAGCAGAGAATAATGGGGAAACAGAGACAGGGAGAGAGAGACAGAGAAAGGGATGGGAAGAGAGACAGAGATAGAGACAGAAAGGAAAGAAGGGAGACATAGATGGGGAAGAGAGAGACAGAGAGAGACAGAGGAAGAGACAGAGAGGGAGGGAGAAGAAGAGACAGACAGAGGGAAGAAGAGACAGAGACAGTGAGAGAGAAAAAAAGAGACAGGGACGGATAGAAACAGAGAGAGAGAGAGAGAGAAAGAGAGAAGAGGGAGGGAGGGAGTGACGGAGAGAGGGAGAATCAGGATGATAAAGAGCAATAAGTTTGGTTGGTTGGTATTCTCGAAGAGGACCAAAATGACATCACTACGTCAGTTAGAATCAAGTTATAATGTGTCTGACAGGCTGACCAGAACAATGTGATTTCAGAATGCCCTACCATAGGTCAGGAAAAAATAGTCCATGTGAACATTTGTGGTGGATTCTCTAAATTTGTACATTTCCCATTTCTTTTGAGGTATTCTAATTCTGCTTTGCTCATAGAGCACAGGACCTTCTTTTATGAGGATGCCATGTGCCAGTGTCTCCCATGTCATGCAATCTATTCCAAAGTTCTTTGGAGAGATCTTGAGAGTATCCTTGTGTCACTTCTTCTGACCACCATGTTAGTGCTTGCCTTGTGTGAGTTCTCCATAAAATAGTCTTTTAGGCAAGCATTATGTTTGGAATTTGAATAATGTGGCCAACCACTGGAGTAACATCCTCTGCAGTAGAGTTTGAATACTTGGCAGTTTAGGTTGATTAAGGACCTTAATGTCTAGTACCTCATCTTGCCTGGTGATCTTCAGAATCTTCCTAACACAATTCAAATGGAAGTGATTCAACTTCCTGTCATGGCACTGGTATCCTGTCCAAGTTTCACAGACATACAGCAATGAGGTCAGAACAATGGCCATGTAGACTCTCAGTCTGGTAGTCAGTCTAATAACTCTTCTCTCCAACACTTGCTTTTGGAGTCTCTCAAACACTGAGTTAGCTCTGGCAATGCATGCATCCACCTCATTACCAATATGTACATACCTAGAAAGTACACTATTAAGGTAAGTAAACTTAAACTTATGCACAGCATTCAGAACTTCTCCACTTGCTGTAACTAATGGTTATGCTGCTGTCTAATGGAGAACCTCTTTTTCCTTGGTGTTAATTACTGGGTCAAAATTAGCAAAAGCAATGGAGAATCAATCCATATTTTGTTGCATCTCAGTTTCAGAGGCTGCATTGAGTGAACAATCATCTTCAAACTAAAAAACCATGTGCCAACACTCCCTCCACTCTAGTCTTGGCTTGTAGCCTTTTTGAGTAGAATAATTTATCATCAGTGCAGTAGCTAATCTTATTGCTGAGTTCATTGCCATTGGAAGCATTTGACAACATTGCTTTAAAAAAAGACCAATATGAGGATAAGTTAAAGGAGGTGATGATGTTGTCTAAAATAGGATCAGGAAGGTCATGGCAACTGTCTTAAAGTATATGAAGGGCAGTAACGTGGAATAGGGAACAGATTTGTTCTTTTTGTACAGAACTAGGAGTGATGAGTAGAAGCCACAAAGAGGCAAATTTAGATTTAATATAAGGAATAATATACTCACAATCAGAAGTTTCCAAAAGTGGAATGAACTTCGTCTGAAGTGAGTGGTTCCCTTCACTGGCAGTTTTCAAGCAAAACTTTTCTCACTAATCATCAAGAGTATGGTAGAAAGGATTCTTGTTTATGTATGGGTTGGTCTAGATGGTCTCTGAGGTCCTTTCCCACTTAGAGATACTGTGATACTGCAAATAGCTCATGATCATATTCTTAATTATTTCCTAGATAGTAAGCTCTTTGAGGGCAGGGCCACAGTTAAAACTGTATTCCCCTAAGGATCCAGCATTGCTCTGACATAATAGACATTCAACAAGCATTTGTTGTCTTTATATCTCTGTATCTGAAAAATCACCAAGACACTAGCAAAGGTGTTAGATCAAATGAGTATCACTAAAGTAAGTTAAACCACAGTAGGCTAAGTCTGGATGTCCTTGTAGACCACCAAGAGGTATCTTGACCATGGTAAATCTGATGAGTGTCAAATGTGACTGTAAAAGAAAACACGGGTTGGTGGAGAAGATACCAAACGACATTCCAACAAGTGGAATCAACATGGGAAGCACCTCCAAGGTAGAAAAGGAAAAGGGGAATCATCTGCTGGTGATATCTTGGCATGGATTGGGCAGAGCATAAAATTGTAGTTGAGAGAAGGTTTTCACTTGAAGGAAGGATATGCTGGCATCCTAGCCCAGTTACCGCAGCACCTGCCTCATTTTCCTATTCATTTTTTTGGAGAAGCTTACCTACCCAGAGAACATGAACTCTCTGTCTGCCCAGGGACTGAAGCAATTACCCTTAACTTCCAGCAGAACTCAGTTTCTCAAGTCTATTCATTCTAGCTTGCTTTACTTTGGCAAGACTGTTTATTTAATGGTCCTATGTCTAAAATGAGTATGCTCAAGTGTAGCTGACCCCCAAAAATCTCCCCTGGAGGATTTTCTTTCAGAAATATGAATTCTAAAGTCATGCTATGGTCAATGAAAGCATTCAAGGGCAGCCTAGATAAATAGCAATGTGTTTAAAAATGTCATTTTTAAGCACAAAGTGAGGAAATATTGGCTTCCCCTTCTGAGTTACTGAGACCGAGACTGTCTGGTACACATATGATTCCCTTCAACTTAATTCTGTGGGTTCAGATGTAGCAATAAATTAATATTTTTGAAAAAAATCACATTGCAAAGTATCATAGAGTATAGTAAAAAAAAAAAGTTCCAACCTTGGATCGAAGAGACTAGAGTTTAAATACTAGCCCTGACATTACTAACTCCTAGTCCTGGTCTTCTTATCTGCAAAGTGAGGATGATAATATGTACACTATTAGCTGAAAGAGGTGATTTTCTGGGTTCAGAGTAATGAAGGCTTAGATGCAAATCCCAATTTTGACACTTACGAGCTATGTGATTAAGAGCAAGTCAATTAACTGCTTTGTAACTTAGATTCCATTATAATGTTAGGGTGGGGAAAAAAATAAAAACACTGAACACGGAGTCCTAGGAGCTAAATTCAAATTTCACTTCTGCTACTTAACTCAGGTAAATCATTTAAATCATCTGGGTCTCGATTTCATCTTTTGAAAAACATTCTTTCTAACTCTAAATCTGCGACAAGAGTTCTTTGTGATGGTGAAATCACACATCCTTCTAGAAAGAGCCAGCACAATGTTTTTGTTTGCACAGTGCTTTCACACCAGCAAATTGTTTCATTTGATCTTTGATATACCCTATGAGAAAGGTACCGCACATATCATCCCTGTCATCATCATCACCATTTTTTTTTGAAGAAACTAAAGCCCAGAAAAATAAACTGACTTGCCCATAGCCAGTAAGTGTCATGATGGACTTAGAACCCAGGTTCTTCCTACCTCCAGAGCCCTGTTGACTCTTACAGAGCAGCACTAACTCATAGCATTATTATGAGGAAACCTCTTTGTAAGCTTTAAGGGGCTACATAAATGTTAGTTATTACCATTATCACATTCAATTTAACTCAAACTGAGTTCAGATTTCTTGAATGCCTGTAGGGTAAATGGCTTTGTACCGAGGGTTATATATAGTCACATCATCCGGAATTCATTAAGCATCAGTCAGAGCTCTTTTGGACATCAACCATTCAGCACATGATCAAGTTCTTCTTGGATTCTCCTAAGTTTACCAATTTGAGACTTCAGCTGGGCAAGACAGTTCTTGGAATTGTCCAAAGAGCAGGGATCCCTCTGGGGGTGGTAACCTGGGAATTTGGAGCATTCCGTGCAGTTTTCTGAAGAAGGTAAACTGAAAGAAATAAAACAGAGTGACAAATCATCCACTGGCCCAGAGCACAAAGAAAACACAAGGGAAAGTGCAGCATAATGTAAAGAGCAGTACTAGTCTGAGAGTTGGGACAATAGGACCATAGATTTAGAGCTAGAAATAACCTCAGCTGCCATCTGGTCCCAGCCTATGTTATAGGTAAAGAAACCAGATCCAAAGAAGCAAAAAGATTTGTTCAAAGTGACAACCTTAGTTAGTGACGGCAGAGACCATATTCAAAGCTAAATTCTCTGACCTATGATATGATAAATGTTTAACAACCAGTTTTCTGGGAGGAAAATGTATGCAGAACAGACTTTTAAGCTTAATCTGCATTTGGCAAGAGCCCAAGGGGGCAAGTGATTGAACTACAGAATAACATGTAGAGTTGAAATGTTTCACCAAGGGATTAAGACATGGAAGACAGGAGAGTATAACCAATGATGGTCTAGTAAAGAGCTAAGGGGTAGAGGGCATATAACTAGGATAGGGATAAAGTAGGGATTAGAGGTTGGAAGGCAGAGGAAAATATGGAATGATAAAAGATTATGATCAAGTAAAGAAATTTCATAGTTCATGACTGTGGAAGTAGAATACTTGTTAGAAGAAGAATCCAGCAAAGATTTAAAAAAATAGAAGTGAGACTGAGGATATGATTATCAATGCATAGCTAAGGTAGAGAGGAGAATTGTGTCATAAGAAATGAGCAGAAAGAAGAACTGAGAAGACAGAGTATTTGAAAGAGAATCACTGTGTACTTCAAAGACTCTTGGTATAAGGATAGGAGCTGGGGTGGAAAAGTAAAACTGTGTGGCAGCCACAGAACTCAGTGAGGAAGGAAGGGGAGTGTCTTGGAGGTAGGTAGAGAAAAGCCGCTAGCATCTGTATTGGGTAATAAATGAATATAGGATGAACCTCAAAGGAGACATAGTTCCTTATGATATTAGAAGGAGAGTTTGAAAGCGTTAATAGGGAAAATTAGCTAAAAAATATAAGTTAAAACTTTCCACTGCTTGGAAAATGTGGCCAGGCATGTAGTATCCTCTAGAAGGACCTAGGTCTCAGTGAAGTTGGAAATTGAAAGAAATGAGAAAGGAAAAATTCTATGTTAAAAGGAAATTTGCTAATTATGGAACAGGCATTTCAGAGAGTACAGCAGAATAAGCCAGCAAATGTGATGCAAAACACTTTGGGATAGGATTAAAGGAGACAGTTGGAGATGTGAAATAAATTGGAATAACAGATTTCACAGTGATATCTAATTTAGGCCTTGAAAGAAGGCCACAACAAATGGCGATATAAAATAGAAATCTTTATTTCTGCAAATAATACTAACATTTTCTAGTTTTTCTCTCTAGGGTCAAGTATAATCCTTCCACAACACTTGTCTCAATGTACTTAAAGATAGTAATAATTTTCTCATCAACATCTTCTTCAAGTCTTATCCTTCATTTCCCTCCAAATGGCAAAATTCACTTACTCCTAAATAGAATATAAATACTTTATGGTCTAGTTTGTTTATTGGCTCAATTAAATTTCACTTAACAAATATCAGAAAAAAAAGTTTAACCTGCATTATTAGCTTTTCTCCATCAATTTCTTAAGTCTAAACAATCAACAAAATAATAAATCAAGCCTTAATTTGTAGTGTTCACCTATTTCTGCATTATAAATGCTTAGACAGAAATTTAACAATTGGTTCTGGTAAGCTGGTTTGAGCTTGCTCAAGCACACTTTGCCTGACCTCACAAGCAACATTATTTCCACTCCACCATACTCTTCAACCTGGCTATGCCATTGAGGAGGCAACTAGGTAGAACAGTAGATAGGGCACTGGATTTGGAGTCAGGAAGACCTGGATTATCAGTCTCTTATTAGCTGTGTGATCCTTGCACAAGTCACTTAATGGCTCTCAACTTTAGTCTCTACCTTGCATCTGCTTTGGCTGGTTTCAGCTCCTTGGAATAAAATCCCCCTCCCAGGATAAGCTCATCACTTCTCAACTCACCACCATGTTGCTCATTCAAGTCTTGATTGATTCCATCTCCCTCAGCCTCCTTTCCCCTCTGTTTGAAAGACAGTATCAAACTCCTCCCAATACCTTCCTTTATAGAGGGCAGAAACTGGACTCTCAGATCATTCCACCTTCCACATGCTGCCCTTTCTATGCACAAACACACACTTTAAATTCTATTTTACATGTTTTCTTCTCCCATTAGAATATAAGCTCCTTGACCATTGTATACAGTAACAATCACATTGTATGATGACTGACTTTGATAGACTTAGCTCTTCTCAGCAATACAAGGATCTAAGACAACTCCAGAAGACTCAGAATGGAAAACGCTGCCCATATCTAGAGAAAGAACTTTGCAGTCTGAATGCAGATGGAAGCAGACTATTTTCTCTCCTTTTCTTTTGTTGTTGTGTTTCTGCTTTTTCGTGGTCCCTCGTGGGACCTGAACCCTGAAGGGCTCCCTTTGATTACTCACCAGAGTTTCAAAGCCATAGATTTAGAGCTCTTAGAAAGTCTATGACTCTCATTTTAAAGAAGGAAATTGAAACCCAAGACAAGGAAGCTAGCCACGCTCACACAGGTAATAGATTGTAGAGCCTGGATTTGAACTCAGGTTATCTGATTACAGATTGATCTTTATCTGTGGCTAAGCCCCTACCCAGAGCAAAGACAAAGGAATGTTCAGGCAGTAGAGATCTTGACACATACTTACTGAATTCAATTGACCAAAACATTATTAAATACCTTTTTATAGGGTAAAAGCAGCAGCGGCAGATTTCTGATCGGACCATGAGCACTGGAGCTTTTGCAGAGACTTTTTTCAGTCTTTTTTTGTTTTCATTAAATGCTCATAAATTAAAATCAACAGAACGCAAGATTCCTTACATTCTGAATCAAACTCAGCCAGTGTTTCTCTCCTGCATATGTGGGTTATTAACAAAGATGGTCCCTGCATGCCCTTCTGATTTCCAAAAGAGCCACCTAGAATGCAAACAGAAAACATTTTAACAGGCTCGCAGTTGAGAAAAACTGATTCTTCCTCCTTTTCCTCTGGGGAGAAGATGCTTTTATTATCTGAAGATATCTAGTCACTGCAGTTTTAGAGGGGCCTACAGAGCAGCAGCTTAGCACAGTGGAGAGAGAGAGAGCTGGCTTTGAAGTCTGACAGATCTGGGTTTGATTCCCACTTCTGACACATGTGGAGTATGTGACCCTTGGCAAGTCACTCAACTCTCAGTATTTTGGTCACTTCTTTAAGGCTGTCAGTTGTTAAAAAGGTGCCAGCCTGCAGAGGTAGAGAGAATGCTCTCCTCTGGGACTCCCCAGACTAGGGATGGGGAACCTGTGGCCTCATGGCTACATGTGGCTCTAGATCTTCAAGTGCACCCTTTGACTGAAGCCAAACTTTATAGAACAAATCAAAGGGCAGCATCTGAGGACCTAGAGGGCCACAGGTGGCCTCGAGTTTGGAGGTTCCCCACCCCTGCCACGGACCACTGAAACCAGAGGCCCAGTGTGTATCCCCAAACTATATTTCTAGAACATTTTCACATCTATTTTCTCCTTTGATCTGCACCAAAATACCCTATGAAGCAGGTAGTCTTAATATTATTACATTTCACAGATAAGGAAGCTGAAGCTTGACAAAGCAAAGTAACTTGTCCAAGGTCACACAGCAAGAAGTAGAGTCTGGATAAATCTTCTTCCTCTAGAACTTATCTCTTCTACAACCCTCTCTAAATAACCTTCATTCATACCCTCGCCATCTTCTGCATCTCTGCTCTCAGGGCTCTCCCCATTTCAATCTTCTCTCCAAAATGTTGCTAAAATAATTTTCCAAAAGTGTCCATTTGATCACATCATTCCTCTATTAAAAAAAAAAAACAACTCCAGTAGCTCCTATTGACCCAAGTTAGGTGGCACAGTGGATAGAGTACTGGGTCTGGAGACAAGAAGACTCATATTCCCAAGCTCAAATCTGGTCTCAGATATTTCATAGCTGTGTGACCCTGGGCAAGTCACTCTGTTTGTCTCAGTTTCTTCATCTGTGAAATAAGCTGGAGAAGGAAATGTGAATTCACCCCACCATCTTTGTCAAGAAATTCCCAAATGGGGCCACAAAGAGTAAACTATGACTGAACAACAACAATAAAATAGACAGTCTTCTCTTAACTTTTAAAAACTCTCACAACCTGGCCCCAAACCTATGCTTCTAGCCTCACTGAATATTGCTCCACATACCATCATCTATGACTAATAAAACTGTCCTCTCTTTTTCTCATCTACACCACTCCATCGCCCATCACTGTACTTTGGCACTGAAGGTCCCCCATGCCTGAAACGCACGTTCTCCTCACTCTTGCCTCATAGATTCATATTCTTCCCCTAAGACACAGTTTCAGCTCTAACTTTCACATTAAGCTTTTCCTGAACCCCCCCAACTACCAGTACCCATCCTCCCTTGCATTTATTCTTTATGTACTTATATGTGTCCTTGTTGTCTTCTGCAGTAATATGTAAGCTCTTTGAGAGGACAGATAATTTCATTCTTTATTTTTCTATCTCCAGCAATGAGCACAGTGTCTGGTACTTAACAAATTCTTCATGGATGGATTTGATTAGAATCTGCCTCCAAATCCAGTGCTGTTTATACTATAATGTGCTGCTAAGACCTATTGTCTGTTAAATGAATGAATCAATGGTTACTTTTCAGATTCTGTTTGCTTTGTCTAGACTCTAGACCCTCAAGTCAAATCATGGGGATTTTCAATTATATTGTACCTTTCTGGCTCCCATCCAGTTAGAACATTTTCAACTTAGGAAGCTAACTCAGATATTCAATTACTTCACTTGCTCTCAGACCCAGGCATGGGATGAATGAATGAAATGGCATTTATTAAATGTTTTCTATGTGCCAATCACTCTTTTAAGCACTGGGAATACAAATAGAAAAGCAAGATAGACCTTGTTCTCAAGGGACACTCAGTGGAGGAAATAATACATTTGGGAGGGATGAGGTGTAGGGTAAATGGAAAGTCTCAGTCATTTTTATGGTTCAGTGGCATGATAGATAGCAAAGTCCATTGGTTTTTAGGAATCACATTAACACAAGAAAACATAGAATCAACACAGAAACAATCCCAGCCACATTTCCAAATGAATATATTTCTTTTCTCTTTTTTTCCCTCTCTCTCTCTACTAGAGTAATCTGAGACACAAACTCCTCCAGAGAACTCATGGTTCCAATAGGGCAAGATCTTCGCCTGCAACCAGAATGGAGCATTTGAGCCTTGAGCGTGGAAAGCCCTGGTATCACTGTTTTCCATTATCTGCTATCCTCTATTCATTACTTGTCCAGATACTCCTAGTCCAGAGACCATAAGCTCATGACTTCCTTTGCCTTAAGCATTGCTCACTACTCCTAGATGGACTCATCTCCAACTTTTCTTGGTTCATTCTTGCAACCGTGAACCCTGAAAGAGGATTAGATGGATAGATGGTGTCATGGAAACAACAAATATGAGTTTGGACAGACTCTGAGAAACAATGGAACATAGAAGGGCCTGGCCTTCTATGGTCCATGGGGTCACAAAGAGTTGGCTACAACTGAGTGATTGAAAGACAACAGCATGGTCATTAAGTGCCTGAGGCTGAATAGGAACTCAGATCTTCCTGATTCCAAGCGGTCTTATTTGTTAAACATAAAAATAAGAGGCATAAACAGGGGATAATCATTCATTGCTTTATAACATGTTTTAAAATTTTCTTAGAACCATCATAATAAATTATTTAAACATTAGAATTGTTTAGTACCATAGAGATCATTTTCCCCCTCATGTTGCCATTTTAAAAAGGAAGAGACTGAGGTCCAGAGAGGAAATATGACTTTCTCCAGATTTCATAGGAAGGTAATATAAGAGCTAGGTTTGAATCCTATACAATGTATCATTTACAAAATTTCCAGGGAGGAGGGAAAAATCTTCATTAGCCTTTAGTGAACAAAAATGGAGCGGAGGAAATGAAACGTCAGTGAAATGAAATGTGGTACTGTATTTGGCATTAAAATTAGCCCAACCGAGACTCACCAAAATGCTCTCTTGACTATGAAAGTAGGATTGGGATGTGTAGGCAAGCAGAATGTTTCCAGAAATCTCAAACATCCATGCCTTATGGGGGTGAATGTGAGGGATTCCAGAGATTCCAATTGTCCCCAGTTGTCTCTGTCATGGGTCTTCCATGATCTCATCTTCCCTTGCCATCTTAGAAAAAATTCCCAACCTTGGAGTAAGGCTAGTCATTTCCAAATTCCACTACCTGTACATTGGCCAGCCTCCTACTTCCCCTTCTACCTAAATTCCAACTCTGTCCCTTGGACCCTGGGCCCCAGCAAGTGAACTTGCACTTTATTATGTCTTTAAGTAGGTCAAAATATGCCTTTAAGCAGATCAACACCCTCCCTCCATACACACCAGTTTTCTAGCTCCTTTTTGTATGTTTTCTTCCTATGTTAGAAGGGAAGTTCCTTGAGGGTAGCAGCTATCTATCTATAGTGTCCTAAGCACTTAGCACAGTATCTGGTATAAGTAAGTAATAAATAAATGCACATTTGTGCATTCGTTCATTCATTTGCTAACGACCTGGACAACAAAAGTTATGATGCAGACTGAAGAAAGCAGAGCAGAGCAATTGGGATTTTTCCCAGAGCAAGAGGAGCTTAGAAGGGGCATGCTTCCTCTTAAATGGACTTTTGTCCCACCCACCCAAGCTATAGCCAGAACCTTGGTAGTACAACGACAACAGCCCTCATCTGGGTCTTGGGTCACTTCTGCCTCGGTCTCATCCCCACTGTCCCCACCTCTTCCAGTTTGAAGGATTGTCATCTTGGGAGTAGAGATTAGACTTCACAGGATCACATAATTGTAAAGCTAGAAAAATTCTTGATCTATTTTGTTTTGAAGAAAAGATCAGAAGTAGTTGAAGGGCATTCTTGGAAGAGACTATGGATTCCTCTTTAGTGGAGGGCTACAAGCAAAGTCCAGATGTCCACTTTGGCGGTGTGGTAGAGGGGATTTTTGTTCAAAAAGGTATTGGACTAGGCAGTTTCCAACTACTGCCTCTTACAATCCCTGATTCTGTAGAAGGGGAAGTGGAACTGAAGACCTACTTTTCTCACTTCACAATGTCAAATGACTTCTAGTCTTTACTCTGCCCTAATTATCAATGTGGTCATGGGAATGATTCCATCACACTGTTTTTCAGGTGTAAGGGGTAGGCTTGTGATTTGACCACCATAGAGAATTCCCTAAAGAGGATACTCCCTCTGCCAAAATGAGTTGGCATTTTCCCTACAACTTAAGGATTTAAAGAGTTGCCCAGAGCACTGGGACATTAAATGATTTGCCCATGATCACACAACCATTACATATCAGATGCAGGACCTTAATCCAGGACTTCCTAGGAGAGTCATTGGAATAATAATATATTTACATGGCAGTCTAAAGTACATTTACTCACAACAACTACATTTAACAGAGGTGGAAACTAATCATTATCATTTGCCCTAAATCACAGTAAGTTATTGAGCCAAGACTTGAACTCAAGCCTCTTGCCTTCAAATCTTAGTTTCTTTCTGGTGCACCAACAGGGAAAATAACTTGCACCATAGTTCCATAAACTAGGAAACATTTGCTTAAGTTGAATAGAGTCAGAATCAATGGGGACAGTAGTTAGCTTACCTTGGAGACATTTGACTCATCTATACACAGATGCCTCTTTACTTGCAGATCACAAGAGTATTTAAAAAGCAAAACTAAACACTGCCTGGTTACTTGCTTTGAAATCTTCCACTTGGATGCCTGGCATCAGTCTGCTCTAGAATTAAGGCAACCTCGGTGTTTCCAAATAGCTCTTTTCCCTTTCTCAATAGGCTGTTGAGTTCCATTGGCCTATTTCAAATGCATTCATTTTATGCACTTAAATGAAAGTACTATAATGAGTAGGAGGACCCCTCTAAGTGAGAACAGCCAAATAATCAGATGTAGAAGACAATTCTTTGCAGGCTTTTAATACTTATTACTATTCACCCTGACAATCACTTGCCAGATTTGTCACGGTCCCATCTTCCAACATGGAAAAAAATATGGTTATGATTTCATCATGAGATGCTTGTTCTCATGGTATTTCTGAAGCATATTCTGAGGCTTCAAGGAACGTTTCCCAAATCCAAATCTAAGGCCTTTCCTATGATTAGTAATGCTAAATGGAGACTTATGTTGTTTTAATTGCAGCATAGCAATTGATGGCCCCAGCCTGCCTGCTTAGGGCCTCATGTAAATTTTCAGGATTGGGTTGGTTACATGAAATGCTACTTGGGGATGGGGGAGAGGGAAGATGCCACTTTCAGGTAGGAAGTTCTTGCTGAAACCAGAGGCAATGTTAAAGTGTGCAAAGGAAAATAGAATGCAAGTATAGAGGAGTCCACTGGCTGGGGTGGGTGTCCTTTATATATTAAATGATGCTAGGAGCTCCTACCACCACCACTGCATAAGATATTGAAAGGAGAAAAGTCTTCCCCTCTTGCACCTCTGATTCTGTAAAGCAGAATTTTAGCTTATGAGGAAAATCTTCCAGAAACCTGGAGCATCCTTATCTTCAGTTTACACTTTGGCTAAAATAAAAGTCCATTTTCAATGTCCTGCCATAGGGCACTGGGAGTTAGCATATCTGAGCCCTGGCTAACTGAGATATGTAGTGAGACATGAGCCTGGACCTGTGGGGTCTTGACTGACCCAAGGAAGAAGATAAGCATTCACACAGGTGTCCTTACCTGACCTCTAAACAAGTAAAGAGATGAGGGGTCACCCAAGGGATAAGATCTGGAAAGAGTAGATGGTGACCATGACAGAACACCAGAGCCAAAATCCAGGCAACAATGAACATGATACCTAAAAGATATGACAAAGCTAAGTAGGATAGACACAAGGGAAAAGTGGAAATAGAAGTCTGCCTGAGGGGTTAAAATCATGGCAGAGACAGATAGGAATGATGGGGGTGGGTCTTTCCATTGGGAAACTAGAGTGGCAGACAGGGGTAAGCAGTTTTAGCATGCCTTTGAATCAACATGGTAGCCCTGCCCATTCCATAGTCATAAAATCACAGGACCCATAATTCTCTGTGTTTTGATAGACAAATAAATAGAATATTTATTAAGACCTTATTCTGTGCTAGTCCCTGTGCTAAGTGTTAGGGATATAAATATATACAATCAGGAATGCCCCTGACCTCAAGAACCTTACACTTTTATATAGGAAGAGAACACATATAGGAGAAGAGGAAACTGGAGAAGAGAAGGAGTCACTCTATATCAGCAGGGTTTGGCAGGGGTGACTGGAATGTGACATTGGGGGCCTGATTCCAGGCAAGACCTTTCCCTTTCCACATTTCCACTCTATGTTTATTACATGCTTTCATTGTGCAGAGAGTCTTGTGTTGGGCATGAAAGCATAGGGTGGGGGTAGGAAGAGGGAGATAAATAGTTGAGATAATACCATCTCTTATTAACTAGTAGGAGCTTTCCATATACGCATTGCCTTCAGGTACCTAGAAATATGGGCTTTGGGATAAGGAAATGTAGAACAAGTTAGGGGGCATCCACAGTACAATTGTCACAGTCAGTAACTGCCTGATTCTACCCGTCATTCTCCACCTTGAGCCACCCAAATCCTTCAATGTGTCTTTGCTTCCCTAGGAATGTGGAAGGCAAAGGCAGCTCCGAGCACATTTGCTTCTCATATATGGTATTTCAAAAACTGCACTAACATCCCCTATGTTACTTTGGGTTCAAAAAACAGTGATGATAAGGTATTAAATGTGGAAACATTAAAGGCATTCCCTGAGATTTCCCTTTTATCCCCTCCTTATATCATTTCACTCAGATGTCTTTCTCCACTTTCTTCCTTCATCCCTGTCACACAAAAAGTGGTGGCCCTTCTCCTTACCAAAGCAAACCCCTCTACATATACTTATTATCCCATTCTAACTAATTTTCTCTACTTGATTGTCCCCACACCACACATTCTTTTATCTGCAGACTCTCAAACTACTGATAGCTTTCCTATATCCTACCAATGGGTCTGTTTCTCCCTTATCCTTAAAAAAACCCCTCACTTGATCCAACTATCTCCATTAGTTATTATTCTATATTTCCCACCCTTTTATAGCTAAATTGCTAGACAAAGATGTCTACAACTGATGCCTTCTCTTCTCTTACTCTGCAGTCTGGCTTTTCACCTCAACAGTCAACTGAAACTGGTTACTTCAAAGCTACCAGTGATCTCTCTTTTTTTTTCTTTTAAATGACTTGTTTATTTACTTTTAATTTACAAGATTCGGTTCCACAATCCCTTGAGTTTCAGATTCTCTCCCCTCCCTTCCCCCCCCACCATGGTGGCGTGCAATCATGTATAGGATCTGCAAATACTTTCACATTGTACGATAGTTTGGTCGTATAGAAGGGTTGTAACCAATGAGTGATCACTGGGAAAAGAAAAAAAAAAGCAAAACCAGACATGAAAGAGAACGATAGCGTGTTTTGCTTCGGTCTCCATTTAAACTGTAGTCTTTCTGTATCTTTCTCTGAGTTTAGGTATCTCCTTCCA
>CM053582.1:522637296-522667405 GCA_028627135.1 Pseudochirops cupreus | reverse complement strand
CTTCTTCCTCCCCTCCCCCCTACTATTATTGAAAATTATGTCTACATGGAACTATTTTCTGTCTCTGTCCCATAAACAAAGTCAATAAAAGGAGCTGGCTGACTGCCCTGAACAACAAAGATAATTTCAAATATAAATATATACCTATACCTATATCTATATTTATATATATGTGTGTGTGTGTGTGTATTTTCTTTTATTTGATAAAAATTGTTTTCTCTCCCTTCTACTCTCTATTAAAAAAGAAAAGAGAAGAAAGTCCTTTAAACAAATACTAACCGTCAAGAAAAATGAAACTTCACATTAGACTCAGGGGAGAAAAAGTATGGCTCCTCTCCTCCCTGTCTGTATGTTCCCTCTCTGTCAGGAGGAGAGTAGCATGCTTCATTATGGGTTGTCTGGAAGCATGGTTGGTCATTGCATTGCCTAGAGTTTAGGTAGCCAATGCATAGTCAGGATCTAAAGTGAAGGGAGGAAAAGAGACAGAATGGTGGGTGAGGAGATACTTCTTGGTAACTCATTAAGAAAGCAATGGGCAAGCTAAACCAGGCATTTCTTCATCCTTGTCCCTCCATAAAGTCACACAGACAGATCAAACACCCAAGACAGAGTATCTCACTCTATCAAAGAGGAAGAATGGAGGAAGTAGACCCTGATAATTTCTTACATCTCTTTTAGCTCTAACACTCCATGAGAGATATCCTGGCATAGTAGAAATAATGAAAAAGACCTGAGTTCAAATTCCAAATTTGCTTCCTAGAACCTGCTTTCAGCTCTTTCTGCAACATTTTTTCAAAACCTAAATGTCTTTTAGATAAAAAGATAAATGACCTGTCCTTAAAATATACAGATATGGTCTATGTGGTCTGGTTAGGTATTTATAGGCTTAGAAGAGGGGTTATTGCTTTGAATCTTCATAGTAGATCATGCCTTATTTGCACAGAAGAGTTTTGAAGCATCACCTTTATTATAAATCATTTTAAATTTGTGTTGATCCCTTACCTCAGGCAGGTGGTATAATGTGCACTAATTCTGTGTATCCCAAACCCCAGAATTAGTTTAAAATCCTATGGCATTATGAGTACATAGAGTAATGAGGGAAAGATAGTTAATCAGCCTAGGTTTTTACTAAATTTCAATCTAACCACAGTGGAAAAAAAAGGGGGGAGCGCTAATACCCAAGATCATATACATATCCTGAAGACATATGTATTTCCATGGTCCTCTGGTAAAACAGCTCCCCCTACCGAATCTGCCAGAGATACATTTCTACATTCAGATTCTACATTCAGACTCTAAGATTTCTGTGCACAGAGGTGAAATCAGAGAAAGCTAGGACAAAGCCCAGAGACAACCAAGGTGTTGCCCACCAGCTGGGGACAAGAATGAGTGGGAATTGGAAGTATCTCTTTTCTCCCTATCTGCCACGTGCCACCAGGACCAAAGGCACAGCTAGCATAGATTATGCTATGGCTTAGGAGGAGCACCTGGATGGGCAGGAGTGTGAGTGCTGGCTGGGAACTGATTGGAACTAGCAGAGAACATATACTTGGTCCACAACTTTAAAAGGGTGAGCAAAAACCCAGAGTTAAGACCAAGAATTTAAGACCCTTAAATGAGATAGCAGGAAAGACATTTTAAAAGATGATACTTCAAAGGAGTAATAAATTCTCTGAACCACAGGTGAAGGAGAGAGTGCAATGCAGGTGTGTGGGCTGGTCAGTGCAAAGGCATAGAGATGGGAGACAGAGCACTAAGTATGAGAAACAGAAACAAAGGGTAAGAAAAGCGGGAGGTAGAAGGAAATCTCACTCAGTTTATCCCTTTTCCTCAATTATTTTTTTTTCTCTAGTCCTGCCTGTCTCATAGCCTCACATTTCTTGTTAAAGGGTTGGAGGCAGGGGGATAAGTTTCTCAAAGACTAGCAAAGCTAGTGTGAATTTTATCTGACTAACTAATAGAACAATTCGCCCAAAGGGAGAGACCATCTGGCAAAGTGAGAATCACTACCGAAATAGTAATGCAGTGCACAAACACATTTGCAAAAGTCATTGCAGAAATAATTTTGTATTGTCCTTGCCCACATTCAACAACATTATCAATCATTCCTACCATCACCACTCATTTCTAAGTTCTAAAGATCATCACCTAAGTGGAACACAAACAGATTCCCTACTTTGCAGAGGAGGAGAGGAGATCCCTAAATGATCAGATTAGTTTGAAGATGGTTAAACTATCCATCATTCAGCCCCAGAAGAAATCTTTGGACCAACTTACCTTGCCCTTTGTCTCTACCACGTATGTGACTGTCACTGTTACCCATCTTAAAATAAGGTGGTTGGAGGTGACCTTCCAGCTAGAGATACACTATTCATAATTTAGAGAGAGGTCAGTTTTCATCATCCTAATGGGACTCTTAAGCATAAAGGGAAAGAAGAGGAGGCTTAGAGAAGGGATAAAAATCTGTCTTCAAGTATTGAAATAGCTTATCATATGGAAGAAGGTTGGGATCCATTAGGCAGAACTAGTCATAGGGGATGCAAGGCAGAGAAGCAGATTCAGGAAGATGCAGGATCAAAATAAGGAAGTGAAAAACTTCTAACAATTAGAACCATCCCGAAGTGGAGTGACCTTTCCCAGGATTGTGTTAGCTCTCTTCACTGGAAGTCTTTCAGTAGAGGTTAGTTGACTCCTGTGGGTCATCTGTGAAGGAGGTTTCTGCTCAGACATAGGTTGAACTAGATGATCTCAGAGGCCCCTTTAAGCTCTGGGATTCTACAATTCTCTCCTGATCGGCTTAATTACATTAGTGGCAAATAGCCACTCAGAGCTATGTAAAGACAACCCAGGAATACAGGCATGGAGTTGGTCAAGCCAAACATAGCCACAATGACTCATTCTTGTATCATAGTTTAACATGCCCCAAACTAACCTAGTTAGCTCTTTATTGAGTAACTACCAAAGGCAAAGGCCTGTGCTAACATGGTTCTTGTCCTTGAAGGGTTGTCCAATGGTATATGTACCTAGGACAGACATAACAGATGCACAAGTTGGGCCCAGAGTTGAGAAGTAGGAGAAGAGAGATCTGAATCACTCTTGGGAAATTGCAAAGCTCTTTTACTAACCCCAAGTTTCCCATGAAAACAAAGGTCCACGTTTTCAAAGTTAACATTTTACCAGCATTGCTATAATGGCATCCAGGCATGGAACAACACTGCCTTTGATGGACTAAAAGTATTTCACTAAAAGCAATGGAGATACCTGTGGCGGGTATGAGCAGGCAGAAATGCAGAATCAGTGAGGAATTCCAAATTAAAACAGGAGTAAGGACATTGTTGAAAAGTATATAATAGGAAAAGAAGACAGGAAAGTCATGTGGCAAGGGTCAAGAGTGATAAGTGCACAACCACAGTGTTCCACTGGTACTTTACATTGTTAGAAAAAGTCAAGGCATGCTCCTAGCACATTGGATGGACTCATTACAAAGACCTTCTGGGAGGACGTGGAAGAGGGTCACACAGGATGGGCACACATGAATAAGATGTGATCTGCATCACTGAGGGAAACTCCTGAAGAAATGAGACTATAGAACCCTCTAAGTATTGAGAGTCTATTAGACAAGCATATGAAAAACCACCATTGTCAATATAGAGTAGCCACTAAGTTCTCACAGTCTCCTCCTCTGTGAAGCCGCTTCCAAAAGCTCTCTTTCTCCTCTGACCTCTAACAGACAGCTAATGCAATAGGGTAACAGGAGGCCAGAGGAGGAGGATGTCAGGAGGAAATCAGAAGTGTTTATTGGAGGGAGGCTTTACAGAAAAGGTTCCACTTGAAACAGGCCTGGAAAGAGAAGAAGATTTGGACAAGCAGAGTTTGAAGTGGTGGTGGCATCCTGGTTTGGGAGAAAAGTGGAAGCGAAATCACAGAGGCAGGAATAAACATAGTATGAATGAGGGACATTCAAGAGACTAACTGGAGCAAGGGTTATAATTCCGGTGACAACAGGAAGAGATATTAGACTGGCAGGGAAGAATGGGCAGACCCAGATTGAGTTAGCTCCTGAAATCTCACTAAAGGGATTGAAAGTAGATTGTATAAGCCCCAGGTAATGCACTGCTGCCATTACATATGAAGAGGTAAGATTTCAGTGTGATTCCCAAAGAAAGGGTTGAATTTCTCCCAGTACACCACCCTTGCTTCTGATAGGAGTCATCAGGTGCTTGGTCTTGGTCTAGGTAAAATATCAGAGGTATAGATTGCCCTCAGGCACAGAAAATTGAGAAAACCAGAGAGATTACACTAAATATACCTCACTGGCACCTTTTATGAAATAACAATAGCTGGTGTTTACATTGTACTTTACAGTTTCCAAAAACCCTTTCTCTACATTTTCCCCATCTATTAGGTCACCAGTTTGTTGCCCATCAGGGGTAGAATTTGAACCCAGATTTTGCCTGACTCCAAGCCCAGTAGGCTTTCCAAGACACCATGTAGTCTTTCAAATTCAGTGTTTTTTTCCCCACTATAAATTATTATTTTACAAAAATGTTCATTTAAATGAATATGAACTACACACATACATACCACAAAATACCGAATGTAGATTAAATATGAAAAGAAACAGATTTTTCCCAGCATAGTGGATGGAATGCTAGCCTCAGTTTCTAGAAGAGCTGTGTTCAAGTCCAGTCTCTGATGTTCAGGGCACTGTCTAACACTATAAATCAAAGAGGAAGAGCTGCTTATCAGAATTAGTAGAGCGAATTTCCTCACTGGGAGTTCCCTTTACCAATGAAATTGTAGGCACTTTCAAAAAAAAAATGAAAACCTCCTCAATGAAAAAAAAAGGGTGCCAAGAGTTACTAGCTTCAGAAGTTGTGTAGTGTATGGTTCAATGGATTTAGAGTCTAAGCACTTTGGTTCAAACTCAAGCATGGATCCAAAACCAGTTTCTTCGCCTTGAGCAAATCACTTCCTTAGGCTCTAACTTCTTCCTCTATTAAAATGGGGACAGTAACCCTTATGCTAACTACCCTAGAAAGTTCTCTATAAACCTCAAAGTTGTATACAAGCGTGAACTACTCTTATGAGAAACTCCACTCAGTTCCTGCTATGGATTCTGGCTTACTTTGGAATGTTTCTTCTACCTGTGAGTGGCCCAGGTCATGTTCATGGCTTCTGGGCATCTTGTGGTTTCAGGTCCTATTCATGGGCAAGAATCCAAATAAGTCCCACATGCTTCTTCATTAGTACCTTTCTGCTACTCCTTCTGAGCATTAAGTGCCCTTGAATCACCTCCCTTTAAATTTTCCCAGACATAAGCTATTTCTCCAATTAATCAGTTACAAGCCTGGAGTAGACTCTTAACACTGACTTCCTCTCTAGTGACTTTGAACTTCCTTTTAAGGGGCAGATCAATAAGGATCTCACATCTCACATCTCACATGCCCTAAGCCCCTGACTCTGAGCCACTCCCTCTTCCTCTAGGGGCTGGAGTTGCTCTTCCACAATGAGGAAAATAAAGTGTGGAGTTAGACCAGCTCTGGAGGGAGGGAGCTCCCTTTAGTGGAGGTCTTCAAACAGAGGCTAGATGACCCCTTTTGAAGGATGTCATGTAGGGGGCTTTTTGTGTAAAGGGATTCATTGTAGGATTTTGGGTGGAAGCTAGGCAGGATGAAGGAATAGTCTGGCTGCACTCCCATCCAGGGGTTTAAAATATAGCTCATGGTCAAGTAGATGTTTTGACTTAGGCACTTTCCTAATAGAAATCATATGAGGTAGGTAGTACCAGTATTACTATCATTTCTATTTCACAGAAGAGGAAATTGAGGTTCATAGAAGTTCTTAGTCAATAAGCAATTATTAAATGCTTATGTTCCAGGCACTGTGCTAAGTGCTGAGAATATAAAGAGGCAAAAACATAGATCCTGCCCTCCCAATGAAGTCATCAACCAGAAAGCAACTACATTCAAACTAACTACATACAGCGCAAAGGGGAGGTAAGCTCAGAGGCAAGAACTGGCATTAAAGGGGATGAGGAAAGGCTTCCTGCCAGAGGTTTCATTTGAGTTAAATCATAAAGGAAACAAGGATGTCTAAGAGGGGGTAAGGACAGAGAACATTGCAGTCATGGGGGACAACCACAAGGTTCAGAGGTGGGAGATGGGATGTTATGAGAAGAACAGCAATTTGTTTTAGAATTTGAGGGATTTCACAGTGAGGAAACCTGGGTGTGATGCCAGGAGGAATAGTTTTGGAAAGTCAAGGAGCAATATACGAGGCCTAAGATTCTGGATGTGGGAGAGACCAAGAGAAACATGGGAAGAACTAAAAGGCCTGAAGATAAAAAGCAAACTATATAATTTTGTTGACGTTGAGTCTGATCATAATGATGAGACTAGAACACTGTAAGATTCCAAAGTGCCTACTGAATCTTAAAAAAAAGATTCAATCTGTTCAGTATAATTTTAGTGCTGTACTTTCTTGTATTCAAGTTCCTGGATAATTGGGGGTTTGTGTTTAGTGCCATGTAAGGGAAAGGGAATTTAAAGTTGGGCTCATATTTGAATTGTGACTCAACCACTTTTTAGTGGTATAACCTTGGAAAAGGCCCTCCAAACTCTTTGATCTTCAGCTTCCTTACCTGTGAAATGGGAATAATAGCATTTACATTACCTGATTTGTATTGCATTTGCAAAGATGAAATGAAATATAAATTGTTTCAAAATCATAAAGTGCTATAGCAATGTGACCAAATGGAGAAATTTTAAACACTGTGGATAGGTTCATTTACCTTGGCAGTATATTTTCCAGGAATATACATATAGATGATGAGGCTGATGCGTGCATTGCCAAAGCTAGCTCAGCGTTTAAGAGGTTCTGAAGGAAAGTGTGGCTGCCTACCACCATATTGAAGGTCTACAGAGCCATTATGCTGACCTCATTTTTGTAAACCTGTGAAACCTGGGTAGGATACCAGCACCATGCCAGGAAACTGAATCACTTCCATATGAGTTGTCTTAGGAAGTTTCTGAAGATCACCTGGCAAAATAAAGTACTTGACAGACAGTAAGGTCCTTTCTTGAATTGAACTGCCAAGCATTCAAACGATCCTTCAGAGAGAACAACTCTGGTCATCAAGCCATGTTGTTCAAATGCCAAACATACGTTTGCCTAAAAGATTATTTTATGGAGAACTCGAACAAGGCAGACACATAGAGGTCAGAAGAAGTGTTGCAAGGACACTCTCAAGGTCTCCTGAAGAACTTTGGAATCAGTTCTGAGACATGAGAGGCACTGGCACAGGACTGCTCAGCATAGCATACCTGAATCAAAGAAGGTACTATGCTCTAGGAGCAAAATAGAATTGCAGTAGCTCAAAAGATACATGATGTAAGCAAATTTAGAGACATCTTCACTCCAAATGTTCACATGGACTATTTGTGCCCAGCCTGTGGTGGTAGAACCTTCAGGCTCATATTGATCTGATCAGCTGCAACTGGGCACACTATACCTTGACCCCAAAATAGTGATGTCATTTTGATCCTCTTCAAGAATAAAGGACAACAGCCATAACAATGTAGCAATCACAGTAAAACTTGAGTAGACATCTCAAGAATAATTTATCAACACTTTTCCAAGGGACATTTCAATTCCTTCCAGGAGGAGAGCAAAAGATTGGTGGCAGAGGATGGTCACTATACTCTCTTCAGAGAAAAAATACTGGGATGGATTTATATCTATCTAACCCCTAATTAGTATGGAAGGAAAAATAATTTTTAGGTTTAAGCTGCACTCCTGATCACTGTCTTTTAATGGAGGAAGTGTGCTGAGAGAGAGAGAGAGAGAGAGAGAGAGAGAGAGAGAGAGAGAGAGAGAGAGAGCGGCAGAGAGACAGAGAAACAAAGAGAGACAGAGACAGAAACATAGATCTCACCAAAGGGAAAATTCCTGAAGTCTCCAGTGCAGTTAAGTTGGGAAAAGTAACATGACTGAGGTGCTAACTCCTCTGCCTGATGGCTTCTTTCCTGAGTTTTTTGTTGTTGTTGTTTTTTTGTTGCTGTTGTTTTATTCCTTCAGGGACCTCTCCTTAAAGGGAATCCAGGAATGCATCTGTTTTCTCTGGAATCTGAAAGCCAGAAAAAACACGATCTCTCCTCTCTTAATCTCTTAAGAACTCCACCTCTCATACATACAGGGAACACTGAGTTATCAATCCCCACTAATGAGGAGAGTCTTATGCAGGGCTTTGAGCTTTTAGTTACAATTGAAGGAACTCCCAGGTGAGAAACCTTCAACCAATGCAATTTAGCCCTTTCTCTACAACTTACAGAGTTAGAGAATTGCTTAAAGTCATGAAAGCTTAAGTGACTTCTCCAAGGTCACACAGTGAATATGCGTCAGATTTGAACCCAGGCTTTCCTGACTTTGAGACCATCACTCTATCCTGCTTTCTTACATGCCACGATAACTCAATAACTACTTATAAGATCCAATTTCACTTATATTCATTTGGGCTCCTTGATACTATAACATACAAGCATTTGTGAAAGTACACACAAGTTTTCCTTGGGATACATGTACATATATGTAGGTCAATCAATCAATATTTATTAGACATCTATTATGTGCCAAGAATGGTACTATGTAGAGACAGAAAAAAGAAGCAAAAGACAGTGCCTAACCTCCAGGAGCTTAAAATCTAATTGAGGAAACAACATGCAAACGAATGTATACAAAGCAAGCCATAAACAGGATGAATTAGGAATATATTCATATATGTGTATATATTTATATATACACACATATACATATATGTATAGATATACAGTGGTATATATGATATACCACCATGTATTATTATTCATAATGCATGATACATACTATATATGTGTGTGTGTGTGTATATGTATATATAGAGAGACATATATGTGTATATGTGTGTATACATCTATCTATCTATCCCCCTATCTATCTATCTCAGGGTCACTAGATCAAAGAATAGGAGGGTTACATTCCTTCTTCCCCAGGATTTATGCAATAATGAGAGTCAGAGTGCTCTGCCCTCTTCTCAGCTCCTGAAGGTCCCAATGTAGGGGCATATTAGTCCCTTTCAACTGCTCACAGATGTTGAATAATGGGCTGCTATATTTCATTTCTTCTGAGTTCTAGGACCTATAATTGTCCACAACTATGACTTTGGTTATTTTCTTGGATCTGACACTAAGTTGGGAATTATTCCTTGATTTGTTTGCTATTGTTGGCAGATTTGATTTCAAACTATAAGCAGCTCAATTCTTCATGAAATTGAGAAAGTCTAATTCTCTTAAATGTTCAACAGTAGTCAACATAATATGGAATCGATCTGTTAATGGTGGGAGAAGGAGTTAGGGAGGGTTAGAGAATGAATCATTACAACTCCCACACTATTGCCCGCCCCCCCAAATTCCCTTCTAAAGATATGCAGCCAAGAAGCCACTTCTCTCTCCCATTGACCTACTTTTTGCCCTGCTTGCTACAACCCTACACTACAACACCCATACTACTCCTTCCTAGGCCTCTGTATTCCCTTTGGGAGTATGGACAAGGCCAGAGCAGGAAGGAGGGCAGCAAGTCTTCATAACTTTGGCAGGTCGACCATTGTGCTCTTTGGCACATTTCAAATACCCTAAGACCCTTTCCCAGTGTATTGAGAGTCTCTTCCTGGCCACCCACAGTCAGGATTGCAGCTGCAGTTGTAGTAAAAAAAAAAATTTCCAGGGGTATCTGGGCATCAAACCAATCACACCAGGGACCCAGCGCTTTTCCCCTCTGTGGCCTAAGAGGCAGGATGGTGGTCTTTATTGTTTCCTCCTCTGCTGGTAGGAAATCGTGAAGTCCAATTGCAATATAGATGTCCTGCTGGGCCAACAGGATGCCAAAATTTCAGAATGAAAAGCACTGGATTGACCATCTAAGTTTATTCTGGCAGCTGTGTTATGGATAGATTAGAGAAGAAAGAAACTGGTAGCAGAGACCAATTAGGAAGCTATTGCAAAAATCTAGACCAGAAGTGATGGGGACCTGAGCTAGAACAATGGCCGTATGAGTGGAGAATGCAGAGAAAGAGCTGAATAGAGGAGACATTGTGGAGTGAGGATCAACCTTGTTGTTGTTTAGTCATGTCTGACTCTGTGACCCCATTTGGGGTTTTCTTGGCAGTGATACTGGAGTCATTAGCCATTTCCTTCAGTTCATTTTACAGAGGTGAAAAATCTGAGGAAAATGGGCTTAAGTGACTTGCCCAGGGTCACATAACTAGTTAAGTGTCAGAGGCCAGATTCAAACTCAGGAAGTTGTCTTCTTGACTTCACTCTAACCACTGTGCAACCTAGCAGCCCAAGGATTAATATGACTTAGCAACTGATTGATCATAGGAGATGAGGGAAGAGACAAGCACGGCTGCTAAATTGTCTGACCCAACTAACTCACTATTAGCACATTTCTCTGCTCCTCAGTTCCCTTATCTTTAAAAAAATATTGTTAGAGGAAGAAATAATTGGATTAAATGATCTTTATGGTCCCTTAGAGCTTGAAATTTTTTAATTCAGAGGATAACCGTAGCAACTCTCTGCTCAGGGACTGAACTCTCCAGCCATGCTCTGATAATCCTTCCACACTGCTCGTACCTTCACCTCTCTAAATGAAACATGACTGCCCCAGGACACCAATGCCTCAGAATCCTGCCCTTTCCTAGAGAAGATGCAAATTAGTGTTTCTAAAGTGACTATGAATTTGGACACAATTGTAGAAAGGGATTCAAATTGTTCAAAGGGATCCTAGCATTCAGGTATTCGAATTTATTTCTTGAGATGCCTTCACCTCTGTAAAGCAGCAGTACCTGTAGCAAAAGAAGCCTGAACTTGGACTCATACAGCCTGATCTTCAATCCTGGATTTACTGCTTCCCGACTGGGTGTCCTTAAACAAGTTACTGTACCCCTCTGGGCCTTGGTTTCCTAATCTGTAACATGGGTGGGCTAGGTGACCTCTAAGGTGCCTCTCAGTGCTAGATCTATGATCCTTGCCACAAACTCTGCCCCCAAGAATCCAGTCTAGACCGGCTCCTGGTTCCTTCCATCTTGGCTTCTTGAATGGAGGTCTCCCTTCCTTCCTACTTTTCCTGTTTCTTCTTCCTATGTTTCCCCTCCATTCAAACCATGCCCAGCTAGTTGCATTTTTTAAAGTTGGCTCTCCTTTGATTTCCTGCTTGAACTCTTAGAGTCTCTAGTTTCCATTTGCATTTCTGTCTTCCTTGGTCTCTGCACCCCCACCTAGCCTGACATCCTTTCTGGATTGATTTAATGGGCTGTTTATGCCTTCTCATACTCTCTGATCAGACACAATCCCATGTTGGTGACTGGCATAGGCAAGGGGAAACCCATGGCAACAGAATGCCCCATGGGGTGTTTGAGAATGGAGCCACTCAGCTGGGGAAACACTAGCATGTTTTAGTAAGAACACATTCCAGCCCCAGTTGGGAAAACATGTGTTAGCCATAGGTCATAAAGCAATCACAGATGCCACTAAGCTGATCGCCAAAGGAATGGCATTGGCAGACTTGAAAGCTGTTTTGGAAGATGCCAGAGTCAGTCACACGGCTTGAGGCTGCCCACAATGTGAACCTGTGAGCTAGATGAGAAATTGATATGAAGTGCCCTCCCACCCCTACCCTGACCCCAGTCAGAGGCAGCACCAAGACATAAGGCTAGGTAGAGGGACATGTTCCTTCAAGTCCCCCTACCCCCAAAAGGAAACACAAAATATTAGGTCAAAGAGAAAAAAAATGGAAAAGTACCCACCCATTCCTGAAACTCTCTGATTTTGAAGGAACCTTAAAAAACAAACAAAAAATTGTTCAGGATACCATTACTGAGTGTGAATAACAAATGCGAGGCTGCTAAGGGCCAAATCATGTTTCCAACCAGGCCACATGCCCCAGAGATAAAAAGACTGAGGGATAAAGACAGGACCATTGTACTATTTGCTATGACTGATGAAGCGAACTGGCCTCTTTGCTGCATATTTAAAATAACCCCATGAGATGGGATAAGTTCTCCTATCATACTCTTACCCAATCAGGCCATCTGAGCAACTCATGTCAAGCAAGCGGTTGCCATGCTCAAGTTTATTTCAGGACACTGCATCTGGACTACAGAAACATGTGAGAAGTAATTAACTTGATCTTCATTGGAAAGGCAATGTGGTCTGATAGATAGAACACTGGATATGGACTTTAACTGAGTTAAATCCTACCTCATACATTTACTTCCTGTGGGGACCCAGTCAAATCTCTTTATCCCTGACAGTCTTAGTTTCCTCATTGTAAAGTGGGGATAAAATTGTATGTTAATCTCTCTCAACTCCATGTGTAAAATGGTGGTCATACAACATTGCATACCAGGAGATGGGGAAGGGCAGGAATTCAGGGAGTGTGGAAATTTGGAGTCATATTTGTAGCAGGAATTAAACTTTCAATTCACTCCAAATAAACATTTATTAATACCTACTAAGTACCAGGTACAGTGCTAAGTGCTGGGAATACAAATAAGAAAAAGAGACTGACCCTGCCCTCAGGGACTTTACAATCTAATGGGGGCAGATGATACGGCGAAGGGAAGCTGGAAAGTTTGTGACACGTGACCAAGTACGAGGGCACCTTGTTCCATGGAGTTGAAAACAAGCAGAATCTTAGAGGGAAAGTGGACCCTGCTACTGATAGTTGCTCTCCACTTTTTATTAATTTTCCTAATTAAACTATAAACTTCTTGAGGGTAAAGTCCACATCTCATGCTTCTGTATGCACTCTGCACTGTAGTAGCATCAGAACATAGAAGGACCACTTCTATCTCTCACCTGTGACTCCAAGAAGTTGTACCAAGCTGTAAGTACAACAATCACGTTTCAATAAAACCTAGGTAGACAGGCTAAACCAGATTGAGGGTAACCAACAGGCCTCAGCCATCACTGAGTTAGGGGGTATCTGCCCCGAGCACACGAAGACTTATAACTTAGTAAACAGAATGCTGGGCGAGAAGTCAGGAAGACCTCAGCTTAAATTCTTTCTCTGAGAGTTAGAGCTGTATGACCCTTTGCAAGTTACATAACCTCAATGAGCCTCAGTAGCTCCTTAATAAAATCAAATTAAGTGTTTGTTTCAAAGTTACATAATTTTGAAAGCAACTTAAACTGTATTCCTCACATCAGCTTCCTTTACCAAAGTAAATAAAATAATATGAATATCTGAAAAATCTAAGAATCGTGAAAAGGATTACAAAATGAATTTGAAAGCGATTGAAGGTGTGTCAACGTTAGAAGGTCTTCGATTGGAATTTAATGCTTCCTGCTTCTCATTCGGTCATCACAAGTTCAGCATCACTTCTGAAAAATATGCTTAAAAGTAGTCACACTTAGAATCCTTTACATAGTGGGTGCTTTTTTTGGGGGGGGGTGTTTTTTAGTTGTTGTCTTGTTTGGGGGTTGCTGTTGTGGTGGTTGTTGTGGTGGTGGTTGTTGCTGTTTTTTTGCATTAGCCAAGTCCTCAGTGGGAGTTCCCACGCAAGGGAGTTCCTCATCCAAAATGACAAAACCTTCTCATATGTGCAAGCTGTGATGCGGAGCTCTGAGGTAAGAGACCTAGAGCCTGCCCACTCATAGCACTAACCACATGCAGCTCAGTTATGCAAGGTCAAGTCTTCTAAAAGGAAAAAACCTAGAGCCCAGGGATCTTATTAAAGGTTTAAAAAAAAAAGTGAAATTGGACCAGACCCCAAGTTTTAAAGCAGAAGTGACTTATTCTCCAGGGGCTCTCCAGAAGGGTTGCAAAGAGGACAGTTTGTTAAAACGGATGGATCCCCTCTAGAAAATATCCAATTAACAGACAGGGTCTAATGAGGCACAGAGTGGAACATATGGTTATAAAATTAGATTTGTCAGAGTTCAGAGCCCCAAAGATCAAGTTAGGTGTCAGGTTGTCTAATCACTGAGTAAGGCAGTCAGAAGTGGCTAAATTATTTAGTTGTCCCACAACAGCACATAAAAAATAATTCCTTGTTCTCCCTCCTCACCCCAGTCCTTTACCTTTCAAAACTCAGTTCCAATTCTATATTCTGTAGCAGTCCTTTCATGGTGCCCCCAGTTGCTAGTAGTGTCTTCCCTTCCCTCTTATAATACTTTCCATCTATTCCACATATATCTTGTACTCACCTAGTTACTTACCTGCTTTATTTCCCCGTTAGAACGTGAGCTACCTGACAACAGAGATTATTTGTTTCCTTCCTTTATCTTTAGTGATTAGCACAGTACCTACAACATAGAAAGCTGATTTCACCTGAGTTCATGTTCTGCTTCTAGCAGGTCACTCAAAGGCTCTGTGACTGGACAAGGCATTTAACTCCTCAGATCTCTAGGTATCTCTTAGCAACCCAAAGTTTCAAAGAAAGTACCAACACATCTCTGTGTTGTAACTACAGACTTTCTTTTAAAAAGACTTTGGGGTTGCTGGGAAGCAATCCAGATATAACGTCGAGTTCAATGTACTAAAGACGAAGAACGGGACATAAATTTTTGGACATAATAAATGTAAGAATTTTTTAAAATTATGAATATTTTTTACAAGAGGTTTTTTGTTTTTGTTTTTTCAATGGGGTGGGTGAGGGAGGGAGAAAAATGCTTTTTCATTGAAAAGCTCAGAAGAATAAAGAAAATTTTAAAGAAAAATGAAAAAAAATAACCCCTATTGATATGTTTTAATATTATATCTTCACTCCCAAATCTCTCCCTACCAGAGAGCCATCCCTTCTCACATATATCAAAAAGGAAAAAGAGAGCAGGGGAAAATACCTTTCAGCAAAACCAACATATGAATCTAGTCAGAAAGTATATACAATATTCGACACCAATAACTATCTGCTTCTGCAAAGGAGGGGTGGGGGTGACTTCTGATATTTTTTTCTTTTAGGCCAAGGTTTTGAAACATTTAGTTTTGATTGTCTAATCCTTGCTCTTTTCATTTACAATGTTGTAATCATTATATATGTTGTTTTCCTGGTTCTGCTGACTTTCCTTTGTTCATATAAGACTTCTCATGCTTCTCCCACAATAGTGGTTTTAGTGACCACTGTCTAAACAAGACCTTCAGGAGAACACCATAATAGAGAAACACATTAGATGATTTTGAGATCTACTTCAGTGCTATGGATTTTACATTGTACTGAGTAAAATACTGGTTCCATTGACCTTTCCCAGAATAAAGATCTGTATTCACTAGCTCACTCTCTTCCTTTACATTCCAACACACACACACACACACACAAACACACACACACACACACACACACACATATACACACACATCATAATTCTTAGTAGTAAAGAACTAGAAAATGTAGGTGCCAATGAATTGGAATGATTGAGCAAATTGTAGAATATGAATGTAGTGGAACATAATTGCTTTAGAAAAATGACAAGTATGAGGAATTCAGGGAAACATGGGAAGACTTTGATAAACAGATGCAGAGTGAAGTAAGCAGATCCAAGGAAAAATAAAAACACCTACTAAAATAATGTAAATAAAAAAACCAGTATAATTAACCTGAATGTTGTATAATTATAACCTGCAATTTTGGTTGTGGAGAAGTGGGAAGGGGGGGAAGGGTGAGAAAATATGCATTTATATAGCACCTGCTTTGTGCCAGGGACCATGCTAAGCGTTTTACACATATGATCTAATTTGGTCCTGACAACCTGGGAGGTAGGTGCTATTATCCCAGTTTTTCAGATGAGGAAACTGAGGCAGACAGAGGTTAAGTTACTTGCTCAGGGTCATAGAGCTAATAAACGTATGAGGTAGAAGAATTTGAACTCAAATCTTCCTGAACCTAGGCCCAGTGCTCTATCCACTGTGCCACCTAGCTATCAGATAATAAGAGAGGAGGAAATTCATCTCCCTCTTTTATTTTGAAAGGTGGGAGTTATGGACATTAAATGTTGTATATGATGTTAGACATAGGTGTTGGTTTACTTTTCTTTACTAATTTTTTTCGGGGGGGCATTATGGAAAGCTCACTGTGGGAGTGGAAAGGATATTTAGAGACAGCTGTGATGTAAAATCAAAAGGCATGGATTAAACTTTAATAATTTCACAAGTGTTATAAATGGTTTTGTCACATAGAAATAATAAACCAAATAAACATGCTAATAGCTAGGTACTAATAGTAGTAACTGATATATATATATATATGTATACACACACACACATATCACTTTATAGTTTGCAAAGCGCTTGATGCATTATCTTACTTGAGCCTCACAAAAGATATAGATGCTACAGTTATCATCTGTTTACGGAGGGGGAAATTGAGGCTCAGAGGCTTTAAATGATCTGGTACTGCTACTGGGAGTTGCTTGATCCCAGATTCTTCTATCTCCAGGTTCAAACTTTTAGCCACTTCAGCACACTAGATCTGGAATGATGTGAAAAGTAAGGTGCAGCTGAAGGGGACCTCCAGTGCCAGTTAGTCTTATTCTCTCATTTTAAAGAGAAGGACAATGAAGTCTAGGAAATTAAGCCACTTGTTCAAGGTCACACAGGTTTACAGTAAGCAGCAGAGGCAGGATATGAACCCAGGTCCTCTGACTCCAGACTCAGGATTCTTTGCACTCTACCGAACTTGCCATCCCATCATAGAGTTGCTCACTTGGACAGTGAGCTAAGGCTCAAACCAGCCTCTTCTTTATTAACATCAGCTTCCTGATGGTGATGGATACTCCTTAATTCTAGGGAAGAAGAAAGTTTTCTTCTCAACTCACTAGCTTCCTCACCTGATTCCTATCCCTACTGTCAAGTACAAAGTTCTTTATATAATTATTTCAGTCATATCTGACTCTTAATGACCCCATTTGGGGTTTTCTTGGCAAAGATACTGGAGTGGTTTGCTATTTCCTTCTCCAGCTCATTTTACAGATGAGGAAACTGAGGCAAACAGGGTTAAATGACTTGCCCAGGGTCACATAGCATCGGAGGATGGATTTGAACTCATGAAGATGCCTTCCTGATTCTAAGCCCAGTGCTCTACCCACCATGCCACTTAGCTGTGACTCTTTGCTGCTTGTGCTATTTTTGGTCTAACACTTAATGCCAGTAAAACATACATTCTCCACCAGCCAGCACCACACCATTGGTTGCAGCAAATGGAAAATTTTTGAATGTTGTGGATAGGTTCACTTACCTTGGCAGTATATTTTCCAAGGACGTACATGTAGATGACGAAATTAATGTACAGATTGGCAGAATTAGCTCAGTTCTTGGGAGGCTGCAAAGGAAAATGTGGGTGAGAAGCCATATTAGACTGCCTATCACATTGAAGGTCTATAGAGCTGTTGTACTGACTTTATTGTGTGCCTGTGAAACCTGGACATTATACCAGTGCCATGCCAGGAAACTGAATCAATTCCATTTGAATTGTCTTAGGAAGATTCTGAAGACCACCTGGGAAGAGAAGGTATAGGACATGAGGTCATTTCTCAAACTAAACTGCTGAGCTTTCAAACTCTACTGCAAAGAGCGCAACTCTGATGGGCTTGCCACATTATTCAAATCACACAAGGTATGTACTCACCAGTGGTGAGAAGATGTGATACAAGAACCCTCTCAAGGTCTCTCTGAAGAACTTTTAAATTGATTGTATGACATGGGAGATACTGACAGAAGACCACCCAGCATGCCACGTCCTCATAAAAAAGGCACCGTGCTCTATGAGCAAAGCGGAATTACAGTAGCTCAAAAGAAACATGAAATACACAAATTTAAAGATATCTCCACTCCAAATGTTCATGGGAACTAGTTGTGCTCAACCTGTGGTAGGTCCTTCCAAGCTTGTATTGGTTTGATCAGCCACAGTCAGAGATATTGCACATTGACTTGAACGTAGTGATGTCATTTTGGTCCTTTTGAAGAAGAAAGGGAAACAATCAAACAACTTTAAAAATGTTTCTTGTATTAGACTGAATTGGCATATGATCACTATGAGGACACAAGGGAGAGAATGGCAGACATGGCTTTGAGAGGCTTGTAGAACCTGAATTGTGGTCGTCAGGGTTGTTTCCCCCACCTCTCTCAGTAGTTGAGTATTTTACCCTACCCACTACAACTTCAGAAAGTCAGGCAGGAGTTACATTGTGTCTTTGTATTTCCCTCTATCCCTCAAGATACCCTCTATGGTTCAGGTTCACGGAACTATAAGTCAAACCAACATTCATTAAATACCTACTATGTGTCAGGTACTGCGCCAAGTGTTGAGGGTAGTAGCAAGATACAGAGTTTTCATGGGAGTATCTGAGAGCTGATAATATGTCCTGATTCTGTGGAAAGCAGCCCAGCAATGGGCTACTTTGGGGCTCCATAGGGGATAGAACATGACGGCAATATATGAGAATGGTAGAGGAAAGTGTAACAAAGAAAATTTCTAATGTGTCTTTTTACAAATGCAATTTTTTTACGTTGGCTATTTTTTATCATATAAAGTTGAGCATATTATAGGGAAATCTCAAGTGGACAAAAACAGATTGTGAAGAAATTTTCAAACACAGTGGTACCACTTTCTTTCTTTTTGAAAATCATTTGTATCTTTTAAAAATAATCTTCATTTCCAATCATATTTTTCCCTCTCTACTACACAGCATGCCATTCTTTAACAAAGAAAGGGAGAAAAAAAGAAAGAAAAAAAGCAATTTAGCAAAACTAGTCAACGTCTCAACGGAGTCTGGCAAACTTGCAATTTTTCGTCCCCTTTGGGGAGGTGCATTTTTTTAAATCTCTTCTGGGAAAAATTTGGTCACTACAATCTCAAAGCATTCAGTTTCTACTTTTTAAATTCATTCCATTTATATTGATGCCATCACTAAGTATATATTATTTTCCTGGTTCTGCTTACTTCACTTTGCTTTAGTTCATATAAGTCTTCCCATACTTCTTTGAATCCTTCATATTCATCATTTACTATGGCACAGTAATATCCCATTCCCTTCACATACCCCAATTTTTTAGGCAGACCTAATCAATGGCATGTACACAGTTTCTACTACCATGCTACTATGAAGTGAGACCTTCCTGTCTTGGAGCATTTGGGGATGTGTATGTAGCTGTGGTATCTTTAAGTCAAACACTATTGTCTTTGTTTTAGTCTAATTCCAAATTACTTTCCAGAATGGTTGGATCAATTCATAGCTTCTCCCTAGGGTCTATTAGTATACCTATCTTTCTTCAACCCCTTTAGTATTCCCTGGTCCCATCTTCTGTCATCACTGTCAATTAATCACATATGAGGTAAAACCTCAGAGTTGTTTTGGTATGTTTCTCTTATTATTTGTGATTTGGAGCTAGATTTCATACTGTTACTAATCATTTGCAATTATCCTTTGAGAACTTTTTGTTCATAGCCTTTGACTACTTATTCAATGGGGAATGACCCTTGGTCTTATATATTTGTGTTATTGCCAGGAGAACTGAGCCACTGCGGGATGGAATTAGTCAGGGTGCAGAGAGTCAAGATTCTGGGAACCCACTCAGAGCAGATGAGATATGTATCTGAGAAAGACATTTTGCGCAACTCTTCTGATCAAACCATACATGCTGCCTTTATAGGTCAGCTGGCCCTATTCTCCTTTGTGTGGGTGGGAGTGCACAGCTGTGTGCATTGTTCCACTTTCCAGCTGCAAATCTCAATGTCAGATAGTCCGCAAGCTGTATGCATCTCTTCCTCCCTGATACCAGTCATCTGAATAAAAAGGTAAAAACTGGGAAATCTAGTCACTGAATGCTAGAGGTGAAAGACAGAGACCATCTAGCCTCAGCTGGTATCTCAGAATCTCAAGACTGGAAGGAATCTCAGTCAGAGACAGAGTTCAGTCCAATCCTACCTGAACAAGTGTCCCCTCCAATAATAGATCACATTTATATTGTGGTTTCAATTTTACTGAGAGCTTTACATATTTTATCTCATTTGATATTCTTACCAACTCCATAAGGCATGTGCCATTATTCTCCATTTTACAGATGAGAGAATTGATGTTCAAAGAGAATAGGTGATTTGAACTGTGTCACATGATAGTATGTACCTGAGCCCAGAGACAGACCAAGGTCTTCTGTATTAGTGTTGTATCCTTTACAACTCAATAGCCTCCCATTCAAGTGGTCAGCCAGATTTTGCATAAAGACATCTAGTGATGGAGAACCCAATGTCTACCTTATCTTTAGAATAATCCACTAAAGGATTTAATTGTGAGCTTATTGGGGACCATATGTTAAGTCAAAATAAAATCTGTTTTAGAAAAATAAAATCAAAACAAAAAGCATAACACCCTTCCCAAGAAATCCATATTCAAGGTCCAGTCTATACAGCATTTCTACAAAGTTCAAAGAAACAAAAAAAAAATAATAACCAGCAGGAGCCAAGACCAAGAGCTGGTATGAAATTACACATATTAACAACTTGGGTTTTGTTCCATTTTCATGAAGCAGTTTAAAATGCTTATCACTGGGATAAAATAGCAACCCTCCACTCTCCACTGTTTGATATTAAGATGTGATTCATTGAGTACTTATAATTCTCTTGCACTTCTAAGTCTGTCTGCAAAGTATAAAGCCCAAAGGATTAAAAGATGAAGAAGCAATATTAAGAACGGGGACACCAAAGAAACATGCATATAGAGTCTCTAAATCCCTTCACAGTGTCTGGTATGGAACCCTATTGGGGCTTATTAAATATGATTTGAATTAAAGAGAGAAGTTGGGAGATAGGTGGAAAGAATATAAATGTATGGAGTGGGGCAGAGAGAATGGGGAAGGGAGAAATGAGAAGGGAAGTGAGAAAGAGGAGAAAAGGAAATAGGACATGAGAGAATTTTGGAAGAGTCAATTACTTAATATTATAATGAAACTGAATAATGGAGTGACTTTTGGGAGAGTGACCCACATCATTGTCCTTCTTGTTTCCTTCACAGGGAAGTATTTAAGTTACCACTATCCCCATTCTATAGTAACAAAAGCTCACACGTACATAGTTGGTGCCAGAAAGTATGCTAAGTGCTTTCATCTGGACCCTCAGAACAACACTGGGAAGTTGGTGCTTTTATTGCCCCCATTTATAGATGAGGAAGGTGAGGTCAACAGAGTTTTAAAACATAAATCTCAGAGAGCAAACGGCTTGCAAATAGGCCCAAAGCTGGCAAGTGCTGCCCAGATCACCCGACACCAAAATAAGTGCCCCTTTGACGTATGTTCAATACTATGGCATAATGGCATACTCCACCATGTTTTACATATACTCCTAACGGCAGTTGGGAGACCCAGGCTCTCATCTTGGTTTTATCATTAACCAATTGTGTCATTTTGGGCACATTCAGCAACTCCAAGCCTCATCTATATTTCTTGCCATTTTAATCATTTTTTTCCAGTCTTGTCCAACTCTGTGTGATCCCATTTTGAGGTTTTCTTGGCAAAGATGCTGGAATAGTTTGCCATTTCCTTCTTCAGATTATTTTACAGATGAGAAAACTGAGGCAGAGTTAAGTGACTTACCCAGGATCACACAGCTAATAAGTGTCTGAGGCTGGATTAGAACTCACAAGGAGAAGTCTTCCTGACTCTGGGGCCAGCACTCTATCCATTGTGCCACCTAGCCATCCCTTCCCTTATCCATAAGAAAAAGATAATTCATGCATCACCGACCTCACAAGTTTGTTTTGGGAAAAACAAGTCATAAAAACCTTGGAGAGGCAGCATGTGGAAAGTAGTTTGGACTCAGTCAGAAGATGCCTGAGTTCAAATCCAGCCTCCAACACTAACTAGCCAAAAGACTACTGATAGGTCATTTGACCTCACTGAGGTTCTTCATTGGTAAAACGGGCATTAGAATACTTATAGCCTCTGTCCCACAGGGTTAAAGGAGATGGTACTTGAAAAGCACTCTATGAATGGTACCTCTCAGTCTCCTTACTTCTTATGATAAATCAAATTTTTCACTCTCCATCAGAAATTTCACAGCTTATATAATAAGAAGGGTGATAGCTGCCATGTATGGAGTGGTTTGTGTTTAATAAAGGGCATTACAGACATTGCCTTACTTGATTTGCCCAGAGACTCTGATAGTAGATAATGCGTGTATAATTATACCCATTTTACAGATGAGAAATCTGAGATTCAGAGATATGAAGGAGTATGACTTCAAATAACAAAGCCAGGATTAAAACACATCTGTGACTCCAGGTCCAAGGTTCTTTCCATTATACAATATTAAACATAGATGACAAATTTTAAAAGAAATAAATAAATATTGTTAACACTAAAAGTCTACAAATTTGAATCTTTAACAATTTGGAAAACACTCAAGATATCACGGTGTCACAGATTTTGACTAGGGCCAAAATCTTTTCTCTCCTGGTTCTGATCCAGTTCACAATACTATTTTGCAGAAGAGTATACTGAAGTTCCAACAGATTTAGTGATTTTCTCCAGGATATATATCTAGTAAGTGTTAATGGTGAGTAAAAGTCTAGCTTCAGGACCTGTACTTTTTCATTATATTGCAAATGTGAGAGTCATCTGATACAGTAATTCAGATACAGACCTTTGAGGAAGGAAGATCTGAGTTCTTATCCTGTCTGTAACATAATATCTGGGCAGTTATGGGAAAGATACAACCTCTCAGTGCCCTGGACAACTTTAAAATTATGTTACATGCTGGCTTGTGAATATGTTTTAGTTCAGGGAGTTTCCACATTGGAATCACTCTACACTGATGAAATCACAAATGTACACAGAACATATAAAAATCACAGATCCTTCAAATATTTGAGTATTCATATCAAATATCAGGACATCTAGGTGGCACAATGGATAGAGTACCAGGCCTGGAGAAAGGGAAATATGAATTCAAATCTGGCCTTAGACATTTAATGTCTGTGTGACCCTGAGCAAGTCATTTAACCTATTTGCCATAGCTTTCCTGTGGGATTAATCATTGTGAAGATCAATTGAGATAATGATTGTTAGACACTTAGCACAATGTCTGGCAGTGTCTATAGCAAATGATATTAAAATGTTAGCTGTTATTATTATTAATATTACATATACTTATGGTTACCTATATACTATGAGGGCAACCATATACATATCTGATATGAATAACCATGCATGCTATGTCTATCTATACACAATACTGTTTTAGCTTCATATAGATCATAAATACTTTATTATATATAGATATGTACACATCTACATTTATATGAGAGACTGAGTGTTATAGTAATTAAAAGATGGAACTCAGAAGGCCTGGGTTCCTGCACCACCTCTAATACATACTGGTTGGAGGGCCCTGGGCATCGTACAGAACATCTCAGTGGAGTAGGCAGCCCTTAAAGACCATAACCTACAGAGAAGGTGCCAACTGCCTTCTTAGCCAGGGTTTCCTCACCCAGAAATTCCTTATATCAATGTAATCACAGCTTGTATTAGCAAGCACCCTGGCACATGCAGGATGGCCTGCTAGCACAAGTTCTTTGATCTGCCTTACTAAAGGAAAGGCAATTTTTTTGGAGGGCAGTTGGGGTTAAGTGACTTGCCCAAAGTCACACGGCTAGTAAGTGTGTCAAGTGTCTGAGGCCGGATTTGAACTCAGGTCCTCCTGACTCCAGGGCCAGTGCTCTATTTGCTGTGCCACCTAGCCGCCCCTTATAATCTTTATATTGTAGGTATACATTGCAATCTTTTTTTTTTTTTGCAAAGGGGAAGGCAGAGCAATTGGGGTTAAGTGGCTTGCCTAAGGTCACATGGCTAGTGTTAAGTGTCTGAGGTCACATTTGGCCTCCTGATTCCAAAGCCAGTGCTCTATTCACTTCTCCACCTAGCCACCCCTAGGAAAGACAATTTTTAAAAGGAGTCAACAATCTTACTTTAATTATACATAAGTAGAAAATACAAGCAGAGAAATTAGCATAGAGATTCAGAAGACAAGGCTCCTACTGTCTGAACAAAGTAATACAACCACCTACACACAGCACCGAACCAGGTGAGTGCAAACCTCTCAGTAGTCAGGGGGCTCTTAGCAAACAGTTACTCAGATTCTGCCCAAGGGATCAAAAAGTCCTCCTCATGAGCGAGCCCCCAAAGTAAAATACCAACCTCCCAGTATATATATAAATATATAGTTTTTAACTAATAGGCTCAGAGCAGAAGGCACCACAACCCTCCTAACTCAGTGCCTAATGAGCTTAGTATCAAAAGGTGTGAAAACCTTCCTGCAAGCAAGCCTCCCCTAAGTAAGCTTCACTTTAGGCAAGTTCCTCCCTCAGTGGGCTCCTTGTGATATATATCACAGCTGGGTCAGAGCTCAAAGCAGTAAGACATCTGTGATTGAACACATGTGGTCACATAGGACTATTAATGGATGGGGAAGATCTTCATATTCCATTAACATTACACAGCTCAAATTCTTCCCTCTCCCACATACACACATATGCACACATATGTATGTATACATGCATTATGAAAACACACAGATATATCAATACACATACATGTATATACCTATATACACATACATGCATAGGATATTCCATTCTCTCCCCACACACATATACACACAAGTATATGTATATGTAAACATACCTACAGACACATGTATAATGTATATATTCTTTAATAGATTATATATAATTCACTAAGCCTTTTGGAATATCCTGTGCATGTGTATGTCAATATTTTTGTTTCTGTTCAGTCATTTTCAGCTATCTCCAACTCTTCATGACCCCATTTGGGGCTTTCTTGGCAAAGATACAGGAGTGGTTTGCCATTTACTTCTCCAGTTCATTTTTACAGATGAGGAAACTGAGGCAAACAGGGTTAACTGACTTTCCCAGGGTTACACAGCTAGTAAGTGTCTGAGGTCAGATTTTAACTCAGGAAGATGAGTCTTCCTGATTCTTAGGCTTATCACCAGGCTCTAGGCAACACCTAGCTGCCATAAATATATGCATACAAACACATAATCACCTCTTTAGCACTGGTGTAATCCTGTGAAGCTATCATGGTGTGGTGAAATGCGTGTATATGTGTGTGTGTGTGTGTGTGTGTGTGTGTGTGTGTGTGTGTGTGTGTAGAGGATGTACTATATGGACATCTTTATCCATATATAATATATATATATATATTCAAATGCATAAACAATATATGATTTATCATTAGCGTGGAGAACTCTCTTCACTATTATAGACAGCTATCTAATTATGGTTTATTAGATCAGTCCTAGGGAATTGCCTGAGGTACAGAAAGATTGAGTGACTTTCCCAAGGTCACACTTTTTAAATAATATAAGTCCTGGCTGACACATTTTATTAGGCACAATTGGGATTTAGATACTCAGTTTCCCTAGTGAGTGTCCTTGTGGTATATAATAGTATCATTTTCCAGAAATCATGATAATAGTATCTCCCATCACTCTAGTACTTTAAAGCTTGCAAAAATGTTTTGCAAGCATACTCTCATTTCATCTTCCTCATAAATGGGGAGGAAGGTGATGCCAATATTAGCATCCCCATGTGAAGCTCTCTCACCTGTTTTCATAAATGAATTGGGGCCAACATTATCAGGAGACTGCCTTGTTCCTGTGGTTCCTCAAAGCCTCCTCATTTGCATCCTTTCAAGCTCACTTGAAGGATTCTTTCAGCAGAGAATCCTTGAGCACAAGTAAGTGAGAAACATTTCACCTTGATGAGCAGTCTGTAGAAACAGTCTGCGGGACAGCTGAATTACAGCATTCTGAGATGTTTTTGATCTAAGAGCCTCCCCCTCCATCAGCATTGAATTCCTCCCATCTCTTACCCACTTAATTTCCCTCTGAAGGAAGCATACAAAATTGCTCACATGTGGCAGCTTCTCTTCTGTAGCTTCCCTGAGTGGAGTTCAGGGGACCTGCCAAGCCTTTCACACATTCACTGTGTCTAGTGGGCACACTGCCAGAGCTGTGTGGGCAAGGTTGCCAAGCTTCTAGAATGCAGTCATGATTCACTCTGGCCTGAAGGAGTCAAGGAGAGGGAAAACATCTTTTCTCACTTCTTTTTTGAGATTTCAAATGGAGAGAGTTGGCCTAAGTCTACCCTGATTTTCTTTATCTGCATTCTCTGAAAGGAAGAACAAATTATTTTTCTGCATTTCCAGGAGATCCTGGTGATGGGCTCAGAAGAAACTGCCTGAAGCCACCTGTTGCTAATCCCCAGGATGTAGCAGACATAGAGTATAAATCTTAAATTGCTGTAGGCTCCATAATTAAAGAAAAACAACTCCAGCATTTGAGGGGAGGGAGAAAGAGATTTAGATGGCTTGATAAATCAGGTGGCATTTTACAGAACAGACCCATTAAAACTTGACAGATATTGCCAGCATTAATAATGTTTCCAATGTCATCAAAGGGGGAGGCCAAGATGAATGTGGGAAATGATAATGAAAGAAGAGCTGATTTAGAGAAAGTAAATCTACAAACTACATGTAATAAGGTTGCTTTTCTATTCACTGGGCCAGAGCAACTCCCAGGAATGCTAATCAGAGCGGAACATGAACTCTGGGGAAGGGAGGACATTTAAACTAATGACAGGGAGGTTTGGGTGAGAGAAGAGCAAGAATTTTCAGCTCTAACTAAAGTAGAATTTCATATAACTAGAGGTGGTAAAAAATGGAATGGACTGTGAAGATAGGTAATGAGTATCCTATCCTTGGAAATGTTCAAGCAGAGATTTGATGAGATCACCTATCAGGTTTGCTGAAGAGAGGATTCTTTCCTTGGATGGGAGTCTGGACTAGTTGACCTTCCAGTGCAGAGTTTCTAAGATAGAGTAGGCAGTCTTTACTATATGATTAAGTTATAATACTTCCCAATTAAGTTGCTACAGGTACCCAGGATACAATTCACATTTGTATGGTGTAGTAGTAAGAATAAGAGATTTAAAATTAGGGCACTTGAGTTCAAATTTGGACAATAATAATTAATAACTTATGACCATGGACAAGTCATTGATCCTCTCCGAGTATCAGTTTCCTTGTCTATGAGACAATAGCTTTATCAACAGCTCACATTTCTATAATGCTTTAAGGAAGATAATAATACATTTACTGTCTATCCCAGAGGACTGTGATGTAGAAAGTGCTTTCCAAACCTTAAAGTGCCCCAAAAAGGTGAGTTATTGTTGCTGTTTGCTGTAGCCATGAAGGGAAAACCAGGGTCCAGAAGTCCCTGTTGTGAATGACTTGTGAAAACAACCAATACCATCTGGAGAGAGCATGTGTAATCCTTACTGTTGTGTGGGAGCATCTGGATGGAAAATCACATTTTGGGGCAATTATCCAGATGTTTGCTTCCATGACCTTCGACATGTGGAGTTTTTTCCCTGGTTGACCTGGATGAATCGGTGTCCTTTGGATATAATCGTTCCTTAAAAGCCATGCTCTCATCTTATCAAGCAAATCAAAGAAATAACAGGATATAGACACTCTGACCTGTTTACCCTGACCTACAGTGATAACAATAAGACATGGCTCCATCTATGGTCTCATTGGTGTCTATGCTATCACTACCAGGGCAGAGTTATCTCTCATTATCTTGTCACTGTACAATTCTCATCCACATCCTTCCATAAATTCTCCAAAGAGGCTCTGCCCAATGGGCTTACTTGCCCTGGTCCTTTCCATACATCATCCTCTGTCTTTATTTTGTACATATTTTACATATATTTACATGTGTACATGTTCTTTCTTATGATTAAAAGCCAGATTCTTGAGGACAGGGCCTTCCCCCCTCCTTTTTTGTCTTCGTATCCTCAGTATTAGACACATAGTAAGTTTTTAATAAATGGTTAGTGATTGATTCTCCACCAGAGGCAACATGGCTTAAAAGACAGATCGCTGTTCTTAGAATCAGGAAAACCTTCATCAGCTCCTGCATCTAGGTCTATGACTTAGAACTGTATGATCATGGGTAAGTGATTCAACTTCCCCCAGCCTCCATTTCCTTGCAAGCAAAAAGTAGATGATGATGAAAACTGTCGTATCTAAGTCTTAGGGTTGTAGTGAGGTTCAAATGAGAAGACATGCAAATGTTTGGCCAATTCTATAGCAGTCTAAACATTGGCTATTATCAATAAACTCAAAAAGTAAGTAGTTCTGTGTTTGTAGTTCCCAATTTATAGATAGGAAAAGAGGGTTTCTGAGAGTTAAGGGTCTTGCCCACAATCACACAATCAACTTATCAATCACTAAACATTTATTAGGGGCTTACTACGTTCTAGGCACCATGCTAGGTTCTGGGGTCATGGAGACAAAAAAAGAAACAACTCCTATTTCCAAAAAACTTATATTCTCTCAGGGAGCAGGGAGAATTATATTCTCTCAATATAATATGTACATATTATATTTGTATATAATAGATATATACCTAATGAATAAAAATAAGTATAGTGTTATGAGGGAGGGCATGAACAATATGGGGGTCAAGAAACGATTTATGTAGAGGATGGTATTTGAATCATGTCTTGATGGAAAAGAGGGATGCTGCAAGGTAGAGATGAGCAAGGGGTACATCCCAGGCATGGATGACAGTCAGTGAAAGATATGGGGACAGTTGGGGTGGCTAGGTGGCACAGTGAATAGAGCACCAACCCTGAAGTCAGGAGGACCTGAGTTCAAATCTGACCTCACGCATTTAATACTTACTAGCTGTGTGACCTTGGGCAAGTCACTTAACCCCAACTGCCCTGCCTTTCTCCCTCCAAAATGCAAAAATAAAAAAAAAAGATATGGAGACAATATATGGAGAGCTGTGTGAACAAAGAGAAAGCTAATTTGTCTGGACCATACAATGTGATAAGACTGATTGTGAGAATGGAAAGTTGGGACAAAATTGAGGAGGACGTTAAAAGCTAGTGTGTATTTCCCCCGAGATGCATTGAGATCCAATGGTATTTACTAAGTAGGGGACTGACAAGGACAGATCTGAGCACGTGGAAAATCACTTAGGCAGCTATGTGGAGGAAGGATAGGAGTGGGGAGAGATTTCAAGCAGGGATACCAGTTTGGAGGTTTTTGCAGTACTCTGGATGAGACATAATGGAGGTCTGCAGTAAACTGGTGACTAAGCAAAAAGGGTCAGATACAAAAGCATATCCAGTGAGCTTTGGTAGTTTAGAATAAGGGAGAAGTCAGGGAAAATAGAAAGGTTGCAAACCTGAGAAACTGGAAGGCTATTTTCCACAGAAATAAGAAAGTTCAATAGAGAAGTGGGTTTGAGGAGGAAAGATAATGAGATCTGTTTTGTACATATCCAAATTTGAGATGACACTTAGATATCCAGTTTGAAATGATCAATAGTACTAAAGCTCAGAAGGGAGACTGGGGCACACAGTGTGTAAGTGACTGAATCAAGGAATCCAACCCAGACATTCTTACTCCAAAGTCACTGGTCTTTTCCACCCCCCTTGAAATGTCTCTATAAATGAATCTTTTCTGGTTTTTAGACAAAATACTGGAGTAAAACTTTTAAGTAAACTTTTAAGTAAATACTTTTATGTATCTTTCCCTTCACGATCAAATTCCATTCTTGTTAAGAGGTTTGGTCTTTTATAAGGAATTCAAGTAACCGCCATTAATCACCAGTAGCTTCTGCTGATTAGCCAAAGTCAAGGATAGAAATCATAGATTGGCACCCTATGAGTGTAGTTCTTTTCCTCAGAAGACAAAACCATGGAAGTGGAATGTGAAAAGAGTAAAATTTAGGCTTGATGTATGGGGGAAAAGACCTAAGAATCAGAACTATTCTGAAATGAAATTGATTGCTTTGAGGAGTAGCCGGTTGTTCCTCATTAGAAGTGTTTAAGAAAAGACTAGCTGGAAGATGGTGGCATAAGAGCAGCAACATATCGCAGCTCTCACATAGCCACCCCAAAATACCCATAAAATATGACTCTAAACTAATTCTAGAACTCCAAAATGCACACAAATATACTTTCCACTAAAGTCAGCTCAGCTACGA
>CM053582.1:522623731-522636796 GCA_028627135.1 Pseudochirops cupreus | reverse complement strand
CTATAATCAAATGTTAAAAATATATATGTGTATATATATATATATATATATATACACAATTATTATTATTATTATTATTATTATTATTATTATTATTAACTACATCCAACTGGAACTTGAGATACACAGGCACTGTGGTTGGGAGATCCATCCTGCCCTACCAGAAAGTCAGAGGGGCAATGGGGGAGGACAAAGGAGAGAATAGATTGGGGGAGGGGTTATACAATGGGATGGCCGTTTTGGGGCGGTGGGTAGGGGAAAGATGGGGAGAAAATTTGTAACTCAAAATTTCATGGAAATGAATGATGTAAAAAAAATAAAATTAAAAATTTAATTAAAAAAAAAAAGAAAAGACTAGCTGATTGCTTGTCAGATAAGTTGTAGAGAGAATTCTCTTTGAAGTATGAGTTGGACCAGAAGGCTACTAATATCCCTTCCAACTCCTGAGGTTCTATAATTGTATGATTCATGAATGGTGCTAGAAGATTTGATCATGAGACATCATTTAGATTCCTTGTAGTGTAGCTAGACTCAAATAGAAACAGCCAGTTGGCTATATAATGACTTAGAAAGTCACAAATTAACATTATCTGCGTTACATTGTATTTTTATTTATTTGTAAACACTTTTCACTAACATTTAAATCCGTCATGTTGATATGTTAACCTGTTATGAAATTTGTGGACCAAAATGGCAGCTTTTGGAAACTACAACAAGGAAACCCCTGGGAAGTCAAGGCAGAAGAAACTGTCTTTGTCTGCAAAATGGCCTGTTCCTCATCTATAAAGTGATGAGGTTATAATAAATTACTTTGAAGTTCCCTACTTGGTCTAACTCTGATTCCTTGATTTCTGAAATCCCTCTCAGGTTGAAATCTGTAAATACTCTTAATCACATCAATTGGAAGGAAACATTGAGGGTCAGTCAATCACCAAGTAATTAATTACTATTTGTGAGTACTACTTACTGTACAATTACTTTGGTTAATTGGCAGAAGCTCAGGGCTAATGGTGATTGCTTGAATTCCTTATGAATAGTAATTACATGCCAAGCACTGTAGTAAGCATTAGCCACAGAAAGAAAGGCAAAAAATAGTCTCTTCCCTCTAGGATTTGAGTGTACAATGTAATGGAAGAGAAAATATGAAGGTGGGTCCTATGCATGCATATCTAGGCGTAAAAAGTAACACTGCTTTCTTCCCTAACCTTAATTCATTGGTATACACACATGAATACTATAAGGATTCCTTTGACCTGAGGCACTTAACCATTTCTTATCCTTTTCTTTAAGTGCTTATCCATTTCTAGACCTGAGTTTCTAGGTATTACCTCATCATGGTGTCATAGATCCTAGAAATGAGACTGTAAGAAATCATTTGGTCCAGCTACAATTCCTTAGTCAGGTAAAACATTATTATCTACATTTTCTACAACAGTTAATTGAAACCCAGAGAGGTTGCGTGTCCAAGCTCAGTCAATAATTTAACATAGAACTCAATAGGCCTATCTCATAGTCTTGAACCTCTGATTAGACCAGAATTCAAGAGAAATGGACCTTCTCTGATGAATATGTACTCCTCTTGATAAAGGCTAATTCAACCATGCCTCCAGGGCAAAGGGATAACCAAGAAACCTTCCACCTCCCATCCAAAAGCAACCTTGATAAAAAGACAATGGTTTTCCCCTCAGATATATGAAAGATCCCAGTCTGGATGAACAGAACTCTTTACCCGTAGGGAACTGACTTAGTTGACTCTAAGTTTTATCCCTAGAGAGCACTGGCAATATAGGAGGATTGGAGAGTCGTCAGGAAAGGTTTCATGTAGGAGGTGGCATTTGAGTTACTCTCAAGGAAATTAGAGATTCTAAGATTTGACCTCACACAGTATCATTCATAGTATCTGTTATGTGATCCCAAATACCCAAGGAGGGATGAAAATATGACAAATTAGGGCAAGTAAATTCTTACAGTTATCAACTGAAATTTTCTAACCTGTACTTTATCAGAAAGAGAAATTAGATGGATATCTGATGTTGATGAAGAGCGTACTCTAATTCTTGGGAAGATTATCTCAGTAGACTTCCAGAGAAAATATTATCCATGTATTTTTCTGGCCAGCTTGTCGGCTTGGGTTATCTGTGGCTCAATCAAAAAGTCTTCAAGGTCGGTTCACCCAGAAGGAAGATTTAATTGGTGTGGAATGTTATTTGTAAGCATGAATCATGATTCTTTGCTCATTGTTGTTACTTCCCTTCCCCTCATCTTCCCACCTGCTGAACCTCTGGTGAATGCCAAAAAGCTTGCATTGCTTAAAGTTTGAATGGCCTGGGTCATGACACGCTTAGTGAATCTTGGGCGTGCCTCAAGATTTTCCATCACCACCTGGGCTCTTGTGAACTTTTAACAGATATTCTAAAGGATAAGAGACCTTATAGAAAAAATCCTTCTTCTTGATTAGATCCTAGGTCATTTTAAAGGTTCTAATCAATGATATTTCCACTCCTCTTCAACAATCTGCAATCATGTCAATTTGCCATAATATATTTGCAACTCCTCTGTTCTTAGAATCATTGAATGATATCTGGGAGAGTTTTTGCATGCTTTAACTAGTTATCTCATTTTCTAAATGAGTAGCTGGAGTGTAGAGAGAAGTGATGTGCTCAAGGTTACAAAGATAGTAGCTGAAAAGAGACTAGAATCCAGGTTTTTTGGTTCCAAGTCAAGCATTTTTTTTTATACTGCAGTGTAGCTGAGGATCATAGGATAATAGATCCAAGGCAGAAAAAAAAAACATCAGAAGTCATTTATCTTATCTTACAGATGAGAAAACCAAGACTCAAGGAAGTGGAGTTAACTTATTCAAGGTTACACAGGTAGTAAGGTGGCCAACCTAGGATCTGAATTCAGGGTCCTTACCTCCAAGTTCAACAGAAAAGATTCCTCACTTTTTCCACTGGACCATTTTTGCTGAGATATTTCTTTCTTTCTCTGTAGCACAACCAAGGTAGCTTGGTGATCAAACAAATTTATTTACTTTCACACAAGAAGCATTTCTAGAAGACTCTCATAAGTTTGGTAGAGCAAGTGTGAGAGAAAGAAGAGCTAAGCCATTTACACTAGTAATGCAAAGTCAAATAGAAACAGATCCCTACTGGCAGTAGAGTGACTTAGAAAACCACAAATTATCACCATTTGGGTTGTGTTACATTTTTATGTATTTTATTAAATAACTCTGAATTACATTTTAATCTGGTTCTAGTGGCTCTGGAGAGTTTTTCAGGCCTTCTACACCCTTCAGGCTATGAGTATGACACCCCTGATTTATACCATCATAATGGTGGGATGGGAGAAAAAAAGGTCAAAGGTGGAAAAACCCAATGATTGCTCCAAGTTTAAGGAAATGGCCAAGTTGGTTGGAAACAACTCAATAGTGAGGTCATGGAATCCTTGGCCTCCTTCAAGGTACAACTAAGGTCTCTCACCCTCCACAAATCCTTCCATGATATGCATGAGATTTCTCATTCTGAGTTTCTTCAAGCTGAACCATTGTTCTGAATCTTTCTATCACAGCTATTCTAAGACAGGCGAGTCTTCTGAAAGCCCATACAGAGTTTCATGGTTATAGCACTAAGGTTATGGTCAGGAGACTGTGGTATAATGGATAATGATGGACTTGGAGCCCACAGAAGAAACTTGAATTTCAATTCTTCAGGTGACATTATTAGCCACATGACCCTGGGCAAATCACTCAATTCTTCTTCATCATTTATAAAGTGGGGGCAATAATCTCCACAAGACCTAACTCACAGGATGCTAGTGAAATATATATACATACACACATACACGTATGTATATGTGTGTATGTATATATGCATGCATTTGCATATATACATATACACATGTGTATATATGTGTATACATATGCGTGTGTATATGTATATATGCAAATGTGTGCATACATACCTATACATATATGTGTATGTATACATAGTTTCATATATGTGCACATTTGTATGTATGCATATACACACATGTATATATGTATGTACATATATGTGTGTGTATCATGCATACTCTAAATGCAAGATGGTGGCATAAGTCTGAGGATGGAAACTCTGTTGTTTTATTATGGAGATTTGCCCTATGGAAAGTCTGCAGCTAAATGGACCCGTGGATAGAATGTCAGGAGACAGGAAGATCTGAGTTCAAATCCAAACTGTAAACACTCACTAGATGTGTGACCCTGGGCAAGTCACCTCATGCCTGTTTGCTTCAGGTTTCTCATCTGTAAGATGGGGATAATAACAGCACCTACTCCAGATGGTGGTAAGGGTCAAATGTGGTAACAGCTATAAAGTACTTAGCACACTGCTAAGGTGCACAGAAAAGGCCATGGGAGAGTTTCTTGCTTGTTTGTTTTGTTATTTAAAATGGGCTCTTTGACCACTCCACTTCTTGGAGTATTTGTCAACTTGGGCATTTTTCACTGGTTCTCACTCATACTTAGAGTTTTCTCCTTTCTTATTTCCACCTCCTAACTTCCTTCAATTCTCAACTCAAATTCCACGTTTTCCACGCAGTCTTCCCTGACCCCCTTAATTCCAATCCCGTCCCTCTGCTGATTCTATCTCATCTATCATGCATATAAGCCGGTTTGCACACAGTTGTTTCCCCCATTAGACTGGGAACTCCTTGACGGCAGAGACTGTGGTTTTTGGTATTCTCAGCACTTAGCACAGTGCCTAACAGATAGCAGACATTTAATAAATATTTATGGACTTTTCTAGAGGGGTAGCAAGTAAGTTCTATGGAATCCCTCTGTTCAATACTCAAGCACTATAGAGAAGTGTGACAGAAAACCATCTGGCACAAAGTAAATGCTTAATGCATGTTTATTGATTGACAGTTGGTAGTCACTCAGCCTGTTCACTATGGATGAATATAGGAAGGTCAAAATAGCCCACAGGGTACATAAAGAACAAATCATGCCAGAATTACTTCATTTCCTTGGTGAATGCCACAGACATGGTTTGCCCAGATGCCAAGCAAAGCATATTAGAAGGTTTCCTATAATATCCTCATAGACTAGCTAGAGAGGTGGGAACAGGATAATTAAGTAAGGCAGCTAAGTGGTTCAGTGAATAGAGCACTGGGCCTGAAGTCCGGAAGATCTGAGGAATCTAGCCTTGCTATTTGTGTGACCCTAGGCAAGTCATTTAACCTCTATTTGCCTTAATACACTGGAGAAGAAAATGTCAAACCATTCCAGTATCTTTGCCAAGGAAATCCCATGGACAGCATTGCCATGCTATGGTCCACAGGGTCACAAAGAGTGGGGCATGACTAAACCACTGAACAACAATAAAATGGCAAATGAGCAATGATTTAATGGATCAATATCAACCTACAGGATCCTCTAGTAGAGTGCCATGGATCTCTGGCATTGTCTCTATTCTGTTCAACATTTTCATTTAAATGCCTTTAGATGTGGCATGCTTGTCAAATACAGAGATAGAGTCTAAGTCATTCATAGATTATGGTGGTTAATCAGGAATCAGACCACTCTTTTTACCTGCTTTGTCTATATAGGAGAGCCATGAAACTATTTTGGACAGAGCTTCAACTAAGTTGGGGTGACAGGGACTTTGCCCCAGTGTATGAAATTCAGAATACTGAAGGTACTTGTCCTTCAGCAGCACAGAAACAAGAGTTTGACACTAGTTAGTAAGAAGACGTAGCTATAATTAAATGCTGAGAGGCTAAGCTGAAGTGATCTTCCCTGCCCCTCCTTGTCCTTTTTCCTCCTACCCCTTTCACCCCTTGGGAGCCTTCCATAGCAGCAGCCTCATGCTGGTGATGAAGGGTCTCTGCCTCCACCCCTGCCCTTTTTTCAATGGAGACTTACGGTATTTGCCTTGAATGTTGTTTTGGGTGCTTTGCCCAGGCACAAGAATTGTAATTCATCATTCTCATTTTAGAAATGGCATTTTTGTGTTTGTGGCATTAAAATGGCCTGTAGTAACAGGCCTGATTTCTCAGCATAGGACAACGGAAAGGGGCTTGGTTTTGGAGACAAAAACTACATCTAAATCTCAGGTTTGCTATTTACTACCTGTTTCACCTTTGGCAGGTCACTGTACTACCCCGGGCCTTGGTTTCCACATCTGTAAAAGGTGAGGCTCAGATTAATCCACATATAAGGTCCCTTCTTAGCTCCAAATCTAGGATCTTCTTCCCCTTCTGCACTGCCCAGATTACTAGGAAGCAATTCCAGTGGAGAAAGAACCAGCCATCTCCACTAAATACCAACCCACTTGATACACAAAAGCCAGCCTAGCCAAAATAGTGATGTATCCGGAGGGAGAGAAAAGAGATGGCAAGACAAAGTACCCCCAGTGCCTTGACCAGTCTCCCTCAGATCATGATGGTGTCAGCCCAGAACTCTGAACCCAAGAGTCTTGGTAATAACGTTGTTTCTAGTCCAGTGGCCTGAGCCATCATTCTGGGAGACCACTTGGTAGAGACAGGGACTGTCAAATACTCCTGCAGGTACCTCAGTCACAGTTACTGAAGACCAAAATGGAAAGGTCTTGCCAACAAAGTCCTTGGCACACTTATATGGTTCAACATAAGAATTTATCATGAGTTTCCCAATGGAGATGACACTGAAAAAAAAAACATTCACATCCTAAGGACCATAAGACCTTCACATTTGATTTTCACCTGAAGTCTTCTTTACGTGTTGTTTCCCTCATTAGAATTTGAACTCTTTGAGAGTTGTGACAATTTCATATATAGATATAGATACATACATATGTTTCATATATGCACACATGTTTATATACACATATACTACACATATGAATATATGCACATATACATACATATATTTTATATCTACATATATTACACATATGCATATATGTGTACACACATATATGCACACATATATTATGTATACACATATACACACACATACTATTCTAGAAGCTAGAGTTTAGTATAATGCTTTCCATATAGTAAGTGCTTCACAAATGTTTCATTCATTCATTCCTTCTTTCCATATTTTACTGGGATTGCATATAAAAGGCATTAGTGTATAACAAGTTTCTTATTTTTAGGGGGAAAAGGAGAACTCATATGGTCCCCCTATCATAGTATGTTTATGTTAATGTCACAGCTATAAAATATTATCATTTGGGGCCATGAGCCTTCAAAATGAGTTTCCTAACCACTACCCCCCTTCCATAATTAGCTTGAGTTTCCATAAGCATCTTGACTAAGATCAAGTGAATGTCATGACTTGAGTAAGTCTGTTAGTGTAAGACATTCTCTAGGTTTCTGTTTGCCAGAGAATCGTGCTTATCACTCCCCTTTACCATCTTGACACTAGGCACTCATTAAGGGATTAGGAATGTTATTCTAATAATGTTTGCAGTATATACAACCACCCAACTCATCTGTTTTTCTGTATTCTGTACCTTATCAGCAAGACTTCCAGTCATGTTTGTTGGGCAGAAATCAAAGCAGGCCATGGAGAAGGAAGTAATGGGAGGCTGGTATCATGCACTGATTAAAGGCTCCCAGGTCAAGCAAGAGTGGGAGAGGACACAAAATTCTTCCATAAGCCAGGGTCACTGTCATACACAGATGTCTTGTCTATTAATGGGATGTCAGAAGATCAAAGATACAACAAGGGTTACATGCTAAGGAATACGTATATTCTCAATGAGCTCAAAAGGATTTGATAAGAGACTGAAACTGAACAATAAGTCTACACACACACACGCACACACACACACATATACAGTTTTCCCTCAATTACATGTTAAAACAATTTTTAAACATTTTTTTAACCACTATGTCTAGAGGGAAGATGACAAGATTTACTTAAATTGGAGCAGACATGGAATGGCAGCATTGAGTAGAAAGAATGCCAGATTTGGAATTGGATAGCCTGAGTTCAAATCCCAGCTCTGTCAAATTGGATGATGGTAGGAAAGATATGCAGAACCCAGAGCTCACATTCTTCATCACTGATCAGTGTGGCTGACTAAGCCATACCTTCCTACCTTTCAATTACCAATCCCCTCAGATTAGGGAAATCTCTCATTCTATGCTTTATCTCTTCAATATACACCACAAAGGTGTTTGAATGGAGGAGAAGCAGAAAGAATTGTAATGTTTATTACATTATGTGTTTATATAACATACATGTGATAAATATGTGTGTGTTTAAAGATGGGATTCTAGTAATTACACAGTGATTCTACACTCCAGTAATTTCAATTTATTGACTTGAGATGATTTTAGAAGTCTGATGCCACATAAATACGGTTTTGAAGAGTTGTGTCTTCTCACTTAAAGACAAAAACAAAACCAAAATGAAATAACCCCTCCAAAAAAACTGTAAGAGAATTCCTAATATCAGTGGTAATAGAATTTTGATCAAATCCTCCTCTCTCACTGAGCTGATTTGGGAGAACAGTGACAGCCTAAAGACATGTATGCCTTGAAATCCCTAAAAACAAAGTCCCAGCTTTAGACAGGGGTAATTATTCATTAATTCAATGAGCATTTATCATTCATTTGCTGTATACAAAGGATTACTGAGGATAAAATGACAAAAAGGAAACATTATGAAAATAAAATCAGATGCCAAAGGGAAAAAGACAGGAAGATTTGTGGTCACTGCATCTTCCCTGGAGTTGGTGATGGGACTCATGGGATCAGAGGGTCCAGGTGCAGTTTCCACTTCTGATCCCTACTAGTTGACCTTTGCCAATGCATTTCTGCCTCTCTAAACCTCTGTTTCTTCACCCTTAAAACCTAAACAAAATATAACAATTTTTTTAATGTCATAAGAGAATTTCCAATGTTACTGGTGCAAGGGATAATCTTTAAGGCCCCTTCCAGACCTAAATTCTGTGATAATCTAATGTTAGAGGTATGATGCATGACAAACAGAACTTAGTATCTTGCCAGACTGAAAACTCTTACCATTTTTTCCTTGTGGAGGGTATAGGTAAGGAAGCTGGAAAAGACCACACCCAAGGACAGAAATAGTTTGGCCTTACCATTCTTGGCCATGATGAATCAAAAGACAATCATGTAGCACAACAAGAAAGAATAACACCTTGGCTCACCCACTTCAGAAGAATTCTCCACAAGGAGATAAGAGTCACAGCTCTATCATTTAATAGCCGTGTGACTTTGGGTAAGTCACTGCTTCTGAAAGGATTTGAGTCTATTCATCTATAATGAAAGATTCAAATTAATTGATCTCTAGGGCCCCTTCCCTCTCCATGATCCAATGGGGTGACTCCAGATGTTGGAGTCACATCTGGAGTTACAACATTGTATGACTTGCAGAGGATAAGAGGGACAGCAGCCACCAACATTTGAAATGGTTGGGATTTTTATAAAGACCTTTAGGACTTGTTCATTTTAGGTGTCTTGGTTTTCTGTTCTGTTTCCCATCTTTTCATAAAAAATTAATAAAAATTACTTCTTTTGTGTTGTGAAAAGTGCATTTTGGGGGATGTCAGACTGTGATTTCATTGGCAGAAAGAACTCTTGATAAGGAAACATCTTCTACCAAAGCAGAGGGGCACCTGCTTTGCCATTTATAGTTTATGAGTTTCCTGGGTTTATTAAGAGGTTAAGGGACTTAACTTGGAGCCATCAGAGATATGACTCAAACCCATATGTTCCTGACTTGATGATTAGCTCAATTCCCTCTAAAGACCACGGTCTCTCAAATAGTGTGTTTACTGGTAGAGAATTGACTGCAGTATACAATGAAGAAGTTTTGGGTGGAGATCAGATACTAAGTGGGGCATACAAACTAAGAAAAGACAAAACATATCTCCCAAAGGGTGACAGTCTGTTCCTTCATGCCATGAGAATTTCTGACACAAGTCGCTGAAATGTTGAGAAATGTGTAAACACAAAAATCAAGGGAAGAAAACCTCATAAAGTATTACAAAGTCCTAAACTCACATTGAAGTGCTACAGCTACATTGAATTACTGCTATTGGAAAAATCCATAATTAATAGCAAGCTCAGTTCTCTGTGCTTCTTTATCTGCCACATATATTGGGCTTTCATAACTTAATTAATGAGCTGTTCCACATTACTGTCTCTTTCATATAACATTCAGTCTTCCAGTGCCCATGAGACTTCTGCAAGGGGTCAGAGAAATAGTTACTGTCTCAGGTCACTTCTCTGGGTCTTTTCTATGGAATAATGTGAAACTGATCCCCTAACTCTAAAGTCAAGTTTTGCTTCATACGGTGGAAATAGTGTGGGATTCAGATGATCTGGTCTCAAATCCTAGCTCAGTGACTTTCTACCTATACAATCTTGGGTAAATCACTTTCACTCTCTGGAACAGTTTCCTTATCTTAAAAATTAGGGAGTTAGATTGGGTGGCTTCTGAGGTTTCTTAAATCTATGATCCTATAAAGTAACTTATTTGAAAAGATTCTATGAAGAAAAATTTGGAAAGATAGTAGATGGGTAGCTAGATATAGAACAATAGATAGATAGTCATAAGGTAGACAGACAGAAAGACTGACAGACAGACTGATTGATAGATAGACAGACAGATGATAGATAGATAGACAGATAGATAGATAGATAGATAGATAGATAGATAGATAGATAAAACCTTTATTAAGGGTTTACCATGTGCCAGGATTGAGGGTACAAGGAGCTTAATCTTAATTAAATTCCATTCAGTAAATATCCATCAATTACCTACTATGTACCAATAATTGAGCTAGGTGATAGTGGAAATGCCAATATAAACAAAACATGGTCCTGGTCCTCATGAAATTAGCATCATATCACCAAGACCAAATGGAATTTTCTTAGGCTTCAGCACCATTAGAATAATTGAAATCAGGAAACACTTATTTAACATATGTTTTATGCAAGGCTTAGACATACAGAGATTAAAAATAAAACAGTTTCCACCTTCAAAAAGCTTACTTTCTACTTCTGGGTAGAGAGTGGAGGGAAGCAGATATGATTTATACACAGGAAATTTAATACAAGGTAGTATGTTATAGGAGTAAAAAAAAAAAGATCCAGAAAAAATGCCCTAGAATAATCTGAGAAGTCAAGTAAAGACAAGAAGCATTTACTAAGTGCCTCTTACATGTTAACCACAGTGCTAAGTGATGGAGATAACAAGTAAAGAAACGGGGTGGGCACTTACCCTCAAGGAGCTTATAGTCCAAGGGGAAAGATATCATGCAAACAACTACATACAAACAAAATGTATACAGAATAAATTAAAGGTAGACAACAGAGGGAAATGACTAAGGTTAGGGACTGGGAAAAAAGCCAACTTCTTAGGGAAGGTTGGATGTGAATTGAGACTTGAAGGAAGCCAGGGAAGACAGGAAGTGAAATGAGGAGGAAGTGAGTTATGTTTGGTCCTGGAAGTAATAAAGAGTTTATGGAATGGTAGGGGAAGGGAGTAATGGTTGCATTTGCATTTTAGGAACTTCACTTTGAGAGCTAAGAGATTCGAGGCAGAGAGACCAAGAAAAGTCTATAAAATAGTCCAGGCATGAGGTGTTGAGGGTCCTGACCAGGGTGATGGCAGTGTGAAAAAGGAGAAGGGCACATATACTAGAGTTTTTACAAAAGTAGAAATTGTGGGACTGGACAGGTCATTGGATATGAAGAGGTGAAAGAGAGAGAGAGAGAGAGGGAGAGAGAGAGAGAGAGTAGTCAAGGGTGACACCTGGTTTACGAATCTGGTTGACTGGAAGGATGGTGATACCCTTCTCTTGCCAGAATGAGTCAAGTTAGTAAGAGGGAATGGTTAGGGAGAAAAATGAATTCAATTTGGGTCATTTTCAGTTTAAGATAATAATAATAGTTAATATTATGTAATTTAATATAATGATTAGCATTATACAATATATAGCTCTCATTATATGCCAAGCACTGTGTTAAGCATATTACAATTATTTTTCTCACTTAATCCTCATAACAACCCTGGGAGATAGATACTGTTAGTTTCTCCATTTTATAGATGTGGAAACTGAGACAAACAGAAGGAAAGTCACTTGATCAGGGTGACTCAGGGAGTGTCAGAGGTTGGATTCCAACTCAGATCTTCTTGACTCTATTTCTGGCACTCTAGTCACTGTTGTTTGAGATGTCTAATAGGCAAATTAGAGACATAATTTTGGAATTCAGCAAAGAGGTTAGGGCTAGACACTTAGATCTGAGAATCATCTGTGTAAACATAATTGAATCCATGGGAACTCATGAGATCACCAAGTGAAATAGAGCAGAAAAGGAAGAGAGTACATGATTCCTAAAGGGTCTCTTAGATTTTTTTCTTAACTTTCTTAGTGGAAATCCAAATTACAGTCAAAAGACTCTTTCTTCTGGCCTTCTAACACCAAAAAATCATAGGAGATAACAATCTTTTTCAACTTCTTCTTAGCTCAGATACAACTAAAATGACTGAACAGACCCAAGAGGTCTTTTCAGATCCCTTCAGTTGTTGGTTCTTTCAAAACCCCACCCCCATGTTACTGAGTTCATTCTGTGTATATTTTGTAGATATTTATCCAGGTACATTTCTGTCTCCCATCCCATCCCAAACAAGTTGAATATAAGAATATAAATCACATGAGTGAAGGGATTGTTTCATTTTTGTCTTTATATTCCCAATGCTTTGATCATTCTGAACACTTAGTAGACACTCAATAAATGTCTGCTGAGTTTAACTGAATTGAATGCAATTATACTAGATGACTTTTAATGCCCATTCCAAATATAAATCCATTATCTTACAGTGATCCCATGATACGCTTGAGAACAATGAAACATGTCCAGTGCCCATTAAGTTCTGGGGTAGGTCTTTCAATTCAAAGTAGTCAATGAATGGAGAACTAGAGGCAGATGCACTTGGGGAATTCATTTAAAAGGAGAGAAAACTTTATTCAAAAAATGAAACTCTATAAACTTTCCCCTATATCATGATTTCTTAACTTAAATTTCTATAAGACCATGAACTTGGATGAGGCAAAGATG
>CM053582.1:522609752-522623631 GCA_028627135.1 Pseudochirops cupreus | reverse complement strand
GAGAGAGAGAGAGAGAGAGAGAGAGAGAGAGAGAGAGAGAGAGAGAGAGAGAGAGAGAGAGAGAGAGAGAGAGAGAGAGAGAGAGAAAGAGAGAGAGAGAGAGAGAGAGAGAGAGGTTATGAACCTTTGCTCTGTGGGAATCCCAGGCTTTGGAGACCTCAAGAAAATGAGGGGAAGTGGTAACAGTAAAAGCCCACCAGATGTTTCCAGTAAGTAGGGCACTGGGCTGGCCCGTGCAAAGGAAAAATTGCAACATGAAACAAAGGATGTTGTGGGGAGATGGAGACAGTTTCCTAATGGCCAGGTCCAAACCTCATGGCACCAAAGCCAGTTTATTAGAATGGTGTCTAAAATTGGAGTTAATAGATTCTTAATTGAAAAACTGATGTTCTTAGTACTAGACAGGTCAACTGGGAGGCTCAGTCCATATGGGTCACAAGAGTTGAACAGGGCTACATAGGAAGCTGTGTCCCATAGGCCAGGGCTAAGATGAGTCACCATATAGAATGAGACTATGCAAGACTTAGTCTGCACACCAAATTCAGTGTCATTCAGATTGGGCAAGGTAGTCTTGAGTCAGGGCAGTTGTAGCAACTAATGTGAGCTTTTAGTGAATTCATCGAACCTATGTTTCTTATTTCCTTCTTTCTCTTCCTTCCTTCCTTTCTTTCTTTCTTTCTTTCTTTCTTTTTTTCTCCCTTCCTCCAACAGCTTAAGATGGCCTAATTAACCCCACCCCTAATGATAGAATTGTCTAGGGCTTAAAAACTCCAATTTTTAAAGGTAAAATCCTAGGAGGTGAGTGATTTTTCTTATCCACTTTTCTCTGTGAAGATGTCTTGATAAGGGTTCACATTTCCATCATTTTAGATCCCTGGGATGTTAGTCCCATTCCACTGAAGTAGACCTTCAGTAGACTGATACTTTTCCTATACCCTAGGGCATGGACAAGTTTCCTAGGAATGGGTACCCTTCCTCAAAGAATTCTTATATTAGCAAATTACATGAGCCTTCCTGCCTGAATATGCCAATTGAGGGAAATAGAAATATTGAGCCTAGAGCAGGAACTGGAATAGTGATAAGAATTGAGTCCAGCAAAAGGATGAGACTCTGCAGTCTTTGGAGGCCTCAGGAAAATTAGGAAGACCAAAGATGGCCTTGAAGGAAGGCAAGTTGCAAAACTCAGTCTGCCCTGAGGAGATAACTCCTACAATAAGATGCTGAGGCTGACTAGGAAACTACAAACAACCTTGGATAAACCTCTAATCCCTTCTTCTCATGATTGGATCAAGAATAACAAATCATAGTCCATTGGTTCTGAGGTGGGTTCTCTGTGGGAATCAATAAGCAAAACCTTTGCCTCATGTGATTCTAAAAGAACTTGGTCAATCCATAGATCAAGGAGATTCTCCCTCTGCCCAGATGGACTACAAAATGTTCTTCTAGAGAGTCTAATGGAATGCAAGTACTACTTTCTGTTGAGACAGAAAGATGGTGGTGACTGTAATGGAAGAAGAAGAAGAAGAAGAAGAAGAAGAAGAAGAAGAAGAAGAAGAAGAAGAAGAAGAAGAAGAAGAAGAAGAAGAAAATGAGGAGGAGGAGGGAAGGAAGGAAGAAAAAGAAGGAAATAAGAAACATAGGTTCAATGAATTTGCTATACTACATTTGTATAGTGCTTTAAGTTTTGCAAAGCCACTTAAATATGTTGTCTTATGTGATCCTCACAACCACACTACAAGGTTGATGCTATTATTGCCCCTATTTCCCAGATAAGGAAACTGAGATTTGGAAAAGTTAAATAATTTGCTCAGGTTATACAACTAGTAAATATGTGAGTCAGGATTCAAACTCAACTCTTCTTGATTCCAAGCATCATGATCTATATGCTATACCACCTATCTGCCTCAGTACAATTTTGCTCTTTCAGACACAACCAGCAATCTTCTCTGTATGACTCATGAGCTATGAATTTACTCACTTTACACCATGACCTTGCTGGTCTTTGGCGACATGAAGTCACGTAAACCTCCTAGCCTTTTACAATGTCTTCTCTATTACATTCAACGATCTCAAGATTTTAGAGTAAATTTGGAAGATCCTGTAGTTCTGAACTTGGGGTCTGTAAACTTCTTTTGAAAAAAAATATTTTGATAACTTTTTAATATACTTGATTTCCTTTGTGATCTTGTGTATTTTTTTTTACATTTTTAAAAACATTATCCTGAGAAGAGTTCCATAGGATACAATAGACTGCCAAAGGGCCCCATGACAGAGAAATGTAGTCCATTCCCCTCATTTTACAGAAGAAGAAAGGGAATCAGAGATGGGTGAGGGAATTGACAAAGGTCACATAGATTCAGATCTTTTGGGCTCCAGATCCCATATGTTTCTGTTGTACTGTGCCTTGTTTTCAGTTATGTTCTGGGTGATCAGGATAGCCTGTTAATTGACATCTGGCTAAAAGAAGTATTACTCTTTACATTATTACATCTAAAGATATAATTATATCTAAAGATGCTTTGAAAAACATAATGTGCTAAACAATTTAATTATTCCAAAAATGAAGGCAATTCTGGAGAAAGAAGAAAAAGAAGTCATTTGTTTCAATAGGTGATTCAACAGAAATAGTCAATGGTCAATATATGTATAAACAGAGTAGATGTCAACCATAAAGAATAATCCTGAAGACAGGATGGTCTGGACAGTCAGGAAGGGCTACAGTCAGGCCAAAGTCAGGGTGCTGACATTGTGGTATCACTTGGCAACCATCAGGGAGTCAATGGCCTGTAAGAAAGCAGCTAATGGGACCAGGCCACCCAATGCCAGTCGTATGTTAATCAAGGAACAGTAATTTGTGAGAACATTAATGAATACAGATCACTCCCCTGTCTCTCCTGAAAGGCCACGATTAATGATGGCTACCTCTCAACAATAACAGTCCTGATTAGCTTTCGATGAGATGCTCTTGTCAAACCACTCAAGGAGAGCTCAGGCTGATGAAGACAAATGATCTCTCCTTCAAAGGGGCGGCGGGGGCCTTCGCTTGGCTTCATGGTGCACCAGTGCAGAGCCTGGATTTAATCAGAGCCCGGGTGTCTGCCAAAGCTGGGCCTGGGAGCTGGGTAATTGGAGGCAGGTGCTAAATACAATTGAAATAAAATGTTGAGTTAATAGGGACAGTTTACAAGGATGTTACACTGCTCCTCCTAATTCCCCCACCCCAAAGGTTCATTGGGAATTTGGAGGCAACTTGGAGAGTAGAAGAATCAAATGACTTAATTTCTTAAGATTCCAATTTTTAAAAAACTGAAAGAATGAAACTCAACTGTGTCCATATTCTTTTGTTTGAAAGCAAAGTTAGCCAAGCACTCCAGAAAAGGAAACTATGAATTTCCAGGACCATCCTGATTAAACACATCCGGACATCAAATAAGGAGCTGCTTTGCCATCTGGATCTGCTTAAAGATGAACCCCTCAAAAGAGAGGGAGTCTTTTCATCATTGATTTTCAGAGTACATGCAGCAGTCCTACCTAGAGGCTATCCATGTGAATTCCTAATGGTACATTGACAAGGACCACTGTCCCTCAAGAGTCATAGGAGAACTGCCTCGCAGCCAACAATTCTGTTTAAGAAAAGGTCCCCAAAGAGCCAGAAACAATAACATGAAGCAAGAGAAATTAAAACAAAATAATAAGGGACAAACTTGAAAATATTCTCTTCAGGACTGTATCTATGCAACATCCAAACAACCAGTTAAACAAATGGTAGATTCAGTGGGGGAGGGGATGGGTTGCAATAGTGTTTTGATCTATCTGAAAAGCAGTTAACCTAATAAATATGACTTTAGTCTAGAAAATAGCCTGATTCTCCTGCTCTTCAACTGGGATAATATTGTATCAAGTACCCAAGCCACTAATTCAACTTTAGAAGACTAATCTGATACTGACAATCCAGGGACTTGGAAAATTTGGCACCCAGCTGAGAACCAGTTAGTTCCCTGTCTGCCCCAAGGACATGGTACTGCCTGCAATGTCAGACTCAGAAGATGCTTGGATCAAGGAAAATTAATCTGGTACCCTAAAAGAACCAGACTCCCCCAGGAAGAAGAGGTCTCAATTAAGCCTAGGAAGGGTACATTCCTCTACTTACTTCCCACACAAAGATTGGGGTGACTCAAAAGCCCTGGTCTACCCATTGAAAGAGCAAGCTTGGCTGTTTACTCAACTGGCCCTTCTGGAGAAATTGGGCTCAGCACACACCCGCCGTAGCAGGCAGAGACCCTGGAGCACTGCTAGTCAAACCTTGTTCCATGACTCATTACTGAAGCAACAAATCTGTTGAGTGTATAAAACTGCATTCCACCTCCAAAGTTCTATTCTAACGCCTCCTTGTGGTGTGTAACTGACCAATCCTGTGGTTCTGAAGCCTATTGGATTCCCCCAATTTCCAGTGCCCTCATTTCTAACTACTTTGCATTTGTCTTGTATTTTATTCTGCATACATTTATACACGTACATATTGTCTCCTTTAGCAAACTTCAACCCCCCCCCCCTAGCCCTGAGGCCATGGTGGGTGCCCAGGCAGCCTCATGAAGTGGTAAGAGTACTGCCTGTGAAATTAAAGGAGCTGGATTCAGATCCTGACTCCAGTGTTTACTACCTGTATGACCTTTAGCCAGTCACTTCATCTGTTTAAGCCTTAGTTTCCTCATTTGTAAAATGAGAGGGTTGGTCTGGATTATCTCTAAGGCCCTTTCCAATTTAGGTCTAGGATCCTTTGAAAGACGCTTCCTCCTGACACAGCAGCTGAGTTGAAGTAAAACCTCTGAGTTGAGGGGTTTTCCCTCATGCACCCGGATAGGGACCTATGGAGCTTTCTCTCTTCCCAGAATGCTGGGTGTTTCCCCTTGCTCCAATCTGTAATATTTTGGGTTCCTCTGTCTACTCTGTCATTTCTCTTCTGTGGTTGCTTTGACTCACATCATTTGGAACTGGGGCCAAAATCCCAAAGTGAAACTGTTAGAACATTAAGCTCCTTGAGGGCAGATACTGTTTCACTTTTCTTTGTCTCCCCAGCACCTAGCACAGGGGCTGACACAGAGAAGGCAGTTAATGAATGCTTTTTGATTGGTTAAGTCTAGGAGTCACTATGCTCAATTGATTTGGGACAACCTCAGCCATTCACCTGACATCGTCCAGATCTCACTCCTAAATGTGAGAATTATGTATGAATTTCCCCAGTCCTGCCCCAGTAGACAACAGAAATGTAAAGCAAACCCAATCAGGATCATAGAATATCTGAAGGAACATCGGAAATAATCTAGTCCAATCTCTTAGTTTGACAGGATGAGGAAACTGAGACCCAGAGAGGTTGTTATATATCCAAGGTCACATAGGAAAAGACAGAGGCACACATATATCTCAAGGGTCTTTGCATGAAAAATCCAGAGTATCTTCAAGCAAAGATCTGGGGCTTCACTTAAACGGTTCTATGTAATAAAGGTGGTTGCTGTTTTGTTTGAGAACAATAGCTTTTGCAGAAGCTGTGGTGGGAATTGAAATGACGGACCCTGGGAACCTGGGCTGTATTCTTGTTAAGTCATTTGTATCCAGTTATACATTGGCCAGGCCACAATGTCCCCAAACTGCATGCTTATGGGCTCCCCCCCCCCCACCTCCCCAGCCCTCATTTCCGCTACCATGCACGTAATAGTCCCAGGCCACTATAAAACTCGGCAAAAAGTAAAAATGAGCTGGCTTCCGTAATCTACACTATACATATCTAATCGTTTCTCAATTACAGGGAGTCAGGGAACAGGGCATAACCCGAGAAGGTTCTAACGTAATCAAGTGCTTTGGATTGGCTAGGGAATATTTAATCATTTTACCAGGTTATGGATGGCCAGGGAGTCTGAACTAATTTAACCGCAGGATTCTGTTATTTTATCAGACCATAATATCATTCAGTGAAATTGGAAAAGAATCACTGGTGCTGATCAGGGTCAGGTGTTGTGCTTCCTTTCTCATAGGATCACATATTTAGAGCTTGAAAAGACCTAAGAGGTCATCTAGTTCAACCCTTAATTATACAGAGGAGGAACCTGAGGCCAAGAAAGGCTCCTAGGATCACAGGTCTAGAGCTGAAATGGACCTTTGAGGTCATTGAGACCAGTCCCATCATTTTAAAAATTTTACAAATAGGGGAACTGAGGGTGAGAAAGATTAAGTAATTTTACCAGGATCACACTATTAGTGTGTGTGTGAGACCATATTAGAACTCAAGCCCAGTATTCTATCCACTGAGTCACCTTGCAGGTTAGGTGAATTGCTCAAGGTCACACCAAGAATGACAGAGGAAAGATTTGATCCCACATCTTCTTGACTCCAATGGCATGGTACCACACTGCACTGATTCCCTTGTAGTCCATCTACCACCTTGGCAACAACATTTGTAGCCCCTTGTTAAATGCATCATCTTTAATCCTAGAAAGAGTATCTTCTATGAACCCAGTTTTCTTTTATATCCAGGTCAAATGATGTAAATTCTCTAGAAAGAATCTTAAGGTTGCTCTTTACAGCTTTCCCCTCAAATCAGATCAACCTCTCAGAAGCTCCAAAACTCCATCCTACCACAGTTTGAAAGGTTCAAAATATTTCTGAATTTAACTTATAATGTCATAGTAGAACAATGGTTATTATACCCATGCCCCATTTGACCTGCCTGTAAACCTAAACCAAACAAAAAGAGATCAGCCCTCAACTAGAAACACTGTGAAACACTTGTAGTCAGCACGACTATTGGAGGGGTGGTGTTTCAAGTAGGTAAAGCAAAAATCGAAATTGTAGAAATCTTTCCCCCTTGCCTGTTCTGCCTTTGACTGCACCCCACTGTCCACTTCCTCAGTATCCATGAACAGGCAGCAAGGATTAAACAGATTTCCACACAGCACAGTCAAGGAGTAAGCCATCCTGGGAAGCAATCAGGACATAAGCTTGGAGGTTGATATAAAGGAAAACAGCTACAGGAAGAAAAGCAGAAGCATCAGACACCTTGATCAATTTCTAGGTCTCACTTAGTCCTTTAGGAGGTTTTGAGTAGGAAAGGAGGGGCTTCAGACATTTGTGAGCTCCCTTTTGAGAGGACTTTGTAAACACCAGAAGCACCAGGGTCCTTTGCTGGCTTCCTGGAGGCAGCAGTTTGAGGAGGTGGATGAGTCTAGGCACCTGAACTGTGCTTAAGAACTTACGGGTTTGGGGCATACCTATAGACTGGCTGCGGGCTGCCTACGAATTGGATGCATCCTGATTCAATGAGCGCTTTTCAGTAGTTATCTTAAGTTATCTTAATTTTGTTTTATCCCTTTTGTTTCTATGGCACAAATCCTTTTTTTGATCAACTGTATCTTACTAAAATGTGTATCTTAGGGATCAGGAAAGTACAATATGGATATAGGACAGTTTTCCCAGTGGTCAAAGGTTTAGTTGGAAAATTCTACAGAGCCCACAGCCCTAGATTCACAAGGTTAACTATTGATATTCACAAAAGCGCCAGAGTTGGAAGACAGAGGCAGAAGCTTTCTGAGTAACATAGAGAACTTAGTGATTCCCCCAAATGTCAGCCTGGTGACAACACCCTGGTGTTTTATAAAGTGTGTGATGACCTTGGTGAATGTGGGACTATCTTGTTCTTGTTGCTGAATATGATTATGGCTAGTGGTCAAAGTGACCTCTGATGGGTTAGTAAAGGCTTCGGATCTATGAGATGTCTTGGGCTAGCTAGGTGACATAGAAGACAGAGCACAGGCCCCAGAGGCAAGAGGATCTGAATTCAAACATGGCCTCAAACATTTACTAGCTGTGTGACCCTGGGCAAGTCACTTACCGTCAGTTGCCTACAATAAAAGGTCTTGAACATCTTTATTTTATCTGACCACCTATATTATAAATGAGGAAACTGACAAGCCCAGAGAACTGATTTGCCTATTACCTTGTTAATAAGTAAAAAAGTTTCTTTGTTACTTGTTACTTTGTTAATAAGTAACAAAATGGTACAGTGTAAAGAGGTCTGGCTCTGGAATCAGAGAATCCTACCTCCAGCTCTGACTTTGGACAAGTCACTTAACTTCTCTGGGTCTCAGTTTTCCTATCTGTAAAATGAATGAATGGCATCAGATGGCCTCTGAGGTTCTTTCCAGCAGTAGATATGTTTAGATTCCAGGTTCTCTGGTTCCAAAGCTAGTGCTCAATGAATGAATCAGTGCGCTTAAATTAAGCAACACAAATTTATGCAGTTCCTGACCTCAAGTAACTTATATTTTATTAGGCTAATACAACATATACAGGTGAGTAGTAGGCAGGGAAGAAAGATTTTCTATTTCTGTAATGCCACAAGAGATCCCTCCCCAAGTTGGACATTAAATTTGCCCTTTGTGTTTTGGAAATCGATAAGGAAGACAAATTCCCTTATTCCAAACTGAGGGTTGGAATAGAAGTTAGAAATCACGGCACAGAAACATCTACCTTGCAATGGTGTTGTGGGGAACATCCTGTAAATATGTATTCCCTTTGCACACCTTCATTCTCCAGGTGAAGAAATGGAGTTGATGCAGTAGGGGGAGGAGAACTCAGATCTCTGGCTTCCACCAAGAGTGAGTGCTCATCCCATCACACTGTCTCACTGTGGACTTTGGCTTTTCTTGCTGTTTTAGTAACACCATAGATCCACATGACATTTTAAGATTTTAAAAGTTCCCACAATAAGACAAACGGTGCAAATATCGCTATTCCCATTTTATAGGAGAGTAAATTAAGGCTCAGTCAGTTAAGTGATTGCCTAAAGTTTGAACCCAGGATTTTCTGACTCCAAGTCCACTGCCCTTTTCCCTTATCACATATCAGTGGTTCTCAACCTGTGGGTCATGACCCCTTTGGGGGTCACCTAAGACCATTGGAAGACACATATTTCTGATGGTCTTAGGAACCGAGACAGCACTCCTCTATCTATCTCCAGGTAGGTCCACCAATCTGCAGATACGCCCACATATGAGTATTAAAGGGTCACAGCATTAGGAAGGTTGAGAACCAATGGCTTAGATTCTATTTATATTGGCATGGTCAATGAAAATTTGCTACCACAAGCTGCCCCATCCCAAGACAGAAAATGGTGCTGAAGGCCATGCTCCTCCATTGATGTTTAGCCTAACAGTTCTTGGCTGTCTCACCAAAAGGCTGAGCTCTAGGTGGAGGTGAAGAGGAGAGCAGTGGATAAGGGAGGTGTGAAGTCAATATCTGCCTCATTCCCTACATCGTTGCTTGGGGAATGGAGTTTTTAACTCACGGTAGCAGCTTCCACAATAGTCAGCATTGAGAAGCCAGATCTAATTCATTGTCTACTAGAAGTCAAGTAGTTTTAGATTCTCTTTCCATCTAATTAGCCGAAAATAGACCAGCAGAATAGCCAAGTCCTAAATGAGGGAGGCAAAGTTAAATAGATTAATTTCAAAATATGTTCTGAGAAACTGGTAAAGACTGGCTAGGAATCATGATGCTTGGTTTATATGTGTGGGTTGTTGCAGGCTTGTGAGTGGAAGCAAATGGTATGATTTGTGCAAGATAATAAAAGAGGAGAGTCTTGGGGCTGACTGTCTGCATGAAGTTCCCAATACTCCTGAATGTAGCCTGAGATAGATTAAGATAAAATTGGAGATTATTCAATAAAATAAACAAAAACACAATAAAACGTAGAAAATGTTAATCTGTGGTTTTCTAAGTCAATATGCAGCATGCAAGGATCTTTATGTACAGTTGAGTGGCCTCTCTTTCCATTTCATTTTGATGCCCTTGCTGTAATGGAGAGAGGACCATTCTAAAAGTTGAAAGAAAAAAAAAAACACAACTTGGATTGAAGTCTTACTCTTAAAAGCTGTGTGACCTTGAGCAAATCCTTGGTAAATTTTCAGTGCCTTAGGACAGTGGTCTTCAAACTATTTTTATAGTGGACCCTTCACATTGACATTTTAAAATCATGTATATGCAAATTTACTTATAAATTCTACACACATAATACTGAACTGATAATAATGTACATTATGAAAATTTACAAAAACAGAAATTAAAAAAGATGATAAAGATCAAATAATATTGGATTCTAGAGTCAATTGGGAGCCCCTGGAGTGTGCTGGGTAGGAAGGTGACATGATCAAGCCTGAAGCTATATGGAGGGGAGATGGGAAAGGGGAGAAATGAGGCAAGGGGTTCAAGTAGGAGGCTTCTGCATTAAGATATAGACTTTGAGAGGTGTGAGTACCTTAGAAATGACAAAATTCGGCATCTGGGAAGATATTTGAGGTGAAGGAGAAAGAGAATTTGAAGATGACACTGAGGTTGTGTTGCTGTTGTTCAGTTGTGTCTGATTCTTCATGACCCCATTTGGGGTTTTCTTGGCAGAGATACTGAAGTGGTTTGCCATTTCCTTCTCCAGCTCATTTTATACATGAAGAAATTGAGGCAAACAGGATTAAGTGACTTGCCCAGGGTCACACAATTAATAAGTGTCTGATGCTGCATCTGAACTCACAAAGATGAATCTTTCTGACTCCAAGTCTGGCGCTCTATCCACTGTGCCCTCTAGCTGCCCTTATAAATCTGTATAACATGGCATGTTGGTGCCTTACACAGGAACAGGGATATTTGGTAGATTTATGCATAAGGATAATGTAAGTAGATCTTCAATGCAGATTTCAAGCAATCCATGCCTGCTTAGTCTTTGTCCCATCTAAAATGAAAAGTGGGTTGGGAGGGCAAATCTTACCAGTCACTGTCCCTCAGCACAGAACTCAAGCCTCAGTGCACTTGCCACAAGCTCAAGGGATCTAGGGGCTAAGGGTAGGTATACTGGGGCAGGAGAGGTGAAGTTTTTTTCCCATTGGAAAATGAGAAAGGTTACAGCTGCCATGTGAGGCTGAAGGGGGAGGGTAGAAGCTGGAATTCACTTCTGGTTATCTTCTGGGATCTCATGTAGTTTTAATGAATACATGAAGTGAAGCAATTAGTAATCACAGCAACAATAGCCAGCCCCATTTTGACCTACTTCAAGAGATAATAGCAAATCTCCATGATCAGACATGCGTGTGAACACACACACACACACACACACACACACACACAAACATACAAAAACAAATTCCCCTGCCCATTTCACTGGCTATTATCTTTCACTTCCTGTGCTAACCTGCCGGATAGTGTGACTGTTCTATTAAACAGCTGTTGTTTCCCTGTTCTGGGGCGGGTGCAAGGAGTCCTATGAGAATGGCGTAACTATATACTCTATATTATTGATGGAGTCCTCTGGGATACTTTGGGGTGAAAAATATTCTCCAAGATTTTATTCCAGTGATGAATCCCCTTGGCCTCTAAATTACTCTTAACTCTTTACTGCCAGCAGTAGGGCTGTTGCTGATGGTATCTACTATGCATCAAAGGTGCCTGGGGGTCATGAGATCAATCCTACACTGAAAGCTGATGAAACCTTAGAAGGCATTTAGTCCAACCCCTCGTTTTACAAATTGAAAAAAAAAACCCAGAGAGTTTGAATAACTTGTTCAAAGTTGCCCAAGAGAGTTATGATTTGATCCCAGATTTTCTAATTTCAATTCCAAGACACTGTTTTTCACCATGCTGAAAATGTTGCCAATATTCTTTGTTACAGAATTGGATTTCTTGATTATTATATTCAAGACTTTAGATTGTTAATCAAAGGATATTTGGACCCCCTTTTTTCATCTTTGGAAACTAATGATTGACCAAGCAAAGTGTCACTATTTAGCACATGCCAGTGATATGCATACATAGGATACACAGAGGACACACAAAGTCAGTGATGCCTGTCCAAGCTTTACCAGAGGAAGCAGGGAAATGCCAAAGGAGAACATGCCTTTTCTCCTTTCCGTCCATTTGCTTGTTTCCAGCGGGGCCTACAAGTGGTTAACGTCTTCGTCTAGTGTTGATAGCTTGTAATACATTCTATGTCACCTGGGAAACATGACTTCAGTCGCCTGGGAAACATGACTTCAGCTAACGAACAGGTGCTTCCTTGAATGCTGCAGTTGAGAAGGCTCTTGTGATGTTTATGAAACTTGTTCTAACTGGCAGCCAGGCTCCCCTTATCTTCTTTTGGGAATCTTGGTTTCAATAAGAGCTGGCATCAGCAAATTGAGTATTTCCAAATTCTTGCCATGAGATGCTGGTGGGAGGGAAGGTGTGAGGAAGACCAACTAAACCAGTGAGCCCAGTATAGAGCTTTCATATAGCCTGAACAAGGAGGCATTTACACATTGAGAGTTTTATAAAACCAACAGCCTCCACAGGCCCCTAGGTCTGGCAGGAACACCAGCTTTAATTCTACTCACAAGAAAGACATGCCACATATTTGAACACTGGCTTTGGATTCAGAGGACCTGGGTTCAAATCCTACCTTTGATTTTTATTTCCTGCATCATCTTAGCCAAGTCATTAAACCTGCCTAAGGTCTCATTTTCTTTGCCTATAAAATGAGAAGGTTGGACTAAAGTACCTCTGAGGTCATTTTATGATTCTTGTAATACACAATCTGGGATCAGTGCTGACCCTGGCCACAAGAGATAAAAGAATTCCTTTTCCATCACCTTTCTGGTTGAGCATTGAGTTTATCTTGTGTGTCGTGCTCTGGTCTAGGAAATTTCTCCCTTAAGATGGGGTCTTGCTCTTAATTCCCTGAATCTTCGCACCTGACTTGTGACTCAGTTTTCCCCACATGACAGAGTTTATTTTCTTGTTATGTGACATCAAATAACTGTGATATTGATTGCCTTTTAAAAATTTGTTTGAAGTGACATGATTCCATCAAAAAATAAAAGCAAAAGAAGACTTTGAATGCAAAAGCAAAATATAAGAAATCATTTCAAGGGGCAAATAGAGATCCCCGATCCATGTCGGGAGTTTACAGGGAAGAAGAACATAATATAGGAGAGAAAGGAAAGAAGGACCACTTAGCACTAGGAAAGAAATAAAAGATTTGCTTCCCAAAGAGGAGAGAGATGAAAAAAGAAGCTTCTTGCCCTTCAAGGAGTGATAGTGCGGATCCAAAAGGTCCAAGCAAGATGTAATCTAGTAAATTTCCAAAGAGGTAGAATAGAATAAGAGTGGTTCCTGATGAGCAGTGCTGAGCAAGCGATTTGTCAACTTGAGGACGACAACAAAAAATGTCTGTTTTGTTCCCAAAGCATGTATCCAAGATATGACAAAGAAACTCCTGAGACTTACTAAACAAGCTGGCTACTTCCTGTGATTTAGCAGAGGCCAACTGATAGCGCCATAAGGAGCACAGGAAGTATTGCTAAGGATGATATAGCCTTAGGAAAGATGGGGGCACAGGTGATGTTTTCTGTCATTGCTGCATTTTGAAAGTAAGGCATAAAAAGGAAAAAGACAGAGCTGACAAGTAAAAATTGGCTAAGAAAATGATGTCCTAGAATAGGATTAAGATTTCTGGATGATGTTTTAAAACCAAGGTTGACTAACTAAGGCCCATGATCCAAATCTAGCCTGGCACATGTTTTTTTGTATTCTTAGCTGAGCTAAGAATAGGCTCTTTTTTTTTTAACATTTTTTAAATAAAACTTTATTGTGTTTAAAAATGTAAAAACCATTCTTAGCCTGTGGATTGTATAGAAGTGGGCAGCAGGCCAGATTTGGTCCTTGGGCTGTCATTTCCCAACCCCTGGTTTAAAATATAGGAATGATTAGGCTCATGGACATGGATGGGATGAGCCAAAGGACTTGTAATAATGTATTTTCATGGGGGTTTGCAAGCTTAAAAAGGTTTAAAATAAAGCAAAAGAGG
>CM053582.1:522574289-522609252 GCA_028627135.1 Pseudochirops cupreus | reverse complement strand
ATCTGCAATTGAGACTATCTGCAATTGAGAGTTGCCTAGAGCATTGCAAGACAATATGACTTGTCCAAAGTCACTGGCCAGTACATGGCAGAGGTAAGCTTTCATCCAGGTCTTCTGTGCTTCTGGGCCAGCCTTCTATTGACCATACAATTTTGCCTCTTAATGTGAGATAAACAAGTAACAATTAGGGAGATAAATCCCTCCATATCTAATAAGATACATTTCCACAGAGGGAAGACCACCATCCTGATGTCAGAGGGGAGAGGACAAGTGGATTCATGGGCTCTTGGACTCTGGGTCTGAGTTTGTGATCAGGAGGTTGAGACAAGAGAAGCCAGTCCTCCTCTGGGGACGACCCTTTGTGTCATCAGAGGCTGCCAGGAGGGCTGCTGTCTCAGGAAGTAAACTCAGCCAGAGGAGAGGATCCTCTGACCTGACCAGCCCTCCATCACTTGGGATGGACTGACTGTGGGTGGACCTGTGTACTTCCACAAGACAAGGAGACCTCCAGAGCTTATGTATGACATAGTTGTGGGGCCATAATACTCTAATCAATGCCTTCTTCCATTCCTTCATCTGGTTGATAGAAAGTTCTGAAATTTTCCCTTTTTTTGCCATTATGCCTAAGAATAGGGACCATTTTCAGATCCAGAGCCAGAAGGAACCTTAGCAGTCATCTTGTCAAACCCCCTCATTTTACAGGTAAGTTAACCAAAGCCCAAAGATATTACGTGATTCCCAAAATCAAACAGATGGTCAAGAACAGATTTGAACTCAAATCCTGTGACTCCTGGGTCAGTGTTACTTTTAGTGAATGATGTCACCAGAGAGAGCATTGGAAAGCAGCATGTGAAGCCACCTGCTAGGAGCAGCTATGAACTAGAGGTATCAAGTCTACATTTGGAGTTATCTAAGTCAAGGAGGAAATAATCAGAAACCAAGGGGAAAAAAAAACCTGGTAGTGTCTAGGCCAGAAGAGCCCTCTTACTTAGGATTGTTAGTGACCATGGAGATTTACACTGGGGCTCTGGGGAATTGATACTATTCAAAGACTTCTATTGTCTTCCTCCTTCTTTTAATAAAACTTCCTTTGGTCCCCATGCCAACTATGGAGGGTTAGTTCACACTAATGGAGAGGAATCTCTATCATTGTCTAAAGTAGAGTCCCAATCACCTTGCCCTAAGTTAGGGCCTTTAATATAAAAACTATATTCTTAGGAACAACAAGGTGGCACAGTGGATGGAATGCTGGGCCTGGAATCAGGAAGACCTGAGTTTAAATCTCACCTCAGATACTTACCAAGAAAACCCCAAATGGGGTCATGAAGAGTTGGGCATGATTAAAAAATGACTGAAGAACAAAAAATGTTCCTAGATGTCCTTGGAGTTGGTACACACATGGGAAGAAGTGGAACAGCTTCCCAATGGCCCCTTGATAACATGAATTCCTAATGGCTGGGTAAGATTTTTATGAAAATCACTAGATCAGTCACCTAACATTACTGGCCTGTCAACACAGCTGGAGTCAACAACAACAACAACAAGGAAAGATAAGGTTGCTTGAATTTCAGAGCTATTGTCAAACTTGTTCAAGCTTCACATCACTCTGGGCTAGAGCCAAGTCCAGTGTGGAGGAGGAAGGTTCTGTTTTTTCTTAACTCACTGGCTGAAGTCAGACATTGACTCAACGCTTTTTTTTGCCTGACTTCCTAACTTCAGTCATCACGAAGTTGTTCTAGTCAATGGCTTTATTTGTGTGATAGTGAGAAAAAATGGGAACAAGAATCACACAGGATGAAAAGGTGTAAGGGATTGTGTCCTAAGTAGATAGGCATCCTCACACCGTCAGCCTACTCCACCAGAAATATCAAGTGAGACTGCCATTGGTCAATTTTGGATCATAGAAATCATGAACTTTTAGACAAGAAGAGACTTTAGACGTCATCTAGTCCAGACCCCTAATTATTGGATGAGGAAACCGAGGCTTAGCGAGTTAAAGTGATGGGTTTCACAGATAAGAAGGAACAGAATCAGAAATCAGTCCCAGATCTTTAGGGTCTTTTGACTCCAAATTCAGTTTTCTTTGCCTTACCCGACTAGGTCTGGATGGTCTAACATTAGCATTCACTTTACTGGCTTTGACATTTCACGTCCCCAAGCACAGACACCTCAAATCATTCAACCATAGGAGTAGGAGATTTTGAATGGTTTTTTGTTAGAGACATTATATATATATATATATGTATAATATATAAACATGTATACTATGCATGTGTATATAATATATATGTATATATATACACACATATACACACGTACACCAACAAACAAATTAAACGGGGGGAACAAAAGAAGGAGTACAGTATTTTAATTTTCTATTCTACCTAATGCTATTTCAATATCTGAGAGTCAGAAATAACTGTAGGCTACTGGGAGGGTTATTAATGGCAATATATTCAAGTGTTAACATGACCTACTCTACTCTATAGAAGAATCCTATAGAAACATTGTGATATAGTAGACAGAGCACTGGACTTGGAGTAAGGAGACTGGTTCAAATACTTCCTCAAATACTGTGCGACCGTAAGTCAGTTACTTAACCTCTCTGAGTTTCGGTTTCCTTACCTGTAACCTGGAAACAATAATATTTGTGCTACTTAACAGAGACAGTTAGTACAGAGAAAGTACTTTTATAGTACTCAAAGTACTATAAAAATATATTGTTATTCCCACAAGATAACCGGCTGAATTTTGGGAGAATATGTCCCCAAACAGCCACACTATGAAGGCTTCTTCTATCCTCCTCCCTAAAGATAGATGAAAATTATTTCATTACTACTGTTGTTATTTCTGTCCTTTGTTCTCAAAGAGGACCATGACATCAGGGAGATAGCGACATGACTTGCAGTTGACTTTGATTTGATGAGGCAGGGTTGTGCAAGGTCACCAGCCTCACTTTCTCTTCCGGAGTCATCTGGGTCCAATGACAAGATATTCATCAGGTATTAGCTTAGCAACTGAGGGAGCATGCGATAGGGCATTTGACAATTTTGTGTTGACAATGACCAGGCATGTTCAGTGTTTTGGAAAAGTCTTTAGAACTTTGGAGAACCATGCAAGAGATGAAAAAAGAGAGAGAAAGTTCCCCCAGGACTGTGGCAAACCTCTGGGAAGGCATAGACAAGAGGTGCAATCTGCATCATTGTATAGAATACACTTATCAGTGATAATGTAGTTCTATGTAAATATTGCAAATGAATATTTAATACCCCTGGTCAATGATGGAAACTCACACACACACACACACACACACACACGGCACTTTGGTTGGTATTGCTTTTGAAATAAATACATTCTTAAACTGTTGCTTTGGGTGGTTCTAAATACCCAGGAGAATACACACTCCTAAGATCTTCCTTCTTCTTTTACCCTTATTAAGAACAGAAAATCATATTCCCAGATGTATTCAAGTAGGATTGAGATATCAAAGCCCTTCTCTGAACATAGGAGACTTTCTGCCTCTCTATTAGTCTGGAACTCAGTTTCCCAGAACAGAAGGAACACAGATTGAGAAGATCCAATGGGAGTGACAAGTAGAGAGAACTAAATGAATTTATCCTAGGGAATTAGGGTGGAAATGCATTAAAAATGCTTCAGGAGAAATATTTCTTCTCATTTTTTCTCTCGCCTCAGTGCAGAGAGTCACAATGTCATGGGAATGGTTATTTCATACACCAAAACAAATTACAGCCACTCCACAAAATAGTCAATAGTTTTTGGGAAATGCAGGGGAGAGAAAATAAAAAAAGACAAAGGAAAAAAAAACACTGTCATGCTGCAGGCAAATTGATGTCCAGTCTCTCTAAACTTACAAAGGCCAAATCTCATATCACATTAATCTGTACTTTATCCTTTTCTTGCTTAATAATTGGGCAGCTAGGTGGTACAGTGGATAAAGGGCTGGGGCTGGATTCAGGAAGACTAATCTTTCTGAGTCCAAATCTGGCCTCACTTACTAACTGTGTGACCCTGGGCAAGTCACTTAACCCTGCTTGTCTCAGTTTCCTCATCTATAAAATGAGCTGGAGAAGGAAACACCAAATCATTCTAATATCTTGCAAAGAAACCAAACAAACCCAAATTACAACTCAACAACAACAACAAAAAGCTTGATAGTACCTTCTAGAAAGTGGAAGTTCTAAACCTTCACATATCTATCTATCTATCTATCTATCTATCTATCTATATACATATATATATATACATATATACATATATATATGTGTGTGTGTACACACATACACATATATATATATGTGTGTATATATATATGTGTGTGTGTGTATAAAATTGAATAAAATGCCAGATTTCAATTAGAAGTTAATGGAAAGAGAATTTTTTTCTATATCTAAGTTCAAAGACCCCCTTTTGATCCTAGAGCTGATAGGGTCCCCTAGAGTTTATTGAAGAGGAAGACTTGTGCTTTAGGAATGATAATTTAACAGCTACATGGAAAGTGGAGGATAGATTGAGTTGGGGAAGAGCCATGAGACAAGGAGACCAAACAGAAAGTTACTGCAACAGTCTAGGGATGAAGTGATGAGGGCCTGCACACAGGTGGTGGCAATTTCAGAATAGAGCAGGGGGCACGTATGAGAGATATATATGAGATAGGAGAGAGGAAGTCAAGCAAGACACTTAGGTTGTGAGCCTGGGTGACTGGGAGAATGGTGATGCCCTCCACAGTAATAGGAACATTAGTAAGAAGAAATCTTGGGGAGAGAGATAATGAATTCTGTTTTGGACATTTTGACTTTAAGATGTTTCTGTGACACGTATTTGAGTTGTCCAATAGGTAGCTGAAAATTCAAGACTGGAGGTTAAGAGAGAGGTTAGGACTGGAGATCTAGGAATTATCAGCACAGAAATGATACTTGAACTTGTGGAAAGCAATGAAATAGCTAAGTGAAATCATACAGAGGGAGAAGAGAATGCCCTGGGGGATATCCATGGTTAATGGGCATGACCCAGATGAAGATCCAGCCAAAAAAGAGAGGCTAAACAGATAGGAGGAGAACCAGGAGACAGCAGTGTCATTAAAAGCCTAGAAAGACGAGAGCATGAAGAAGAAGGTGATCAACAGTGTCAAAGATTCCAGAGGTCAAATAGGATGAAGACTGAGAAAAAATCATTAGATTGGAGATTAAAGAGATGATTGGTAATTTTGGAGAGGGCAGGTTCAGTTGAATGCTGAGGTCAGAAGCCAGACTGTAGAGAGTTAATAAGAAAGTCAGAAGAAAGGAAGTAGAAGCACAAATTGTACAGTCACAGAAGGAAGGAGAGGAATGGGATGATAGCTATCAGGGCTAAATGGATCATGCAAACACAACTGAGAGCCATTTCCATCTTTTCTTTAATTCACAGATAGCCCCTCATGAAGAACTTATCACCTAACGATCAATCATCCATTGATGAATCATTCCATACCTAGTTAGACTGGCCTTTGAACAGCTGACTCATTCTGCTTCTGGGTACATACTCAAAGTCTTTTCAGCATGATAAAATGTGTCAGAACTTAAGTTCTGCTGGCTTAGCCTTTGGGAACCTAGAGTCATTTCCCATTCGTGAGGAGTCCTCAGAGTAGAACTTCACAGAGGTTCGTTTATACTAAGACTTAAAATTCATGGAATTTACTCACCTATAGATTGGTATCTTAATAATAAGCATAGGTAACATTTATATAGTACTTTAAAGTTGGCAAAGGAGATATATTATCTCATCCGATCTTTACAACAGCCCTAAGAGGTAGGCGTTAGCTACATGAGTGCTGTTTCCATTATACCCCCTTCATAACTGAAGTAAAAATCTCTGCGTTTTTTTTCCTCAAAAGAAAATTGCCCCAAATTGATCAATAGTATGCCCATTAGGTCTCTCTCTGGATTTATCAAACCGAGACAATATACCAACTGAGAATTCCTTCAAAGAGTCATCTGATCACTGCAATTTGAAAAGGGAGAATTGTAGAGTGGAGATTTGAAAAGAAACTTTCTGCCTCCCAACCTGCATGTGCACAATTAAACATGAATCCACACCAGCTGAGTAAGAGGGAGTGGAAAGTAATCTGCTCTACCAGAAACAGGCACTAAATGTGTCAGCATTGCTATTGTACATTAACAAAGTCTTTTTAAATTTGTCTTTGGATTGTTTTTCTTGGGAAAATGCCCAAAAGGTACAAACCTATTAGCCGGAAATTTTCTCACTCTGGCAGCCTTGTTCCATCCTAAAGTTCATACTTTAAGCAACCAAAGTCAGGCTAAAGGGGATTGTAATAATTTGTGGCTGTTGGTAATCACTAAAAGCAGCAAATACTTCTGAAAGGGATTATAAATTGTGGGTTATTATCCTTGTAAATTCACTCAGTGATACCACATTAGCGCCTATTTGGTTTTATTTGTTTGAAGGGGAACTTTGTAGATAATTTCTTGACTAGAAAATGGTAAAAAAAAAAAAATCACTATAGGCATTATGTCTTTTGGCCATAATTTGAATATACTTTCTTGCTCTACAATGATCCCATATTGCATCTAGGATTAAATGCAAACTCATCATTAACTTTGGGAGTGCCCTCAAATTCTGTCTTGGACCCTCTTTTCTATCTATATTCCTTTACTTAGTAATTCCATCAACTTCTCTGGACTCAGTGATCATCTCTATGAAAGGCATTTCCAAATCTACCTTTCCGGCCCTAATTTGTCTCCCGACCTCTTTCATTATCAATGGCCTTTTGGACATCCCAAACAATATATATATCATAGTCATCTCAGACTCACTATGTTCAAATCAAATTTGTTCCCCCCTTCCCTACAACTCCTCCTTTCTCCCCAATTTTTTATTACTGTAGAGGGCATCAATATACTTTCAGGGATTCAACCTTGAAACCTTGATATTATCCTCAACAGTCACTCACCCCACATATTCATATCATTATAAAATCATGTCATTCCTAACTTCACTTCTTCACCCAAGGGCTACTTTAGCTGAAAGCCAGAAGATAATGATACATTATCATGAGCATAATTTTCTCTCACATAGTTATGATTTCTAAGATTTTTCTTTGATCCATTCATTATTTAAGATTTCATTATTTTTTCTCCATTCGGGTCTGTGCTCCCTGTTGTTTGTGCTCCCTGAACTTATTACTAGTTTCATTTCTTTACTATTTCTTCCTTTTTATACTTATTTGCAATAGTCTGAAGCCTAATACATGATCAGTTATTTTATGTTTCATATGGTGCTGAGAAATATGAATATTCTCTTGCAGTTCCATTAAGAAGACATCATAAGTCTTTTGGCTCTAGTTTCTCCAGTAATTTGTTCAATTCTATATTTTACCTTTTGTTTATCTTTCTGTTAGACTTCTCCAAAATTGAGAAAGAGATATTGAAATCTCTTGCCACTATCAAATTACTATTTATGCATTCTTATGGTTTATCTATGAATTTAGATTCTGAGTCATTTGATATTAGTTTATTGTCTATGGTTCCTTGTGGCATAATGTAATTTCTTTGTTTATCTTTTTTTATATTGTGAATTTTTTTGGCCAATTGCATGATTGGAATTCCTACTATTTTTTATTTACCTCATGAATAGCAAATTTTGTTCTAGCCCCTTAATTTTCATTCTATTTATGTCTGGTTTTTAGGTATGCTTTTCTAAGCAGTAGAATGCAGGGTTTTGTTTTATCAGCTGTTCATTTTATTGAATTATTTGATCCAATAATATTTAAAATTAGAAGAGTTAGGTTTATATTTTCTTCCATTTGTCTCTACTTTTGAGGTTTTTTCCAAATAAACATTTTCCAACTTCTATAAATATAGTACTTTGTCTCTTGTCATTTTTGTCTACTCTATTAAAGAAACCACATTCTTACTGATTCTCTTCCCTTAATCTTCACTCCTTCCCACCCTAGACTCCCATTTGTTATTTCTTTCTCCAATTTAAAAGTTTTGCTTAACATTAATTCCTTTATTTTTTCTACCTTCCTTCCTTCCTTCCTCCATTTTTCTTTTATTCGTTCTTTCTTTTTCTTCCTTCCTTCCTTTTTTATCTAGTAACTTAATTCTTCTAATTTTTCCTTCTTAGTTAAATAATGAATTAAGCTCCCCCACTTCCTCTCCTCCCTTTCCCTTCAAGTTGTTTCTTCATTAGATTTTTTAAATTTAATTTTCTGTTTCTTTTTCTGAAAAAGGGTTTCTTTATTTCATTATTTATTTTCTCTTTTCTTCTCCTCTCGATTTTGGTTCTTCTTTAGTCTCTGTATTCTTTATGTAATTAAAACTTCTAAGGTACCTATCTTGGATTCATTGCTATCCTAGCCAAAGCAGCCTGGGGCAGTGGCAGGAAGGCAGGATAAAGTTCTGTTGCAAGCCTGTGGATTGATTTTTGTAACCCGGCCAGAGAGTGGTGGGTGATGGGAGGAAGAAGCATTGAGTGAAAGCTTTAAAGTTTGGGGATTATTAAACTTCTTTGCTGTTAGTTCATCAGTTGTTGGTTTGTTGGTTGGTTTGTTTATTTTCACATTATTAGTGTTTTTGGTTTCCTAGATCATAGAGACCATTGAAACTGCTTTATCTCTTGTGCATATTTTATTGTGGTTTGAGAGGTTTTGAGGCTAGATTTAAAATGTCTAATCCTCCGTCTTGCTGGTCATGTGACCTGGAAGGGTACAATAACCTTCTAACCTGATCTCCTTGACTCAACCAAACATCTGTCTCCACTCCAATCCATCCTTCACTGTGCTGCCAAAGTGATTTTCTATTGTGTCAGTCTACTTTTATAGGTGCAAACCTATGCCCCCAAGTGGAAAAATTCCAGCGGCTGCCTATTATCTCCTGGAACAAATAGTAAATCCTCTTTGGCATTTAAAACTATTCACAACCTGGATCCTACCTACCTGATCTTCACTTACCCTCTACTGTCCAGTCATAATGTTCTATTTTTCTAGGAAAACTAAGGAAGTGTATGAAGTTTATTTCCTATTTCTTTCCCCAACCATTACTCTCTACCATTTCCTAAGGGCCTGACCCTAGGTAATACCCTACGTTTACATTCCAAAGTAGCACCCCATTTTCTAATCACTTCTGAATTCTTCCTCTCATTAAACTGTACCTCTAATGGACATGTAATTTTTGTCAGGGCTTTGCTCTCCACTCAGTAGTTAGCTAGTAATTTATACATGAGTTTTATGGGTATACATGCATTAATGTGTCAATTCTCCAAGGTAAGAGATTTGTATTTTAAAAGGAGCCTCCTCATAAAACCACACATGGATTGCTCCCTTGACTGGGAATTTCAGGAACCTGTGGTTGATCATTGAAGAACAATGAGTATATGGGGTCAGTCAGGGTTTCCAGTGTCCCTCGAATCACAGTAGGTGGGCAGAGGACTGATTTGAAAACATACACTTTTAGTTGCAATTAAAGTGATTTCTGCTCAGCTAAAATGAGACTGTATTATTTTCTTCATATTTTTCTTCATCTTTATGGGCACAGTTTAAACCAGTGGTTCATTTCCAAGGCTGTCTCATCACTCAAAGCCAAGTTTCCAACCCCTGTCTCACCAGGTTGTCAAGTCTAGAAAATGTTAACATTGGTGGTGGTTCCTAATTATGTCCAGTCTTGGTTATATCTGCTAAACTGGATTACCATCTGGAGGTTTAGTAACTCATTTTAAATAAATGGTGACTAACCTTTAAATGGAAAAAAAAAATACTCAAAGCACCATTTCATTCTTCACATTGACTGTTCCAAGCCTTTTCCTCTCCTCTCAAGTCCTCAACTATGCCACACCCACTTCATTCATAGCAGACGATTTAGCCTTCCTCCACCATCTGATGGGGGCTCTGGTAGCTTCCCTGCTGTGTTTCCCCAGACCTCTCAGCATTATCACCCACTCTCTCCTCTCTTCTTGTTTGAGGAAGACATTCCCATAAACTTCTGAGGATAATTCCTTTGATGGCTGGAGATGGGGGTGGGGGGGTGGGAAGGAAGACAAGAGAAAGTCAGAAAAAGGAAAATGGTGCCACTCAGAGAGAAGATGCAGATTTTGGAGATTTTAGATTATATTCATCTTTCCTGATAAAATGGTCAACTAATTCTTGCTATAAAGGGGGGAAGTGTTGAGGAGTGTGAGAACAGAGAAGGAAAGTGTGTGTGTGTGTGTGTGTGTGTGTGTGTGTGTGTGTGTGTGTGTGTGTGTTGGAGAGGGTTGGTTGACAAGGACAGAGACAGAGACAGAGAAGTGAAAAGAGAGGCAGAGAAACTGAGAAAGAGGGAGGAAGAGGGACAGAGACAGAGAAACTCCGGTCCTACCACAAGCTTCACTTCCACCTTTAATTGGCATAGATCAAAAGGCTTCTGTTGACAGTCATGATTTATGTGAAGTGAGATCTGCACTTCTGTTTGGTTAAAGACCCCAAAGAACTGGAAAGACCCTTAATGATCATCTGGTTACATTTTTTTCTCCTGTTTAAATCACATTAATAACATTCATTTAGATCAAGAAGGGACCATAATCATAAAAACTCCAAGGTCAAGCAAGGTTGAGTGATAAGTCCAAGGCCACATGGAGAACCACCATTCAAACTCAAGACCTTTGCATTCAAATCTGGTTTCATTACTAATGCCACACTGTACTGCCTCCTATTAGGAAAATGAGAGCAAAGGGGAAAGACTTGGGCAAGGACACATGGTAAATTACTGGACCAGCATTAGAAACCAGTCCCAATTCCCACTCCAGGGTTTTTCCCATTGCAGTTATCCCAGATGCTCCAAGGCTGGTAAACCCCTCTATTATTGGCAGCAGATCAGTACAGAAGGTCCCAAAGAAGGAGAACATCTTCCATGATTTTGGCAATGGCTGAGTCACTCTCAAAAATTAGACCATACAGTCCCTATTCCATTTTCTCTTTGCCATAAACAAAAGAAGTTATCATTTTAATGACTCCCAGGCTCTGATTCAACCATTGAAGGTTTTCTCCGGAGCTCGGCCCCCATTCATCAAAAGAGCAGCTTAACCCACTGAACTTCAGTCTAGAAAGTGAGGGGAGGGAATGAAGAGGAAGGGGACAATGATGCCTATCTACTTGGAAGAACCAGAAGAAGGAGGGAGACCCTGCCTGTGCGGGACGTTGATGCCTCCAGCTAACTGAGTATGATGTATGAGCTTTGAGTTATAAGGTATCATTTTCCAGACTGACCAAATTTTCTCAGAACGCTGCCTTGGAGGCCGAAAACGCCCCATAGTTATTCTCATCCCTGAGGTAGGCTTTTTTTTTTTTTTTTTTTTTTTTATGATGTGTTAAGTTTGAAGGGAAAAAAAAAATCCCTCCAGCTGCTGAGTTGTCCAAGGCAAAGGAATTACAGGAGATTGTAATTTATTATTTGCTGAGTGCCAACTGTGGTCTTTGCTCTGCACCATAATGTGTAGAGGTGTGGTTCCTGCCCAAAGGGCTCAGGGTCCAACACCCACAGCTAATATATCTCCATTAGGCCAGGAAGACTGAAATGTCTCCAGCACAATTTCCAGAAACACATCCCCTTGGTCCTTTGGTGCTTTGGCTATCTCAGAGTGTTTTGTTTTCACACTTGGACTAGTCTGTGCTTAAACCTTAGGGAAGGAGAGCTGAGGATTTGCTAAGATTCAAGCACGCTATTAGGAAACCATAGAACATGGACCTTTGTGTCTGAGAAGTTAACTGCCAAAGGAGTAATTTCCTGTACTGAGAAAGATGTAGGGCTGCTTCCACCACATGGATTTCATGTAAAGGCTGACTCTGTGTCAGAGATGGGGTAGGGTTTGGGGGGGGATGTAGTTCTGAGGCTAGGAAGGCTGACCACTCTTTGAGGCATCCTTCAAAGAGCCAGCAGGGTTTTAACCTCCAATAAGTCCTCCCTTCTGTCAGTAGCTATGACTTCTCAGTACCTGACCCTGGGAGAACCAACTCTTCACAGAAGATTTTTTTTATTATTATTATTTTTCTTCTTGGTCACCTAAATTGGTTCAAACAAGGCTTAGCTTTAGGCCAGTCTGGGAAATAGCAAGCAGAAGCGTAACCAGGCAAAGCAATTGGGGCTTAGTCTCAGGGATAGAGAAATTTGCCCTGAAGCAGAAAATGTAAAGGATCGATGATGGGATTTATATTTTTCTGAGAAAGAAGGTAGGGGTGAAACCTGGTAGCAGGGTACAGATGGGCTATAGGGGTATACATAATAGGAGGCCAAGAAGGTTTCTTCAGAAAAGGAACTGGATAAGATGTAGGTGGCCCAGTCTAAGGCTAGAGAGGGTGACCTAGCTTTGATCCTGTCCCCATCTCTGTTCTGCTTAATGCTAGTCTTTCAGGAGCCACCTCATAGCATGATCTGCCTTTGAAGACATAACAGGCAACCTAGGACCTAGAAGTAGTCCAGTCTATGGAGAGAGGGATTCTCAGAAGAGTAAGGCCAGAGAGAGGAGATAGTACCTCACTTCCTACGAGGCAGTCCTGCCTACACAGCCCCTTCAACAATTTTTTTTTTCCTTAAAAGCTCATCCTCCAAAGCTTCTCACATAGTCCGACAGACTAGTTTCTGGGAAGTAGGCAGAGATATGGGGTTGAAGTGGTGGTGACTTACCCTATGAGCCAAGAGCATTCTTTTCAGGGATCCTAGGTCCTATGGGGACAGGAAAAGGGGCTGACAGGAAGGAAAATGCTTCCCCAAACCTAGCAGCTTTGGGCCATATCTCAGCGCATTCTGTCTTGGGACAAGGGAGAGGAGATGGTAGAGAAATGGAGTGACTTTTACACAAAGCAAGGCTGAGGAAAGGAGCAAGTTCCTTAGGACATTCTGGGGGTGAGAAGTGGGCGGGAAAGATTCCTAGGATGTGCCTAACTTTACAATTTCAGAGAGAAAAGGACATTAATGACCACTGAGTCTAACTCCCTCATCTTCCAGACAAAGAAACAGAGGCCTAAGAAAAATTAAGTGCGTTGCTCAAGGTCCTCTACAGCAGTAAAGGCCAAAGCTGGGACTTGAATCCCAGCCCTGCAGCACCCAGATCCTCTCTTCTTTTCATTATATCATCTCTCCACTTCCCTCAGCCCTGAAACATTTTCTTTTCCTCAAAGTTTTAGCTTCTAGGCTTCTCAAACTTTCCTGCTGATGGCGGGATCAGTTTTGTTTTGTTCTGCTTTGTTTTAGCTCTATATTTGAAAAGGAGGTGGGCTTGGCCAAGGTAAATTTGAGACCCTAGTGATTCTGGAAGGACTGAGGAGCATCCCCCCACCATAGTTTCCCTGAGACCAGAGGGGTTAGGACCCCAAGGGAGACTTAATTTCCTTCTGTAAAGCTGAGATTTGGACTCTGTTTGATGACTGAATCTCAATTTCAGTCATTTGGAAAAAAAAACCTTCCTTGATGACTTGGATAAGTTATTCTTTCTCAGGCCTCAGTTTTCTATAAAATCAAGGAATTAAAGTAGGTCAACGTTAAGGTCCCTTTCAGCTCTAATATGAGATTTTGAGGTTGTTGTAGTGATGATGGTGGGTGTGGGAGGTGGAAGGTGTCTTTTCAAGCCATCTTTCAATCTCTGTCTCCAAAGCATTCATCTGTTTGTTATAAGGATTACTCTTTCCCCTGCCTCTCTGATAACCAGTCTTCTTAGATGCCAAAGTTGAAGGAATAATTGATCTAAGCACCTAGTTATCAAAAACAATTAATTAAAATAGGAAAGTCTCAGATGATGCCCTTTCTGAGATGAGGAGCCTCCTCAGCAGAGGCCCTGTAATGTTCCACTGTCAGGCTCTGTGGCACAATTGTCTGGGGATTTGTCTTCCCTGATAGGGTGGTACCTGCCCCACATCCCCAAGGATGCCTTTCAATGCTACTGGCTACTTGCCACAGACATGCTTTGTGGTGTTTGTGCCAGATGCAAAAAATCCTCCTCAGGCTCAGATGGCAGCGGTAGATGGGTGGTAATATTGAATCTTTATTATGGGCCTCCCCACCTACCTCATCTGCAGGGAACTTCGTCCATTGAGGTCAAATCAACTTGACAAGCATTTATTGAGCAAGGCATTGTGTTGGATTCTTACCAGACAGCTGTTCTGGCTTTCTCCTGTTACCAGATGGGCCTGGCACCGCTGAGCTGAGATTAGTGGGGAAGAGAGGGAGGAGGGGAAACTTCTCATGGAATATTATCTTATCCTTCTACCGTGATGCAAAGGAATCTTGTCCTGAGGGTGATATTGGTGCTATTGGCAATCTTGCTAGACAGATCAAGGTGAAACTGATTGGTGAATCTAGGCCATCGGTCACACTCACCAGAGGAGACAGAACCATAAACTCACTCATTTGCAAACATTTGATAAATAACTGTTGAATGCAAAATATTTTGCTAGTTTTTAAGAGAGATGGTGAAGATAAATAAAATGGGGCTCATGTGCTTTCGGATATTAGAGTCTACTGAGGAGATAAAATATAGACAGCTAGAATGCTGGACATGGAGGCAGGAAGACCTGAGTTCAAATTTGACCTCAGGGGCTTATCAGCTGAGTGACCCTGGAAAAAGTCAGTTAATCTCTTTTCCTCAGTTTCCTCATCTCTAAACGAAGATAATAATAGAACTTCTCTCCCAGGATTGTTGTGGGGAGCAAATGAGATAATGTCTGTAAAGTTTAGCACTGGTAAGCATTATATAAGGGCTAGATAATATCACTACTAAAGATCTGTATAAAATAGTGCCCCAAGAGAAAATTAAGAAAAATACTATGAAAAGAGAGATCTATTGCTAGTGGGAGGATTAGGAAAGACTCCATGGAGAAAGCAGCATTTAAGAGAAGGACCTTGAAGAATGAGTAGAATTATGCTATGTGATAATGCTTGAGAAAGAGCATTCTGGGACAGGAGGAGCAAAGATAGGAAGATGGGGAATATTGGCCACAGCTTATAGTGGAATGTGATTGGAGTGAAGGAAATGTGAAATGTGGGGGGTTGGAAATGGGTGAGGCAGTAGTGGACCATGAATCTGGAAAGGCAGATTAGAGTCAGAGCTTTGAGAGCACTGAAGGTTAAATTAAGAAATTTAGACTTAATTTGGTATGTAATGAGGGGGCAATGAAATTTTTTAAGCCATAGAGTAGCATGGCCAGGGCAAGTTTTAGGGAGATGAATTTTGCCCATAATCTATACTTAATAAATATTTGTCAAATTAAATTAATCTTACAATAGTGTATAGGATAGTCAATTAGTCAATCAACAAGCTTTTACTAAGCACTTACTATGGCATTGTACTAAATGCTAGGGATACAAAGAAAGACAAAAACTGATACTGCCTTCAAGCAACTCACATTCTAATGGGAGAGGCAATATTTAAATTACTAGGTATACACAGGATCTATACAGAGTAGATGGAGGATACTCTCATAGGAGAAAGAACAAGTAACTTGTGGGGACCAGAAGAGGTCTCCTACTGAAGATAATATTTAAAGTAAGTCTTAAGGAAGGAAGTCAGGCAAATAAAGAGACAGAAGGGAGGGAGTTATAGCACTCCAGAATGGGGAACAACCAGGGCAAAGTTATAGAGATAAGAGCTGGGGGTACAGATTGGAGGTGGGAGAGAAGGGAAGTGAGAAAATTCATGAATGAGGTATTGTCATAGACTGGGTGAAATCACACTGTCTTGCTCACTTGGAAGACCCTCCTTTGATTCCTTTATCAACCATCCTACTTCTACTTTAAAGAGCAACTCAAGATTCACCTCCTCCGCGAAGCCTTTCCTGATGGTCTCTTTTCCTTACTTGGAATCTAGTTTATGTATTCATGTGATCTGGGACAGAATTATTCTGTTGGTTTCTATGAATAGGCCTTTGAATCCTATATGGATTGTAATCTTTCTATGGAGTGCCTGAGACTTATTTTATATCTGCCCTAGGGCCTAGAATGGTGCACGGCAACAGAGGCTGCTTAATGAATGCTCCCTAAAGAATCAATGCTCCGTTAATGGAACTCCCTTATTTTCGTTCCTACCCATTAGTTTGGAAAGGAGCTTATTGAATTTGTGCCATCCTGGACCACATTTTCAACACCAGGCTCCAAACTGAAGCAGAGATATGGCCTTTAATGAATACTAATAGCAAGGCGTGCCTGTGTTTCAGCACTCAGCATCGTTATTTCCATCATGTTGCCATATCAAGCATCTATTGAACACTTCATAAATGCTTATTCATTGATTGATTCATTGACTTCTATTCAGGTCCAAAGACTGATAGCAGTCGGTGACTCCTATTTGCACTTTCTTCTGTATTCAGTACCTTTTCCAGCTCCATGTATGCAGAAAAAATAGGAAAGGACTCAAGTGTTTTATGAGAAACATTCTCCTTATATAAATACAGCATTAGCTAAAGTAATTGTTTCCATGATCTTAGCCTAAAATATCATCATTGGGATAAAGAATGAGTTTGGGTATAAAAACACTGCTGTCCACACCCATATGTATGAGTTGACTCCAATATATTACTTCTTTGTCATCATGTACGTCTGTGCTGAGAATCTGAGAACAAAAAATAGAGAAAACACTGAACTGTGAATGAATAATTCTGATTTTGAGTCCTATCTCTAATACTTATTCTCTATGTGGCCATGGAAAAACTCTGAGTCTCAGTTTCTGTATCTATAAAGTGGGAATTTTACAATGCATACCACCTAACCCACATGGATGTTATGAGTATCAATGAGTAGCCTAAAGTACAATGGGCTATCTTGAGAAGTAGTAGATGACCTCTCTCTAACATCTTTGAGTAAAGGGTAGATGATAATTTGTGAGGTATTGTAGAGGAGACATATGTTTAAGTACAGATGGAGGAGGAAGAAGAGGAAGAAGGAACAGGTTGGAGTATAAAACAGTGAGAGAGACAAAGACTGGACCTTTGTGGTAGAAATGGAAACTCAGAGAGATTAGGAACTCCCATAGACATGAGCCATCTTATGACCTTCAGTCACAGGGAAACTAGAACAAATTACCAATATGGCATAAGTTTGTCCCCTTGGTATTGCTGCTTTGGTGAAAATTCTGGTTCACCCTGGTAATAGCTCAGATGGCTGGTAGATAGCAGCTACTGTTGATCATACAAATTCTAAATATTTTTTTGGCTTTTATTTTCACCAGATGATGAAATACCTTTTACAATGCAATGTAATAGTTATAGATATTATGGTCTGCTGGAATATCAGAAGGTATAAATAGGTGATGGCGTCAGTACCCTATGATCTATCCTTTAGGTGGTCCATGATAGACTGTGCTTCTTGTAGTAGATCATGGCCATCAGAGAGAATAGTACAGGCATGTCTGCTGTAGCTGGGTCAAATGCCAAGGCAGGAAGCAGGAGAAGGTTCCAAGTGAAGCTGCCAATCTATAAGTCATATCTCTGACTGCCCACTTAGAGACTTCTCCAAATGCCTGGGCAGAAGTGTAAAAAGCCTCCTCTATGGGTTGTGGGAGGAAACACAATCATTGTCACCAATGCAAAGATGGTAATAATTGCCTAAAGACATGCTATTTCAAAATGAGCAAATATCGCCATCCTTTTTATTTTAAAATGCACATAGAGCAGAACTTTGAATGCGTCACTGGAATACAGCTTCTCTAACAACATCACTGGCACATGCCTAACGGTGTCTTCTGCCTCCCTAGGCTATAAAGACACCCTAAATCTACAGGAAGGTCTGTGACCATCTGGCTAATTTCAGGTCAGCATCATTTTCCACGTTCCTTTTCTCTTTAGAAAGTAAGAGGCCACAGTAATGACCTAGGAAATCATATCTAATAATCATTTACTTGGAATCTTCACATTCCCCTCTTCCTATTGAGTACATTTGATGGGCCACAGCCTAGCCTTACCAGCCCCAGTTCCAGAACAAGGGAGGCATGACATGCTCAGGTGTATTGGTATCATTTATTGAAGATTCCTGAATAGAGAACGTGAGTACATTCTCTCATGGGATGTGAGTGGCATCACTTACGTGATTGTGTTCTAACTGTCAGTTCACAACCACATCTGCTTCTTGTACAACTCCTAGTTTGCATTGAAAATTAGAGCATCCTTCATCATGCCAATGATTTTTTCATGCTACTAATCTCTTTGCATTGTAAAAACAACCATGGAGAAGAATTTTGCATTTTGGTTTCTCCTTCCAGACAAATCACTGGGGAGTAGTAATAGAGGACGCATAGGCAGAGAAACATCAAATAATCACGGGTTGTATTAGAGATCAAAATTATAACCCTGACAGATAAATGCTAAGTCATCCATGAACTCAGGTTTTATTCTTCCCTCTCACTTCTCATTCTCTCTCTGTCTCTCTGTCTCTGTCTCTCTGTCTCTGTCTCTCTGTCTCCCTCTTTGTCTCTCTCTCTCTCTCTGTCTCTCTGTCTCTCTCTCTTTCTTTCTCTCTCTCTCCCTCCCTCCATATATTATATGACTAAGAAATATATATACATATATATATATATGTATATATACACACACACACACACACACACAGGAACTCACCAGTTGGAGTAGGAGGCCATGGGGCAGAGGCAAAAATAGTCTGGGGGAGGAGGCCATAGGGCAGAGGTGAAATAGTCTGGGGAATCAGAAACTCAGACAGAGAAGATGTTGGTGAGACCAAGGAAGGGAAATTGCTAATGAGGAGACATAATACTAACAAGGCAAGAACTGAAGAATTTCATAGACAGTTGCTATAACATTCCTCCATAGGAGTTTGTCACAAGAGCTATTTAATGAGAATGACAGAAGGCTAAGGATCCTGCTTCCACAGAGTATTTCCTCAAAAGATTTAGATCTGGAAAGAACCTTAGAGACCATCTAGTCCAGGGGTTCTTAACCTTTTTTGTGCCATGCCCCCCACTTTGGCATTGCCTAGTGGAGTCTAGGGACCCCTTCTCAGAATAATGTTTTTGAGTACCTAAAATAAATAATACAGGCTTATGAAGGAAACTAATTATGATGAAATACAGCCATCAAAATATTTTTAAAATAAAATAAACAAGGTGGTGGACTCCAAATTATGAACATCAGATCTAAAAATAATCCTCAACAAATTGTAATAGTGAACCAAAGCTAACATGATAAAAACCAATTAACTATTTAAGTACAGTATGTTGAAAGAAGACCCAGGGAATCTAGTGAATCACAAGCTCAATTATGTTTTAATGGTGTAATGTGACAGTCAATGAAGCTAATGAGACTTTAGGCTGTATTAATTAGAAGTATAATATCCACATCAAGGGAAGCAATAGTCCCGCTGTACTCTGTCCTGGTCAGATCATATATGGCTGAAAATGATAAGGCCCAGAGAGGTAACTAAATTAATAAATGCTTATTAAATGAATGGGTGAACCAGGGGGACGGATGACATATAGGATGACAGAATAAGGCTCTATTAAATGACATCCCCAAGGTCACACATTTGGTTCCCCTGGCCTTTTTGCCGTCTCTCTAACATGACCCTCCATCTCTGTACTCCATACATTTTATTGTCTGTCTCCCACGCCTAGAATTCTTATTCTCATATTAATCTTCTGTTTCCCTGACTTTGTTCAGGTCCCAGCTAAGATCCCAACTTTCTCATGAAGGCTTTCCCAATCCTTCTTAATGCTAGTGCCTTCCCTTTACTATTATCTCCAAATTATCTAATCTATATCTTGTGTGTACAAAGTGATTTTCACATTGTCTCCTCCATTAGACTGTGAACTCCTTGAAACAGAAACTTGTTTTTGCCTTTCTCTGTATCACCAGAGCTTAACCCAGTGCTTGGCACACAATAGGTACTTTATAAATGCTTTTTCACACACACACACACACACACACACACACACACACAAATTTTAAATTACAGAGTCAGAATTTGAACCGAAAGTCCTTTGACTCCAAAACCAGTACTTTTTCTGAAGAATTTTTTTTCAATGCCATTTTCCAGAGCTTAGCACAGTACCTGACACATAGTGGGAATTTACTAAGTGTTTACTAATTGATTTATTGATACACAATACTGGGATATGGTATAGTGCATTAGAGAAATTGGCTTTAGATAAACTGGTTTTAGACAGAGGAAACCTTAGAAGAATTAGTTTTAGATGAATTGCCCAGTCCCAGCTGCAAGTGACTTTCCAGTAGCCCAGTCCAGAACAGCAAAGGTGGATGGGTGGGAGATTTGAACTGGTCTCTGTATAGAGGTCACATGAGTCAGAATACAGAAAGTGGGGTCAGACTGAAGTGTGATATGTTAAAGCAGTCTTCTTTATCCTCTGATGAGTGCTAAGTCACATTTAAGACAGTAGAATTACAAGGTTGAATAACCAATCCAGGTGGGATTTTTCCATTGGATGGGAAGTTTCTATGAATAACCTCTAAGAACTTTTTTTAAAATTTTTTTTGCTGTTAGGTAGTTTGGTATATAGCTGTGCTATAAAGACATAATGGATTTGAAGTCATTTGATTTGAACTCAAAAAACCTGGAGTCTAATCCCAGTTCAGCAGTTTTCTAATTGACTCTGGGGCAGTCCTTTCCCCATTTCTGAACTGATTTCCTTCTCTATAAAATAAGTGAGTTGCACAGATGACCTGTCACCTCCCTTCCAGCTCTAAAATTCTATGATGTATAGTGGAAAATGTGATAGCTTTGGAGTTAGAAAATGTAAGCTCAACTCTGAGCTCTGTTACTTATCACTTTTGTGACCTAGAACAAGGTACCCCACTTCCTAGAACTCAATTTTCTCATCTGTAAAAAACTCTAAAGGAGTCTACATTCTATTAGAAGGGCACACAATTTTAACAGGTAAATATATACACATAAACGAATGAATAAACTCACACAGGAATGGTCAGATGTTTTGGGATGGGGGTGGGTGTGTATGTGACAGAACCATTTGCAGTGGGACAATAACACAATCCTGTCTGGATTTGTCTTATCAGAGGTGCAGACTTAGTATAATCCAGTCAACAGAGAAAGAATCAGTGGTACTCAGTTAACTAACTACATCCAATGGCCTCAGCTCCTAAGACTGTGTGAGACAAGGCTACTACAAACACCTACGAACCATCCCTGGGTTGCAGACAACGCAGAGCCTCAGCATTTATGTGCCTTCTGGATAAAAAAAGAGATGGATGCAGTTTTGAATGATCAAGATACATATAACATAGAATCTCCCCAGAGAGACTCTTGGCAATTTGCAGAAAGAAAAATACTTCAATGCTTTTGAAAGGAATAAAACATTTTAGAGAGATCAATTTAGCCTGCAAGAGAAAGATTTTCCAGAGTTTTTTTGTTGTTATAAAAATTAGATTCCACTCTACACTACTCCAGTCCCTTCCATATGATTTGATTCCATTCAACATATACACTTATTAAATGCCAACCAAGCAGAGTACTGGGCTAGGTGCTGAGAATATAAACTTCAGACAAGAAAGCGACCTTATGGAGCTTGCAGTATAGTGCATGGAACTGGTTTATATCATCAGAAACAACCCTTAAATCTGCAAGGGGAGAAACCACTGCTTGGAAATCCAGAGATGGTTGGAAGACGGTTGTTTCCTTACAGCCACTGGGTAAGTCAATTTTAGTTCCCATCTGTTGTAGGATCAGCTTCCCCAGCACTGAAGAAAAGAAAGAAATGTACTTTGAGGGCACCTTTCAACCCCATGAGCACATCTATTTTTGTTGTTCCCTCCTGTTTGTTTCCACTGAAACTAAGATGCTTCTTTGCAAGTAGCATGAACCAATAGGGAGTAGTGGTGAAGAATCTCTTATTTAGAGAGGACTCATGTATGTGAGCAATAGTAGAACAGAGCTAATGCATAAATGGAAAAAAATAAAACATCATAGAGGAGACAGATGACATAAAGAATGACAATAAAATGCATCAGTTTGCAAATACATTTTTCATTTCATTGGGCTTTAGGATGGAGTACTATTGGTAGCAGAGTCCTTGTCTCCTATTAGAATAGAAATACTTCTGGTAAAAATTCTTAAACTTTCTGGTCTCAGTTTCATCATTGATTAAAAAAAGGGGGTGGGTAGGATTAATTGATTTCTAAGGTAATTTCCAAATCTAAATTTCTGAACTATGAAATATGAATCCTTATCAATGATTTATATCTTATTATGAAAGATCATACCATTACCTTTTCTAGGAGTAAAATGTCATAGCCAGAAAAGGAAGAAAGGATGCGTGAGGGGCACTGTGAAGGAAGAAGGGACAGAAAGGAAAGATGTAAAGTTTCTAAAGATAAACTTTGCCAACCTCACATTTTTGTTCTATGTAGAACTATAAACTAGAATTCTTTATTCACACCAGAGAAAACTTCACAAAATGTGCCTGGGAAAAAACAGAAAGAAAAACACTCTCAAATTAACTTTTTAAAGACAAATTCTGTTAAAAGGAATAAGGGGAGACATAAATCAGAGAGACCAGGTACTCTGGACCACAGGCTGCTCCAACAGCAGGAGTGAACATGGGACATTGATACTTACCCTTTCTGTGACAACATGGTAAGAGAAGCCCATCCTGTGTGACCATTTCCTATTTTAACTAATCAATCTTAATAACTACTTACTAAGTTCAACTGTGAATGACAGCTGTTTTCAGCATTACAATGATCTAAGACAATTCTGAGGACTTATGATAAAAAATGTTATCTGCCTCTAGAGAAAGAACTGATAGAGTCTGAATGAAGATCAAAGGATACTATTTTTTTACTTAAAAAAAATAAAGCATATAACACACAAAAAAATAGATTCTGTTTTAGCTCCTTATTTTAACTCTATGTATGTGTTTTTCTGTTTCCAGTGTGTCTCTTTTAAATAAGACATTGTTAGATTCTAGTTTCTAATCCATTTTTTTATCTACTTCTTTTTTATGGATGAGCTCATCCCATTCACATTCACAGTTGTGATTACTGCCCATTTCCCTGCATCCCATTTTCTTCTATTCATTTCTCTCTCTCTCTCTCTCTTTTTATCCTGTCTCTCAGTTTTGCTTCTAACCAATGCCTCCCTTAATCTTACTTACTTTTATCATCCTTCCCCCTTAACCCCACTTTCTATTATTTCCTTTCCCTTTTTTATTTCCCTGTTGTGTAAGATAGATTTCTATACTCAACTGAGTGTGTATATACATTCTTCCATCTTTGAACCAATTCTAATGGCAGTGAGATTCAAGCATTCCCCCCCCCCACCATCTTCCCTTCCACTGTAAAAGTTCTTCTGTGAGTACTTCTTTTATGTGAGAACATTTTCCCCATTCTACCTCTCTCTTCCTCTTTTCCCAGTACATTCCTCTTCCTCATTCCTTCATTTTTTCCCAACATAATCTACTCACACCCGTGGCCTCTATCAATGTAAACTCCTTCTAAGTGCTCTACAAAGATATAGATCTTAGGAGTTACATATGTCATCTTCCCATATGATAATGTAAACAGTTTAACCTTTATGGTCCTTTATGAATGATCTTTCATGTTTATCTTTTTATACTTTTCTTGAGTCTTGTGTATGAATTTTAAATTTTCTATTCAACTCTGGTCTTTTCAACAGGAATGTCCCAGAAAGGACTTTGAACCTTCTGGTCAGTGGCTCTTACAAAGTGAGTAGGGATGCTGGTGCTGAAAAACATGATCAGATTTAGGTGATGGGAAGCTAAGTTGATATACTGATGGTAGAGGGGCCAGAGCATCCTCACACTTAGGACTGTGTTTACTCATGACATCTCACTAATGCATTACAGACAGTAAAAAGATTTGTTTGCCTTCAGGCAAGTTCCTTAACTTTAAACCTCAGTTTCCTCATCTTAAAAATGAAGGTAGTTAAACTAGACAATCCCAAAAGTTATTTCCTGCTCTACATCCTAGGATAGATGAGCCACTCTGGGAAGCATTGCAGAGGAAAAGAAAGGAAATATTTCAAATGGAGCCTTGTGTAATTGCAAGATCTGTAATTTACTTGTGGTTCATAAGTAGCAGTCTTCCTTAGCCCTGATCCAAGGCAACCAAGTCACTGTATTTGGATACTATCCATTTATGGTATGGAAAAATATTATGCCTTTGGAAAAGGACTGTGAAATTACCTGGCAGGTTATTTACTCCCTTGAAATCATTCAATGTTGAATTCTAAGTTATAGCATGTGGAACTGGAAAGCATCTAGTCTAACTTTCTTATTCTTCAAAGAAGCTAACTGAGGACTCAGGTTTCCCAAGGTCATATGGGAATAGGGAGCTGTAACAGTAAGCATCCTATCATGCCCAGGATGGCTGCTAGTGCAGGTTCTTTGATCTGCTTTTCTAAAGGAAAGCAAATTAAAAGGGGTTAACAATCTTATTTTAATCAAACATATATCATTTACCTAGTTCAGGGGGAAAAGTCAGTGCCCTGAACTTCAGAGAATACAAACAAATTACAAGCAAACAAAAAAACACAGACAGAGAAAACAACACAGTTCAGCAAACCAACAGACAGGGCTTCTAGCTGTCTGACCACTATATCCATACCTAGTTAGTTACCAAAGAGAAAAGCACTAACATCTGGGTTTTCAAAGCCGGGGGGCTCAATGGCTGCCCAGAGTCTCATTTGGTCAAATCACACAACTCTTCCCAAAGTAGCCCCTAAAGCAAAACCTCACTTCAGAGGTACACATAGCCTTCTCCAGGGTCAGAGAACATCACAACCCTCGTGACCCACTGCCCAATCACAAAGTAACAAGATATGAGCATTCCTGAAAAACAAGCCTCCCACCACACGCTTTATGTGACCACATTCAGTTTATTAGGGAGCAGAGTATATTTTCAAATCAGGAAAGGTCATCAAATTCACTTAAGCCTATGAAGGGGCAGGGAAGATCTTCAGATTCCCATTACTATTACAGGAACAGAGTCAGAAATTCAAACTCAAGTCATCAGACTCAAGCTTCAACACCATTTCCACTCTCCTATGCCTCCTCACTCTTCTCTTTGTCCCCAGACTTTCCAGCTATTTTTTCAATACATGAGAGTGCTGGTGCTCATCTGAATTCATGGCACTTTGCTCACTAACCAATACAAATTTAGGATATGGTTTCTTATTAGGACATTCTGTTAGTGATGGGTTGGGTATTGTTTTTCTTTTGAATTAATATGCATTATATGAAACTGGAATCAAATTAAATATGTTTGTAATTCTGTGCTGAAAAGTGTCTGAAAAATGAGCTGCTTGAGGTTGCATCAGTCCGTCTTTGTCCAGGTTGATTCTCCCCCCAAAATCAAAGAGAACTCAAATATTCCATCAGTTAAACACCAGCCAAATGAATCCATTGGCATTCTCATGATGACTTGATCTTGTGTTCATCTGAAGGCACTTGATGCTTATAGAAACCAATAAATGAAATCAGATTAGGAGCTTTGGAAAAATGCAGACTGCTGCAGATTTTCTCAGCACCAGCTCAGTGATTATTTAAAGCCTGATTCACTCCTTCAGTAAACACAGCAGTATTCCCACACAACAAACTGTATACAAAAAAGAAAAGATAAAAACATTCGTGTAGACTCTGGCTCAGCTGACTTGCCTGGGGCTCAGTCATTTCTACTAGGAGGGTAGTCTGCACTCAGGTGGTGGACCCCACATTGGCCCCTGCTTTCCTCAGTCATTTTTTTTAATTTTGCTGGAAGAATCATTCAGAAACAGTCACCCAAGCCACTAATCTTTGCAGGGTCTTTTCTTCCATCCCCAGGCTGTGAAACACTGCAAATTTAGTGAGGTCAAAACCTAAAGGAGATAGGACTGTCCAAGTCCCACGAGCCTAGCAAAGGATCAAATTCTATTGCAAATTTGGATGCTACACCAAATTTGGATATGGTGTTACTAATAATAAGCCACATTTTCACAGCATTCTGTTTTCTCTAGAGCCAGCACTTAAGAATAGTATTGTAGCTACTGTCATGCACATACAAATGAAAAGGAAACAGGAGATCAAAAGGTGAAATGCCTTGCCCCAAGTGCTAACAGCTAATAAGTGGTGGACCTGGTGTTTGAGCCCAAATATCCTGGCTGCAGATCTAGACCTCTTTCCCCTACATCCCACCACCTCAGAGGCTGCAATCTTCTTGTAACGTTTTTTGTGCCTTTAGCATCTGTCCCAGGCACTTATTTATTCATGGTAATAATAATAATTCACACTTATATCGTGTTTTAAAGCTTACAAAGCATTTAATATGCACAGTCTCATGTCGATCTTCATAGAGACTCCTTAAGATAGAGGCACTTCACATCCCTATTTTATAGATGAGGTGTCTGGGCTCAGAGAGGGTAAATTGTTTGTCTAGCATTACCCGGCCAGTCAGTGTCTGAGCTGGGACTTGAACTGAGCTTCTCCAGTTCTCTTATTCTTGTGTTGATTTCAGGCCCAGCCAGCCCTGATGGCCCTGACAACCACTACATCCCCATGTTCTTGGTATTGCTCCATTATCTCTTCAACTTGGCTTCTCCCACATTTTATGCACTACAACCACATTTCCCAGCTGGCTGCACTATTTGGGACTTCTCTGACCACCATGATCTGGAACCTCATCAACTGGGAAATCCATCATCTTGCAAGATGGAATCAGCCTTGGTATTCATACCTCATTATTACTCTATGCCCCTCTGATTGGAGGATGGAGCTGTGAACTCCAAAACTCTAAGAATGGGGTTCAAGACAGATGGCTCCTCATTTCCCATCTGGCTGCACTACTTTAGGATTTCTTTGACTTCACCATGCCCCTGAGTGGGGTATTTCCCCCCTCCACCTTCCCCACCCCCACTTTGAGCTTCCTTTAGTATTGTCTTCCCCCATTATATTATGATCTGCTTGAAGGGACTTTTTTCTTTCTTCCCTATTTGTATCTCCAGGGTTTAGCACACAGTCTGGCACATAGCAGGTATTAATAAATATTTACTATGGACCACATCCTGCATGGGCATTTAATAAATGTTTATTGAATTGCTTTGTTGGATTAACTTGGGAAAGTTTGTCTTTCCTGTCTTTCATGCAGTGTTCTAACACTTTTAGTAAAAGACTCCTAGAATGTGTTACATGGAAAACCATCCCTGCCTTTGAGAATGACTTTAGAGAAATCAATTTCCAAAGCACAATATGTAGGGGGTGGAGCCAAGATGGCAGAGTAAAAGCAGGGACTTGCTTGAGCTCTCCCCCAGAACCCTCCAGATACTTGTAAAAAAATGACTCAAAACAAATTCTAGAGCAGCAGAACTCACAAAATGAGAGAGTGGAACAGATACCCAGCCCAAGACAGCCTGGAAGATCAACAGGAAGGGTCTATCACACTGGGCTGGGAGCAGAGCACAGTCCATCATGGGCCATGCTAGCATAGACAGGGCCAGAGCAGGACTCAGGGGACTAGATCACTGACAGCTGTGGGAGTTTTCAGACTTTTTGGTCCACAAATGCCAAAGACAGCATAGAAGATCAGTGGGGAAATTCTGTCAAACCTGGGTGAGAGAGGAGCATGGTCAAGTCCCAGCCCTGGGGCTGCAGAGTTGGCAATGGTAGTGGCTGCTTCTGGAGCTCTGGGCCCACAGATGGTATGGGGATCAAGTGGTTGACAAGAAAGGGATTGCAGGGATCTCCTTGCTGGTGCTGAGATAGGATTCTCTTGTTTTGCACTGCTTGGATCTGGGTCACAGTCCTGGGTGGTGGTCCTGTGGTGAGGAGGAGCGCTGGAGTTTGTGGAGTTTGTGATGCAGTGGAGAGGGAATCCTCCTCACAGTTACAAGGGAGAAAAGAATTCTTGTGGTCACTCACAGACCAGATCACAGGCCAGGAGAGTAGTAAACACCTCTCCTTTGATCATACTACCTTAAAAGAACTGAAAATTTACAGGCCCCTAGAAGCATACCTGAAAACAGCCGCACAACCCCCTGAAGTTTGGGACAGGACAATTCACCCCCCCCTACACACATACACTCACTGGAAGCAGAATCCTACCTGAACAAAGAATTAGAAAGTCAAGTATTTGACTGGGAAAATAAGCAAACAGTGGGGGAAAGATCAGACTATAGAATCTTACTTTGGTGACAAAGAAAACCAAAACATACTACCAGAAGAAGACAACAAAGTCAAAGCTCCTACATCAAAAGTCTCCAAGAAAAATATGAATTGGTCACAGGCCATGGAAGAACTCAAAAAGGATTTTGAAAATCAGTAAGAGATATAGAGGAAAAATTGGGAAGAGAAATGAGAGTGATGCCAGAAAATCATGAAAAATGAGTTCACAACTTGCTAAAAGAGATCCCAAAAATACTGAAGAAAATAACACCTTAAAAATAGACTAAGTCAAATGGCAAAAGAGGTCCAAAAAGCCAACAAGAAGAAGAATTTCTTAAAAAGTAGAATTGTCCAAATGGAAAAGGAGGTCCAAAAGGTCACTGAAGAAAATAATCCCTTAAAAATTAGAATGGAGTAAATGGAAGCTAACAACTTTATGAGAAATCAAGAACTTATAAAACAGAAGCAAAAGATTTTTTTTAAAAGAAGATGATGTGAAATATCTCATTGGAAAAACTACTGACATGAAAAATAGATCCAGGACAGATAATGTAAAAATTATTGGACTACCTGAAAGCCATGATAAAAAAAAAACCTAGACATCACCTTTCAAGAAATTATCAAGGAAAACTGCTGTGATGTTCTAGAATCAGAGGGTAAAATAGAAATTGAAAGAATCCACTGATCACCTCTTGAATCCCAAAAGGAAAACTTCTAGGAATATTGCAGCCTAATTCCAGAGTTCCCAGGCCAAGGAGAAAATATTGCAAACAGTTAAAAAAAAAAAACAATTCGAGTATTGTGGAAACACAATCGGTATAACACAAGATCTAGCAGCTTCTACATTAAGGTATAAGAGGGCTTGGAATGTGATATTCTGGAGGTCAAAGGAGCTAGGATTAAAACCAAGAATCACTTGCCCAGCAAAACTGAGTATAATACTTGAGGGGGAATAATGGATATTCAAAACCCAATATGCATTAGAATGGCATATGGTAAACACAGTTGGACTCTAAGAGGTTGCCTTTGATAATCATGTAGACATGACAGAGTAGCCAAGAAACTGAGGTCCATTTGGTGTGAGATCCAAAGAACCTGGAAAATGAGATGAAGTCCTTGGAAACTGAACTGAGAGCCAGTATGTTAGTGGATTTGTTGTCTCATTGATGTGGGCACTTCTCCAAAGAACCAAACATGGCCTATCAATGCTCATGACGTTCTTGATCACTTTATCCCACAAATCCTTCACATAAGGGCCAGTGCTGGAAATGTCCCAATAAGTCTCAGAATCTTGTGATTACCAAGTCAACCCAAGGGGAATCTAAGAGCTGGGAGACTTGCAATAGATCTCACTATTCCATGACTACCAATCTAGTCCAAGGAGTATTAAATACACTATACTAGGTTCAATAAACCATATTGGAGACTAGGAACATAAAGACAAAAATAAAATAGCCCCCAAAAACTCACTTTCGACTGCCCTAGTGCATTTTAAAAGAGAAAGCTGGTTGGCTATTTATCAATGAGTTATAAACTCTTAACTGGGCAGCAACTAAGTTACAAAAGTGGTAGCTCTGTGCCAACCAGGTGGGAGAAAGAACTGAGGCTGTTATATATGCAATCAACACAAAATCTTGATGAGATTTCACTCTCCAAAATCACTCCTCACTACCATACATATACACGCATGTGCACATACACAGAAAGACACAGACCCCATTAGACTGCTCTTTGTGAGCTCTTCTCCTTAATCTGTCCTGATATTCTAGAACCAGAGAGTAAAATAGAAATTGAAAGAATCCACTGATCACCTCTTGAAAGAGATCCCCAAAGGAAAACTTCTAGGAATATCATAGCCAAATTCCAGAGTTCTCAGGTCAAGGAGAAAATATTGCAAGCAGCCAAAAAGAAACAATTCGAGTATTGTGTGACTATCTCAGATATCTACCTGTGTGACTATGGATAAGTAGGTCAATCCAGTGCATAGAACATTGGACCTAGAGTCAGGAATATCTGAGTTCAAATCCAGCCTCAGAGACTCACTAGCTTTGGGACTCCAGGCAAGTCACTTAATCTCTGTCTGCCTTGGTTTCCTCATTTGTAAATGGGGATCATTATAGCACCTACCTCTCAAGTTAATTGTAAGGATTGAATAAAATAATATTTGTAAAGCACTTAGCACAGTGCCTGACACATAGTAGGTGCTTAAAAGTTCTTGGTGCCTTCTCTCATTTTCTTCAGCCAACTAACATTTTTAAGTGCCTACTGTGTGCCAGGTATTGTGCTAAATTCTAGAGATATATAGAAAGACAAAAGACAGTCTCTGCTCTCAAGGAGCTCACAGTCTAATGGGGAGAAAACATTCAAATAATTATCAAGATAATTAAATTATCAAATAATTAAACAAGATCTAGACAGGATAAATTGGAGGTGGTCTCAGAATAAAGTCACAAAGATTAAGCAGGACCTGGAAAGACTACACTTTACTTCCATAGGTTTCAATTTCCTCATCTATAAAATGGAGAGTTAAATTAGAGGATCTCTAAGGTCCTTTCTAATTCTAAATTTATTATCCTATGATTGCCTTCCCTCTAATTTCATCTATGTAAGGGGAGGGAATCTGGGTGGGGAGGGAAAGGTGAGATCCGGACCAATGAGATCTGTACAAATTTGTCCTTCCAGAAGGCACCAGGGGAGACTATGAGTCTTGATTGCTTATTAGTTTGTTTGTTTAGTGGAGATGTTCATTTCTCTTCCTTTTATACCTGTTTATCATTAGGACCAAGTTGCTATATTTCCATGCTGATACTATTTATGGCATATGTGGAAGAGACTACATTTTGAGTTGCTAGGCAATGTGAATATAAGCAACATCTTTTCACTTTTCACCCAACTCTTGATTACTCATGCAAATTAGAGATGTACCTCAGCCTGGATAAACTAAAGCTGCAGATAATCCAAAAATAATGTTTCCGATTTCAGAAGAGAGCATGTATTTTTCATCATATTTGCCTTCCAAATAGTTTCTTAGACATAAATACTCAACAAGTATTTAGTGAGGACTTTGTATTTAAGCAGCTTTGCTATCAAAGGCATTGTTGGTAGGGGTGTGGACTAGGGGCATCCTGGGTGACAAGGATCATTCATTAAGTAGATGATTCGTTATCATCTGAAAAACTACTGAAAAACTACCCTCTTTGTATCTTCAGGATTTTTATCACCAGGCTGGCAGAGTTTACAGCTAAGTATGTAGATATTCTTACAAGTATGTTAGAGAGGACTCTGTCATTAGAAACATTTGAAGGGGACTTCTGGGTCATGTGATGAAAAGATGAAGACTACACATTGTCTCCAATCCTCACAACTTCTCAAAACTCCACAAAATAGGAATTATGTGTAAGAGATAAAGCAATTTATCTCTTTCCATAGTCTATGACACTAGGAACCTTAAAAAGGTAATATTCTGATGAACTGACAGCAAAGAAGTCTAATTCCCAATCACACTATGCACTAGATCTGGCAGGGCTACACCAGCCTACTCATAGGTTTGCAACAGAACTCAACTCTACCTCCTTTCTCTCAGTCTTACCAAAAGACAAAAATTTGCCCTGAATGAGAGAGTACTGCTGCCATATCCATCAGAAAGAAAACTGAGGAAGAGAGGACATTGGGTCAGGACAAGTTTGTAGAGCTGCATGACATTCTATTAAACCTAAAAGAAAGAGCCAAGACGGGACCAATTCTGTCCCTCAAGAAGTTACTTGGAGACAGAGATAGAGTCTAGGAACTGGGAATTGCCCAGCTTTGGAGGAGGCTGAAACAGCTTTGACATACAGCCACCTAGGGAAACTGCCATTCAAAAGTAGTGAGTCAGAAAGTTAACAATAGGAAAAATAAATAAAATAAATTAAAAATAATGAAATAACCAAAGATCTCAGGAAAAAATACTCAATGAAACATTTTGAGCATGAGCAGACAAAGCAACAAAAAAGATATTAATAACAGGAGGAAATGTGGCCTCTAGATCAGCAAAGCTCTTCCAGACATCTATGAATAAATATTGTAAGACCTTTGTCTTTTTCTTTAAAAATGAATTAATATTTGATGAAGGAGAGGATCCTGTGGATTCCCAACGGAGCATACAACTTCATCAGCATGTTCCTTAAGGATTTCATTTTGCATGGTTTCATTCAGAAGGGAAATAAGAATTGCAAAAGTAGAATTTATGTCTTACAATCAGAAATTATTGACAGAATAGATAAAACTTTAATCCACAGTGACCAGTCTCACCAAGGAAACAAAAGAGAGAATAACTGATTGGGAATACAAAAATTTTAAAAAGTGAAAGACAATCTGGAAAAAGAGAAGCAATAGCAAAAACAATAAAATAAAACATGATCACCATACAAGCAAAACACATTCATCTCAATGACAGGATACATAGAGACAAACAAGAATTGCCCAGGTGACAGAGCCAGTTCATACAAGGTAGAGCCAAGTCTCAATTTTCAATGTATTTACCCTTCAGAAATATGTGAATGTTACAAATAAGAGTTTGAGTTACTGTTTTGTTGATTGTCTATACTTAAGAAAGTGATGAAGAAAATGTTAATAAGGAAGATTAAATTTAAAAGTGTTTCATAAGCATTTTTTTCTGGATAGCCAGCTATTAAACATAGAGAAGTCAATTTTAGCTCTCCTCGAACAACATCATACCTCAAGCAAAGAACTTGAGCGTCATGATGCAAGAAATAGTATAAGAAAAATGTCATGAAGTTCTGGACATAAGAAAACAAAGAACCAATCAAAAGAATTCACAGAGTGACTCCAGTGGGGGAAAGATACTATGCTGTAAACTCCAAATTGATTAACTTTAATAATTTCAATGGCAAACAAATTCAGCAAATGACCAGGAGAAATATATTCAAATATAAAAGCAAGGAACTAAACTATAATTTAAAGGATATGTCTTCAAATATAAGGAAAGAAACTAAAGAAAGCAAACTATTCTGTACCTAGCATATGGTACAGAAAGAATGGATCATGGGTTCCAAAGGACAAAGGAATTCAAGATGCATCCCAAAGTGACGCACACTGCAAAAGTGATCCTATTAATTTTTTAAAACATGAACCTTAAATTAAAGAAAGCTATCCAAGGCATCTTAAAAAAGGAAAATCAGACCTGAACACATTATTTTCTTTTCAAACATGTCAGACAGAAATATAAGAATGTAAAACAAATATACCACAAAAAAATGACAACCACAAAATAGCAACAGAGAGACTATTGAAAGATTTCTTTCTAAAAATACACAAGGACACTTACAGGAAAACAGAAGTTAAATAGAGGTGATGGTAGAGAAACAGGCCTGAAACATCATGGATTAAACCTCACAGCATCCCACATACGGTTGAATCAGTGTTTTCACAGGATGAAATTACAGAATGGGAGAGCACCCAAAAAGAGAGAGGGTAAGAAGAAGATGAAGAGGAATATTTGAGCACCCCTTTTTAAGTAAAAGATTGACAATGAAGGGAATATAATTCCTATAGTTAGAAAGAAGAGAGTCTACAGAAGAATGGTTGCAGGCAAAAGGGGTGATTGAAGCTGGCAGAAAATCTTTCTTCAGTGGTAGGAAAGAGTACCATTGATTAATGCTCCCATAGAGAAAGAAAATGTATTATAAAAGAAGAAATTATGACTTTACACCAGGAATAATCTGCAGGGCTTTGTTATTTAGAGACACCAGTCATCCTACCTAAGGAGAAGGGAAACAAAATTCTTGGTGGTAACCAGCAGCCAGAAGTGTGGGAGGGCATGGAGCCAATGAGGAGATTTCATGGCAAATGGGGGAAGACATATCCATGCAAGGGACAGAAGCTAGTAATGAAATGCAATCAAGAGCAGAGGAAAGTTCCTTTAGGGCTTCAAATCTCACAAAAATACAGAAAAACACATCTCCTGCTGAAGGCAGCTCGGCAAGAAGGGCTCATCGCAGCACACTGGGAGCTGAAAGCAGCCCAGCCTGAAACCACTGCTTGACCCTGGGGTGGCCAGGATGAGCTGCAGCTGGAGCTTTCAGGAGAGTGGATCAGCAGCAGCTGTGGCAGTTTCCAGAATTATCAAGCCATAAGAAACAAGGACTAAGTGAAAGGTCAGTGGAACTCAGCTAAATTTCAAGGAGAAAAGTGGTCCAGCCAAACTGCCTCCAGGGCAAGGAAGTGGCAGAAGCTGCTGCCCTGCACCTGCCTCCATGTGGTTGCTTCAGAGCTTCCGGCCTGCAGACAGCAGGGGGGCCAAGCAATCATTCAGATGCTAAGTGCTCTTGCCTTGAGCAGCCTGGATCTGGATTATGATCTTGGGTGGTGGTCCTGGGGAGTGTTTTCAGTGAGCCAAACCTGGTGAGGGCTACAAAAAACGGCAGCCTCCTAATAGCCCCGGCAGCTGCAAAAACCCCAGGAATTTGGGACAAAGCTCTCCCCTCTGAAAGCAGAGTTCTACTGTGGCTCAAAAATCAAATTAGTTGACTGGCAACATGAGCAGGCAAAGGAAGCAAAACAAGCTCAGCAATCCAACTTTAGATTCCTTTTTTGGGAACAAAAAGGATCAAAGCATGGAACAGGAGGAAGAAAACACAGTCAGAACTCCTGCACCAAAAGCATCCAAGAAAAATGTAAGATGATTACAGGTCCTAGAGGAGCTTAAGAAATATTTTGAAAACCAAATAAGAGAAATGGAGGAAAAATTGGGAAGAGAAATGAGAATGATGCAAGAAAATCATGATAAGAGAGTCAACACCCTGACTGAAGAAAATAACACCTTAAAAAATAGATTAACTCAAATGGCAAAAGAGGT
>CM053582.1:522553246-522573789 GCA_028627135.1 Pseudochirops cupreus | reverse complement strand
TCCTGAAGACTATCCAAGTTTATATTCATTATTGCCATAATACTATCTATCCATCTTATCCTTGGCTCTCCCTTTTCCTTTTGCCTTTGGTCTTTTCCAATGAGCTCCATCTTCTCATTATGTGGTTAAAGTATTTAAGCTTCAACTTGAGTATTTGACCTTTCAATTAATAGTTTGGATTAATTTCTTTACGTAGTAACTGAGTTGATCTCCTTGCTGCCCAAGAGACTCTCCAAAGTCTTCTCCAAGCATCACAATTCAAAAGCATCAGTTCTGTGTCTCTCAGCTTTCCCTATAGTCCAGCTCTCACTGCCATACATTGCTACTAAAAAAAACATAGCTTTGACTGTTATGAACCTTTGTCAGTGAGGTGCTGTCTCTGCTTTTTAGTATGCTGTCCAGATTTTCCATAGCTTTCCTTAAAATGGAAAAGTGTCTCTTAATTTCATGGCTTCAGTCACCACTTCCAGTGATCTTTGAGTCCAAAAATATAAAATCTGACACTGCTTCCATTTCTTCTCCTCTATTTGCCAGGAAGTAATGGGACCAGTTGCCATAACCTTATGGTTTGATGTTAAGCTTCAAGACAGATTTTATGCTGTCCTCTCTCAGCCTCCTCAAGAGACTTCTTAATTTGTCTTCACTTTCTGCCATCAGAGTAGTATCATCTGTATATCTGAGACTGTTGATATTTCTCCCAGCAACCTTAATTCTGACTTTTGATTAGACCCCTGGCATTTCTCACAATGTACTCTGCATATAAGATAAATAAGGGGACAACATGCAGCCTTGTCATACTCTTCCCAGTCTTGTTGGGAAAAGCTGTCCCACGTTTGGTTTTAATTTTTGCTTCTTGAACTGCATACAAATTACTCAGTAGACAAGTAAGATGATCTGGTACTTCTGTTTCTTCAAAAACTTGTAACATTTTGTGGATATCCAGGCAGTTAAGAGCTTTAGGGCAGTCAATGTAGCAGAAGTAGTTGGTTTTCTTTTCTGAAACTCTCTTGCCTTCTCCATAATCCAGCAAATATTTACAATTTGATTTCTAGCTCTTCTGTTTCTTTGAAAACCAGCCTGCTCCTCCAATAATTCTCAGTTCATATATCACTAAAGCTTAGCTTACAGAATCTTAAGCATCACCTTACTGGTGTGTGAAATGAGCACAACTGTTTGGTAATTTGAACATTATTTTGCATTGCCCTTCTTTAGGATTGGGGTGTAAACTGATCTTTTCCAATCCAGGAGCCACTGTTGAGTTTTCTAAATTTGTTGTCATATTGAATACAACACTTTAACGGCATCTCCTCTTAGGGTTTTAAATGGCTCCGCTGGAATTCTATCACCTCTGCTAGCCTTATTGTTAGCAATGCTTCCTAAGCCCCACTTGACTTCATTCTCCAGGATGTCTGGCTCTAGATCAGCAACCACACCATTGCGGTTATTGGTGATGTTAAACCCTTTCTTATATAGTTCTTCTGTGTATTCTTGCCACCTTTTCTTGTTCTCTTCTACTTCTGTTATTTCTCTACTATTTTTTGTTTTTTATCATGTGAATTTTTATATGAAATTATCCCTTGAAATTTCCCATTTTCAGGAAGATATCTCTTGTCTTTCCAATTCTATTCTTTTCTTCTATTTCTTTGCATTGTTCATTTAAGAAAACCTTCTTATCTCTCCTTGCAATTCTCTGGAATTTTGCATTCAGTTGGACATATCTTTCCTTTTCTCCTTTCCTTTTCCTTTTGTCCTTAGCTATTTGTAAAGCCTCATCAAACAGCCATTTTGCTTTCTTGTTCTTTTTCTTTGGGATGTTTTCTGTTGCCACATCCCGAACAATATTGTGAACTTCTGTCCCCAGTCCTTGAGTACTCTGTCTACCAGATCTAATCCCTCAAATCTACTCATAACTTCCACTTCCTATTCATAAGGGATGTTATTTAGGTTGTACCCACATGGTCTTATGCTTTCCCCTACTTTCTTCAATTTAAGTCTAAATTTTGCAATAAGAAGCTCATGATCTGAGCCATAGTCAGCTCCCGGTCTTGTTTTAACTGACTGTATAGAGCTTCTTTACCTTTGACTGCAAAGTATATAATTAAGCTAATTTTGATATTAACCATCTGGTGATGTCTACACACAGAGTTGCCTTTTGTGTTGTTGAAAAAAAGTGTTTGCTATGACCAGCAAATTATCTTGTCAAAACTCTGTTAGTTTCTGCCCCGCTTCACATTGTATTCTAAGACCAAACCCTGTTATTCCAATTATCTTTTGACTTTTCACTTTAGCATTCCAATCCCATATGATGAATGTGACTTTCTTTTTTTTTTTTTGAGGGGGGATATAATTTCTAGAAGATGTTGTCAATCTTCATAGAACTGGTCAACTTTGGACTCTTTGGTTTTAGCTGTTGGAGCACAGACTTGGATCACTGCCATGTGGAATGGTTGGCCTTGGATTCAAACAGATATCATTCTATTGTTTTTGATATTATACCCCAGTACTGCTTTTTTTACCCCTTTATTGACTGTGAGGGTTTCTAAGGGCATCTTGTCCATAGTGGTATGTATAGTGATCATCTGAATTAAACTTACCCATTACAACCCATTTAAGTCCATTGATAGCCAAGATGTCAGTATTTAATCTTTCCATCTTCTGTTTGACGCCATGCAGCTTACCTCGGTTCCAGATCTTTTTACAGGTTTCTGTGCAACATCGATCTTTACAGCTTCATACTTTCCTTTTCTCACATCCACAGCCAAGCTTCCTTTCAGCTTTGGCCCATTTGCTTCATTAGTTCTGAAGCTACTTGGAGTTGCCCTCCATTCTTCCCCAGTAGCACTATTGGCCACCTTACCTGAGAGATTCATCTTCTGGTGTCATATATCTTATCATTTTGATACTGTCCATGGGGTTTTCTTGACAAAAATTCTGGATTGGTTTGCCATTTCCTTTTCCATTGGATCACTTTTTGTTAGAATTTTCTATTGTAACCCATCCATCTTGGGTAACCCTGCAGTGTATGGCTCATAGTTTCATTGAGCTACACATGCCAAGAAACTGAATGACTTCCATTTGAATTGTCTTAGGAAGATTCTGAAGATCACCTTGCAAGATAAGGTACCTGACACTAAGGTCCTTTTTGAACTGAACTGCCAAACATTCAAACTCTGCTGCAGAGAGCACAACTCTGATGGGGTGGCCATGTTGACAATGTATACTTGCTTGAATGACAAATGTATACCTGCCTAAAAGACTATTTTACAGAAAACTCACACAAGGAAAGTGCTCACATGGTGGTCAGAAGATGTGATACAAGGACACTCTTGAGGTCACTCTGAAGAACTTTGGAATTGATTATGTTTCATGGGAGACACTAGCACAGGACTGCCCAACATATCATACCCACATTAAAGAAGGCACTGTGCTCTATGAGCAAAGCAGAATTGAAGTAGCTCAAAAGAAATGCGAGATGAGCAAATTTAGAGAATCCACCCCAAATGTAAACATGGACATAGGTTGTGTCCAACCTGTGGTAGAGCATTCCAAGCTCATATTGATGTGATCAACCATAGTCAAACAAACTGTCACTTGACTCTAACATAGGGATGTCATTTTGGTCCTCTTTAAGAACAAAGGATAATAACCAACTAACCAAATAGAACTCTAAGGCTTGCAAAAGACTTTACATGGGTTACATTGTTTGATCTTCACTATAACCCTTTGAGCTACTATTACTCCTATTTTACAAATGAGGAAACTAAGGCTAAGTGAGGTTAAGTGACTTGCTGAGGGTCATATAACCAGTAATCAGAGACAGAATTTAAATCCGTATCTTCCTGACTGTTAAGTCCAACACTCTATGTATTCTATCATCTGGCTATCAAATATAGTTACACCAAAAAAGGAGCAGAGGAGATGACTACAATAGACATTTCAAAGGAAAATTCACTGGATTTTGTAATTGACAAGATTAAGATGGGATGGTGATGGAGGAGGTGTCAAAGTTGACCCTCATCCATGTAATTGGGAAAATGGTGGTGCCATTGAAAGAAATAGGGAAGTCCAAAGGGATAATCAAATTTGGGTCATAGATCTTGAAATGAAAGGGACCTAAGAAGTCATCTAGTCCTACTACCTTCATTTTACAGAGGAAGAAACTAAGCCCTATGTAGGAAAAGTGACTTAGCCCATTGGCAGGAAGAGGCAGAGCTGGGATTTGAACCTTGCTTCCCTGATTCCAAAGATAATGTACTTTCAGCTGAACCACACTACTTTCCTGTATGATGAGGTGGGTTCTTAAAATTTGGGGTGATGACAGGAAATCAAGTGGTAATGTCCATAAGCATGATTGAAATGCTAGACTGGATCTAAAGAGGAAGGTCAGGTTTCAAGATTGAGTCATTCATATGTAAGAGATAACTGAAACTGGGGGAATGGATGAAAGCTTTGAGAAAATAATAATAACAATCATAATAATATACAGCAGAAGTCGACTTATGACTCTAAGGTCCATAAGGAAAATCAGGATCTAACAAGAGATAGGGAAAAGTAGTCAGCAAAGTAGGAAAAACAGGATAGGATAGAGACATGTAAGCCAAAAGGATGAGAGGGTTAGGAGGGTAAGGTGAGCAATGATGTTCCATCTAGAGGAGTCAAGGATGAAGACTGAGAAAAAGTTATATGATTGGTGAAGTTTGGGTCTAAAGGTGAGATTAAAAAGTTAGAATATAACTATCACCAATATTAGCTAGCATTTGCACACTCTTTTCAGGTTCACAAACCACTTTACATCTATTATCTCCTTTGAGCCCCACAACAATACTGTTCAGTAGGAGGTAGTATTATTATCTTCATTTTACAGAAGGGGAACATTGAATAACTTCCCAGAGTTGCAGAGCTAGTAAGTGTCTGAGGGTTAAAATTCATGTCTTCCCCAACTCTACTCTCCACTACACCATCCAGCTGTCTCATATTAAGTAATAGTGGGTGTAAATCATTTGATAAGTTTGGCAGCTTTGCCAATGGGGAAAGAAAAAGGAGAAATATAAGCCTGAGGAAATAATGAGGACAAATAAAGTATTTTGTTTGTCACTTTATGTGTATGCTCCCCATCATTCCTGTTCCATTTCCTCAAAACAAGGTTGTTACAAAGAAAAACCCTAAATGGCTTCAGGAGTGCTAACTAGCTAGTCTTCCTTCCAGCTCCAATGCTCTTTGATTCACTTTGCTCCATGGAGGGTAGTGTGCTGAGTGAGATCAATGAGCAGTACTCACGTATTACCAAGAAATCTCATAATCAGTCTGAATGAGTATTGTCCTAGACTTTAATCAGCATAAAGGAAATCAAGCTTTCTTTTGATATAGATGGGAGAGAACCTGCTACAGTGATGCCCATGGGGTTACCTTTATTTGCCTTTTTTTCCTCTCCCCTAAAATGGACATAATAAGAGCATCCACCTCACAGGATTGTCCTGAGGGTCAAATGAGGTAATAGTTGTAAACTGCTTAGCACAGTGCCTAACACATAGTAAACATTATATGCATGTTATCTATTTATTTCTAATTATTATTACTATTATTATGGCCTCTCAGATCATCTTCCAATTCTCTGATTCTGTGCCTTGCCTGGAGTCTCACACCGTACCAGAAAATTGAATTCACGCATCTTTTGACTTGATACTATGTGGCCCTACAATGACATCTGTGCAAATATCAGGTCTTATTTCAATTACTGAGTCAGGTGATCTCATAGTTAATGCTTCCACAGGAGACAGTAAACTTTTTTTCATAATTTTAGAGTTAGAAGAGGTGATGGGGTTCATCCAGTCCAACGCATACTTGAACCAGAATTCTGCCAGAATTAGAGTTCTTAACCTAGGAACCCTCCTCTCTTGGGGATCTGTGGACAGGTTTCAGGGTGGGTCTATGAACTTGGTTGGGAAACAAAATTGAATCTTTATTTTGACTAACCTTCAACTCAAACTTAGCATTTCCTTTAGTCATTTAGAAACATTATTCTGAGAAGGGTCCTGTAGGTTTCACCAAACTACCAAAGGGGTCCAGCACACACACACACACACACACACACACACACACACAAACACACACCTTCTCTTCCCCAGAGCAAGTGTCATCAGGCTTTCTGAATAGTCCTCAAGTAACACAATCTTCATTCCCCTCAGTTTTCCACCTCTGTTTCTCTAACCCATGTGACTATCCACAGTCCTGGGGTTAACAAAGAATGAGTCTCAATTTGCCCCTGATCCTTGGTCACTTATAGATTCATAGGGTTTTATAAATCTTTATAAATCTTTTAGGTTTTTATAGATCTTGAGGGTTTTTAGGACCTACATGTGGTATAACTTTCGTGGACCTATAGTTTGGTCCACCAAACTATATCTGATTATTTTGAGCAGGGACCTAGGCATTTGTAAATTGCAAACACCATGACAAATAGCCATAAACCATATACACCTGGCAGGAAAGTTTGAAAGTCTATTTTGGTAACACTCCAAAATGAAATTCAGGAGACTTGGGTCAAATCCCAGTTCTGCTACTAATGACCTTAGGCGCATACCTTATCTCTCTAAGATACAGGGATACTTGGGTTCAAATTCTAACTCAGACATTTGCTAATTGTGTAACCTAAGCAAATAAGTTAACTTCCCATGAGATAACAATGTTCGTGCAACCTACCTCCCAGGTTTTGTTTTTTTCAGGAAAGCAAGTTATTTATGGATATATCATAAGCTTACACAATTAGAGCGGGAAGGGACCTTAGAACTCATTGAGCCAAAGCCTTCATTTTATAGGTGAATCTGAGGCTCAAAGAAGATTAACCAATTTATCCAGCATCACACAGCTTACTAGCTATGAGGCTAGATTCTAAGGGAATTTTTAATGAATATCTCAACTCCAAGTCAGTACTCTAGCCACAAGACCATCCCCACCACCTCTACCATCATCATCATCATCTTCATCACCATCATTATCACCATCATCATTACCACCTTCATCACCACGATAGCTAGAATGTATATAATGCTTTAAAGTTTGAAAATACTTTACATATTTTAACTTATTTGATCCTTACAATGACCCTATGAGGTAGGTACTATTATAATTTCTATCTTCAGAAATGAGGAAACTGAGGCCCTGAGAGTTTAACTCACTTGCCCAGAGACATAGCTAAGGCATGTGAGAGGAAGAATTTTAACTCAGTTCCCTCCTGACTTCAAGTCCCGCCCTTCTATATCCACCAGCCGCCTATTTGCTACAGAACATACTAAAGTAGTTTCTATAAAATGGGGGATGGGACATGATGGTAGAGCTCTGAAATCCTTGAGAAAAAGGCAGACCAATAGAATGAATAGAGATTGAAATGTTCCAGTTCAATTCTTTGGCTCTGCTACTAACTTGCCATGTAATCTTGGAGAAATCATTTGACATTTATACCTCAGTTTCCTTATCAGTTTGTCTTTGAGCTACTTATCTCACAGGATTGTCATAAGGATCAAACCAGCTTTCTATCAAAGTCCGCCTAGTAGTGAACTGGGCCACCTTTTGAACACACTTTTTTTCAAAGACTTGATACATGACCTTGATAGTGGACCCCCATTTCCTCCCCAAAGCAGGCAAAGATACTGGAATTCTGCACAATGTATTTGTTCTTAAGATAGAATCAATTGATAACTATTACTAAAAATAGGTTAATATAATATATACTAATATGTAATAGGATAATATATGTTATGATATGATATGACATGTCATGACATAACATAACATAACATGACACGATATAATATAAATAAGAATACATCATAAACATTTACCAATCCATCACAAACCTGTCGCTCTCCTCTACCCTGAAAGTCCCCAGACGTTGGCTATACTAAAGGGCTCTAGGAAAACACAGCCTGAGTCCCCAGTGGAATAGGCAAAAATAGCCTAACAACCCACTTATTCCAGGAGGTTTGACTCATCAGTCACAGATGCAGGAACTTTGGAGTCTAGGTTCTGGTTCACCCACAACACAGGGACTAATTTGTGGGATTCTGCACTAACTGGAATTCAGTTGCTTTTCTAATCACTGTCAAGGATCTCTGACCCCATCTAGATAAAACTGACCCCAAAGGGCAGGGCTTATGGAACTGGAAGTCAGTGTAGGAGAGAAGCACGGCGCTTGTCTTTGCTCCTGTTGCCCTTGGGTATGTCCGTATTGCCTTAGGATCACACTTCTCTTGGCTTCCTGTCAGCTTACCTAGACCCGAACCCCCAAAAATAAGGAAAGGGGCAAAAGAGGGAGAGAAGTGGAAATATAAATGAGGAACCCAGAAATACAAAGGCCATGTGGGTGATGGGTAGCAGTTAACCTTCAAACCCAAGTCTCTTGACTCTAAACTCAAAGTTCATTTAATGGCCTCTTTCTTCTATACATCAAAGAATTATCATCTACAAATGATTATCTGGAATGAAATGAGGTGCTACAGAATCCACAGTGCTACACTAAGAAGGAAAATAGCATTTTAACAGGCTTCCTCCACCAATTGCCTTGTTTTAACCTGCCTGACCCTTGAGCACTTCTCCCCCTCTTGAACTTTTCCTTTCCAGTTAAATTCTGACGTCCAACAACCTGAACTCATTCCTCAGTGATCCCACCATACTCTCTCCAGCCCACTTATTGTCACTATTCCAACCCTGTTTTCCATCCCCACCTCACCCCCACTGACTGCACCTATAGGATCAAATATAAAATCCTCTGTTTCATATTCAAAACCCTTCATAATTTATCCCCCTCCTACCTCTACAGTCTTGCTATACCTCAATCCCCTCTGTGTACTCTGTGATCCAGTGGCACTGGTCTCCTTAATGCTCCTCACCACACTTCATGTCCTGATGTTGTTTGGTCACATCCAACTCTTCATGACTCCATTTGCGGTTTTCTTGGCAAAGATACTGTAGTGGTTTGCCATTTCCTTCTCCAGGTCATTTTACAGATGAGGAAAGTGAGGCAAACCAGGTTAAGTGACTTACCCAGGGCTACACAGTGTCTGAGGCCAGATTTGAACTCAGGAAGATGAGTCTTCCTGACTCCAGGCCTAGAGAACTATGCACTGTGCCACCTAGCTCCTCAATATGAGGCATTTTCAGGGCAGCTAGGTGGTGCAATGAATAGAGCACCAACCCTGGAGTCAGAAGGACCTGAGTTCAAATCCTGCCTCAGACACTTAGTACTTACTAGCTGTGTGACCTCTGTAGGAAGCCTTTACCAATCTTCCTTAATACCAAGGCCTTCTAAGATTGGTTCCTATTTATCCTACAAAAGTCTTGTTTGTATCTATTTGTTTATATGTTGCTTCCCCTATCCAACTGTGAGCCCCTTGAGATCAGGGCCTGGATTTTTGTTTTGTTTTGTTTTGGCCTTTCTTGGCATTCCATTGTTTTGCACAGTGCCTGGCACATACTAGGCCCTTTGTCAATGCTAGATGACCTGATTTACATGCGCTACTCTGAGCCAGAGACCATGAATAACACAGCTTTGGTGGGACATATAAAATTCATGCTGAACATACTGCTTAGTCGTTCCCCTGTTTGAGAGTCTGCTGTTAATTCAGAGTTTTTGAAATTATGCCTGTGCTTTTGTTACTGAACTCTTTGACTAACCATAGCTCTGAAAGATGCCTGATCTTCTCTTCTAAACCTTTAGTGTTTGGATGTCATATTAACTTTGACCTTATTGTGATAGATGACAAACTCTGATTTCTACCAAGCATTTTCCGGATTTTTCAGTTTTAGCCAAATAGGGAGTTCTGCAAGCAACCTGTGTTCCTGATTTTATAAAAGAAAAAAAATCTGCATATAAAAACAAGAAAACCTATCTGGTAGTCATATTTCAAGAGATAACAAGCTTATTTTAATAAATCCCATGATATCACATTTCTAGTCAGTTTGGGTTTGTTCCAGATCACTGTAATGAAATTTAGAAAATGAATTTTTACAAAAGCCTTTTAAAGGTTGTGTCATGAAAAAGTTTTTAAAAATTATTTTAAAAATACCAGTTTGTCAGGAGTCCAATTACTGAATATATAAATTGCCTGGAAAATTACATTGTCAAATCTGTGGGGTAGTGGTAGTGGTAGGATGCTCGTGGAGGTAGAAATTCTCTTCTCCAAGTCAGATCAGTAACTCCTGTGCAATTGAATCTTACTCAGACAGTTGCCAGGCACACTGAAAATTTAATTGGCTTACCAAAGTTTACCCTGCTAACTTAAAAGAACAGAAAAATCACTAGATTAGAGCTTGAAGGCATCTCCAACCCCTTTGTTTTACAGATGAGCATATGAGGTCCAGGGAAATCTAAGTGAACTACCTTCATGGTAGAGTGAAACAAAGATAGTAGAGAAGTAAATGGCCCTCTAGGGAGAGTTTATATAGCTTTTCTTGTGGATGTGCACTTAGAGGACCTAAATTATTGCAAGAGGAATCCTGGAGGTGTTGGATTGTGTTCCAAGCCTTCAGATTGAGCATTGATTATGGGAAAACAAATAATGATAAAGAGTACTTTAAAAGTTTGCAATTCAATTCTCATTCAATACTCATGACAAAACTGTGAAATCAGGGCTGTTATTATCTTCTTTTTTTTTTTTAACCAATGAGGAAGCTGCTGCTGAGTAAGATTAAGTTCCCAACCTAAGGCAAAATTGGAACTCAGATCTTCCTGACTCTTGAGTAGAAAAGTCTATCCACTAGACCACCAGATTCCCTAATCTTATTTTACTCAGTTGAGGATGTTTTCATCCCCAAAATGGCTTTAAAGTGCTGAAGAAAATATTAACTTGTCCAGGCTCGCAGAATGAGTAATTGCCAAGGGTTAAGACCAAACCCAGGATTTTCTGTGTGGATCTTCCCCTGGGCCAGCTTGAGGAAGGTGCCCCAGGTTGAATTTTTCAGATAATTAGGCTCAACAGCTCCAGACTTTTTCATCTCACTAGCTGCTTCTACTCTTTAAAACACCTACAGGGAGATTGCTCACCTCTTTCCTAATGGGAATCAGTGTACCAAGCAGAGACAAGGAAACAGAAGGCATACCAGGTAGACAGCAGGATTTTCCCACCCACCTCGAGCCCCGAGATAGACCGGCAGCTGCCCCCTAAGGCTACAACATTGCCTTGATGGATTTAGCCAGTTACCACAGGCATGCATGCCCCTCATCCTATGAGATGTAGTGCAAATAGACATACTTAGAAGAGGTTGATTATCTGGTTTATCAATTCAATTTGAATTTGATAAAATTTTTGGATAGAATAATATTGTGAAGATACTGTGTTATACGTAGAATTTTACTGCATATAAACTTTTGAACTTTCCAAACAGCTAATTCAACAGTTATTTATATTACAAACTTTTTTTAATAAAAAGTATTAACTAGAAGATTCAATTAAGTAAGAGCACCTTAAGTGTTCATGTATTGAAAATCCTATAGGGGAAGGAGGAGAGGCAGAGAGAAAGGAAAGGGAGAGGGGAAGAAGTGTATAGAGAGAGAGAGAGGGAGAGAGGGGGAGAGAGGGAGGGAAAGAGAGAGAAGAGGGAAGGGAGAGGAGAGGAGAAAGGAGGGGAGGAGAGAAAGGAAGAGAGGGGAGTCGAGGGGAAGGAAGAGAAGGGAGGGAGGAGGGGAGTGGAGTGGAGGGGAGGGGAGAAAGTAGGGAAGGAGAGGGAGGGAGAGAAGGAGGAGGTGAGGGGGAAGGAGGAAGAGAGACCTGGGTTTAAACCCTGCCTCTAATAGTTACAGCCATGAGACCCAAGGTAAGTCACTTAATTTCTCTAAACCCTAAACGACTGAGATGATAAATTATACATGAGCTGCAAATAGTACAATAGTTCTGACAGTAACAGAATCAGGAGTCCCTGACATTACTGTTACTCTTCTCTGGACAGAGAATGGGGGTGGAAGGTGAGTAATGAAGCTAAAAATGCAAAGGCATTAGTAGGCCCAGCCAGTGACTGTGAATCAGAAATTAAGATGACATTTCTGAAATAATGAAAATCAATGGAAAATATGATTCCATTTCTATGTACTTTAAAAAAAATCATTGAGTACAAGAAAAAAACAATTCTTTTTCTTCTCAAAAGAACTTGTGTGTTTTTTTAAAACTAACACAAACAGATTTTCTTTCCCTCTCACACCCTACCCCACTGAGGGGGGAAAAACCCTAAGTAACAAAAATGCATAGTCAGGCAAAACAAAATCCCTCACTGATGATGTCCTTAAAAATACTTTTTTCATTCCTTTCCTTGAGTGTTATCAGCTTTCTGTGAGGAGATGGATAACATGCTCCATCATTGGTGCTCTGGAATCATGGGTGATCATTGCTTTGATCAGAGCTATGTTTTTTGTTTTTGCTGTGTTGTTAGTGTATGTGTTTTCTCAGTTGTGCTTCTTTCATTGTTTTTCAGTTTATACATCTTTGAAAATATTCATTTCTGTAATAGAGCCTATAGTATAATTTTTTTTCTGATTCTGCATCACTCTGCATCAGTTCATTTTAAGTCTTTCCGTAAGTTTTTAAAATCAGTTTTCTTCCACATTTTTATAGCATGCCAATATTTCGTTACATTCATATGCCAAAATGTGCTCATCCATTCCAATTGATGGTCATCCTCCTGGTCTCCAGCTTTTTACCACCACAAAAAGAGCAGCTTTAAATATTTTTGTACATGTAAGACTTTTTACTCTTCCTTTGATCTCTTTCAGGTATTGGTCTAGTGGTGTTATGACTGAATTTAGTTGTTTTTATGTATAATTCCAAATTGCTTTCCAGAATGGTTGGACCAATTCACAATTCCAACAACAGTGAGTTAATATGCCTGTTTTCCCACAGCCCCGCCAACATTTTTTGCTTTCTTTTTTGTCATTGCCAATCTGATGGGTGTGAGGTGAAATCCCAGCATTGCTTTAATTTGCATTTCTCCATTTTTTATTTGGAGCATTTTTTCATATGGCTATTGGTGCCCTGGATTTTGTTCATTGAAAACTATTTTTTTTTCATATCTTTAGATCATTTTGCAGTTGAAGAATGGTTATCATTCATTTAAATTTGAACCTCACATATATAAATATATATATATACATATATGAAATGAGCCCTTTTTCAAAGAAACTTACTGCAAAGATTTTTTTTCTGCAGCTTACCTTTTAATCTTAGCTTTATAGGATTTTTGTGCAAAATATTTTTAATTACATGTGATCAAAATTATCCATTTTATCTTCTGTGATACTCTCTATCCCTTATTTGATCATTAACCTTTTCTCTATCAATATTTTTGCTAGGTAATTTTGACTTGTTTCTCTAAATAGTGTATCATTTCACCTTTTATGTTCATTTGGAGCTTTTCTTCATATAAGTTATGAGATGTTGATCTAAGCTTCTTCTATACTCTTGTCCAATTTTCCCACAAGTTTTTGTCAAATAGTGAGCCCTTATAGCAGTAGCTAGTATATTGAATACTGGACTCCTAGGCTTATTTTCTTCTGGATGTTTTGTAACTAATCTGTTCCACTGATTTCACTTTTAAGTATTAAAAAAAGAGTTTTTCATCAAAGGTGACATTTCTGTTAAACTCCAGATTCATATAATAATGTTATATTACAATCCGAGCTCATTTCAACCACTCACTTGAGCAATCAAAAATGGAGCATAAATTTACCCTAGTAAGTATTACAAACCTCCCACCCCCTTTTATAGTTCTGCTTGTTGGTGCATCATCGGTAGACTGTTTTGACCCTCTACATAAATTTCCCTTGTCTTGCCTGCCACCCCTGCAGTCTTTCTGACTTCATGAGTACTCTTTGAGACCTCAAAGCCAACACCCTAATGACACTCATAAACAGGAAAACACATTCCACCTAGAGATGAAAAACAATTAAGATGGAATGTACACTGAGACCTCATTACTTGAGGGAGTTTTCAATTTGCTATTACATCACTGATTTCAAGGTGTTTTCCTTTGAGGTTTTCCATAAAAAACAGCTCAGTTAAATGATCCATGAACAGAAAATGTGAACTGAATTAATAACTCCATTATGTCATGGGCAGTTTCAAGAAAAAAGAGAACTCAAAGAAAACCACATTTCTAATATCTATCTGGACAAAAATCTACAGAGGTCACTTCTAGAGAAGGTCGTTTAGATCTAGTGTATAAATATTGTGCACAAAGATTGTTTAGAAATGTTTAATTAAAGCTGAACATTAACTAATGTGTACACATGTTAAGGTCTAAAAAAAAGAAATAAAACCAACCAACCCAGTGTATCCAAAGAAGCCATGAGATACTCCCATAGGTGTCAATGGGAGTTCCACATTCCTAACTTAGGGCAGAATTTGAGTCTATTTGTTACAAGAGTATTTCAATTAGTAAAACCTTTTTGCATTTAGAATTCCCCCCTTGAGACCAAAATGAAAATGAATTCAGTCAATATTTCCAAATTTGCTACTTTAATTTCCCTGGAAAATTGAAAATTGGTCCAGCTGTAAAAATAGTATGCAGAAGCTAAGGAATGAATATGCCGAAAAGAACACCAGCATCGATCACGGAAGTTGGCTTCAGAAGAAAAATCTTGAGCCCTGCTAAATAAAAACACTTTTGTACAATACATGGTAAACGTTTCCATTTGAACAATCCTATACAAAAGTGTGTCGTACAGTATATATAGCACAATTATTTTACAAAAAATAGAGAGGGCTATCAAATATAGTGAATAAATATCTAAAGCCAAACACTTCTACTGACTACCACTTAACAGAACAAGATAAATAAAATTATCAATTTGATTTAACATAAAATTGTAAAGCACATACAAACATACATGGTATACTTCCCAACAGAAAAAAAAAGCAATTATCTAAAAACCATCAATTTCTCCCAGAAAATTCAAGTGTACATTCAGTTAAGGAAAGCAATTAAGCCTCTTAAGAATCCAGGATCTACAACTGTGACTTCAGGCATTTCCCCTGTGTGCTACATAAGTCACCCTGATCACTAATCAATACCACTTGAATGCACAGAGTTTTATCAATTCCTTTTAATTGATGATAGTATACAGTGTAGAACTGAAACTCCCTTACATAATATCACTGTTATTCTTTATCGATTCACAAGTTCCTATCTAAGCTGAATGTAATAGTAGTTACATCCTTCAAAAAGCAAATATGCAAGTCTTTCTTTCCAGAAATCTGAATTAGTTTTTTTTTTCCTGAAAATCAGAAAACCAATTAAAACTTCTAAGTTGTTGTTGTTTTTTTTAGGGGAGGGGAAAAAAGAGAAAGAAATGAATGCTCACAAATGCCAGACAGAAAAAGAAAATCTATAGTTTAAGAGATCTTGTGGATAATTCAGAATTATAGAACGATATTTTTTAATCAAAAGTTATCGGTCAGCTAAAGGGCAAGGAATAACAAGCCAAAAAAACCTTCTGTTTGATACCAACACAACAGGCTGAGTAATACTCCAAGTGTTAGGGTGGAATGGGAAAGAACTCAAGTTGGGCAGAAGTTATTTCTTGGTTCTTACACAGAAATACCCATTTCCATCATGAACTGTTCATTTCTCTATGCTTATGTGGAAAGAGAGAATCCTGACCACCCTCTGCATTTTCCCTATGCTCTGTTGCTCTGCACATATATGCAACTACTCAGAGATACCATCTTCCCCAGGAAATCTCAGCAAGGTCCCAGAGGGATGCAGAAGAAAATTGGAAATGGAATCTGCATTACTTAGACACAGTAACTGCATCCTAATTGGGTCTTTTGTAGACTGTGTTATACAAAGAACCAGTTTGAAATACCAACTCTTTAGTTAAAGAACAAAAGCAAGATTCTCTTTGAAGTACCTGCAAGAGATCATTGCTGTTATCCTGAAGTTTACTGGCTTAAATTCTCCCCCAAACAAGTATTTAATAAAGTTCTCAAAACCTTTAGGGTTAACATTTAGCTGTTCTTCCTGAATAAAATCTTACCCAAAATGTTCAAGACCCTTTATCGTTCCCTGTCATCCTCTCAGCTGCATAGCCAATACACGGTTACTTTCTGTAATGATTGTCCCATTGAGTTAGGGATAGCATTGTGATAATATTGAAAATAACCACTATGAGGCAATATGTTTCTTTTAAGCATTATTTCATCCTCAACCTGTATTTTACTACCTTCAGAGGCTCTTTGGCTACCAAGGTACTTGAATACACTAACAAAAATATGTTATTTTGTCCGTAAGCTAAGAAATGTCCATGGAGGAGTAGACAGACATCAAGCCACTTGGTCACTTTCAGATGCAACACGAGAAGAACCATTCTTATTCTTATTCAATGGAACTGAGTGCAGAGTTTAGAATTTTCCGTAGAACGTAAAGCACGATTTCATAACAAAAGTGATACTGCTCCTAAATATACATGAAAATAAAAGCAAAATAATTAATTTGCACATATAGAAAACACAAATATCTATCAGTTGGCTAGGCACATTTGAAAGTTTTTCAGTTCTATCAATGATACCATAAAGTTGATGGATAAACGTATTTGTCCAAGGAGCTCTCTATAAATTGGTGAGCTGAGAGAAAACCACTGTGATAATTAATAAGTGACTGGAAAGTACATAATCATCCATTGAGGGTAATCTGATCCTTAGATCACAAGTTAATTTCAGACTCAAAAGATTTCCTTGGTATATAGAAGACATTTAATAATGTTATTAACTGATGAATTGATTTCAGCGTAGACTACTAGAGAGAGATGAACTATGTGATCTCTCAGAGTTCTTCCCAAGCCTATAATTCTAAGAATACATCTCCATTGGGAACCTGAAATAGTGAGCTGACATTAAATATGAAAGCATTCCTCTCCCTTTTCTAAGGAAAATTGGCCTCTCTTTTCTTAAATTATTTAGTTGTTTCAAATAAAAGTGGTTTGACGAAGAAGGAGTGAACTGGATAATTGCCTCTCCTCCTTTTATTTATACATATATGATTTTTTTCTCCACCGAAGTTCTACTTCAGTGTCTCATCATGTTATAGAGATCTACAAAGGCAGTGCATTGAAAGCACAAAGCAGGAAGGGGACTGAAAGCTATGGAAGCCAGCAATGGCCTGTAATCCGAGGACTAATTTAGCCATTTAGCTTCAACAAGGAGCATTATTGGAAAGTTGGCTACTTGGGAGAGTATTTTGGCCAAAGTCATTCAGTAAACTGTCTATTAGAGAGTTTAAATAGACAGTATAGAAGGGTCGTGATCTGCACAAGGGAACAGATATATGTCGTTTGTAGGACTGTATCTTTATGTACTAGTGCACATATTGCCTCCCCTTAGTAAAATATAAGCTCCTTGAGGGCAAGGAATATTTCATTTTTGTCTCTGTACACAGTAGGTATTTTATAGTATTTAGTGCACATAGTAAGTCCTTCATAAATGTTTGTTGAACTGAATTTTGATATCTTGAAGAAAAATCTTCAATGACTTGAGGCAACTCCAGAAAAACTAAGAAAGTCTACATGGGAAATTTGCAGGAATACGAGCTAAAATAACAACTGCTTTGGCTTCCAATGGCCCATGCTTTCTGTCTTCGTGTGCCATGAATAAGCATTGCCCTTCTCTGACTAAAGTCACACTAACCTTCTCTCTGTAACATGGCGGTGGCGTTGATATTTTAATGATTGCAAAATATTCTACCAACCCTAGAGATTTCTTTCCTGACCTCCACCAAAATGTCTTTGGGCCCCGTCTCTGTAGGAAGAGCTTACCTTGGTCTGGATCATACCCGAACGTTGCTCTCTCATTTGGGTCACGATATTCTTGATATTGAACTGTTAGAAGGAAATTGAGCGTTAACGAAGATGAAAGAAAACCTCTGGTCCTATCATCCTAGCTCTGGGCAAAAAGAAACATCATGCTAAGGGTACCCTTTCTAGACCAAGACCACATACTCTAATTAAAAAAAAAAATTCTCATTTTCACGGGTAACAAAATATACCACTCTCAGGACTAACAAATACATTTCCAAAGGAAGAGTATACATTTTGGTAACCCAAAGAGCAAGCACTCAAAAAAATCAGAATTTTTGTTAAGCAATTTTCTATTCTTTTGAAGGCAAGAATCATAATAGACAACTTTGGGAGAGCCCAAAACATGAATAAGTATCTTCAAAAAAAGTAAGGCAAAACTGATTGACTATAGGGCATTCGTATCTTTACCTCCAAATGTGAAGAATCAATTAATCAAGTAGCACCTATCAATCTTGCATTGGGTATATAAAAAGCAAAATATTTCTACTCTCCAGTTTGGAACTCAATGCAGATGCTTCCATGGAAGTGATCTCTTAAACAAGGGTTAAATTATGGGATTAGTCCACAAAATCCTCTGACTCCAATAATGTAGCTAAAAGGCAGCATGATTTAGTGGATAGAGATCTGTTATTCCATTTGAGGGAACTTTGATTGAAATCTCACCTTTGACAAATAATGGCCATGTGGGGGTGGGCTGGTCACTTAGCCTCTAAATGCCCTCCAGGCAGCTGTCTAAAACTATCAGCAGCAGAGCAGAGATTCATCTGCCTCAGTAGGCAGTTTCCCTCACCTGAGAGTTCCCTACATCAATGAATTCACAGGTCTGGACAAAAACAAAAACTAACAACAAAAGTGATTGCAGCCCCAAGTCTGTCCGAGCCCTGAGTTTTTATTACTGTAGAAGACTGGGAGGCACTGACCTCTACAAGTCTTGTACGAGATGAACTTCCTGAAGACTAGGGCTCTTATTTTTGTGTTTGTACTCTCAAAGCACTTAAAGAATTTGTCAAATTAAATGCTTATTGAGAAATGAAATGACTAGTTACCAGTGTGAGTCATTTCAGATTCACCTGTCTATGTATGTAGTCAGATGAACAGGTTAAAATAGGAACAAAAGCAATACCAATTAGAGGAAAGGATTCAGATGAGAAAATAACACTGGACACAATTATCAGGGGTCCAAACCAATTTATTTAAGCACACTGTCACCTCTCAAAAATGGATAAAAGAGAACATACTGATTAGTACCATTCCTTATGAGGTTAAACCCATTATAACAATATTCACTACATTACAGTGGTTCTCAACTTTCCTAATGCCATGAACTTTTAATACTCATATGTGGGCATCTCTGCATGTGGGCGGACCTGCCTGGAGACAGATAGAGGAGCAAGCAGTGTCTAGGTTCCTAAGACCATCGGAATATGTGTTTTCTGATGGTCTTAGGTGACCCCGTTTGACTCCCAAAGGGGTCGCGACCCACAGGTTGAGAACCACTGCACTACAACAAGGATGACAAAAGCTAACAAGCTGATTTTCTCACCAAATAGACACATGACAGCCAAAGGAGCAGGAGAGCAAGGGAGGGGAAAGCTTTTATATAGTGTCTACTATGTTCTGGGCACTGTCAATATTATTTCATTTGATCTTCACAACAACTTGTGAGATAGGTGCTATTATTATCCATACTTTGTAGCTGGGGAAACTGAGGCAAACAAAGGTTCAATGATTTGCCCAGGATCATACAGGTAGTAAGTGTCTGAGCCTAGATTTGAATTCCTGTCTCCAACCTCAGCACTCTATCCACTTCACCACCTAACTGTCTCATTCATCATTTATTTAGATAAGAAATCAAACACTTCAAGAGGAGGATGACTGAAGGTTATGAGCAGTATCATTTCACAAAACAGAGAAAATTAGTGAAGTAAAAAATCAACAGAAAAGTCAGGCATATGAATCAACTCAGTTCAAATGAGAGAGTGCCTGTAGAGTGTATCATACAGAGGAGCCCAACATAACTACTACTATTATTCATCCTAGTGTATCAAGGGAATGGAAATGACAAGAAATAGGTATGAAATGCATCAGACTGGCCAGCATTTTTAGTGACATGTTCTCCTCCTTGATGACAGTGGATCCACCAAATTTGGACTGCACTCAACATATTCTATGAGAAAGTGAAAGTGACACTTAGGAATATGCAATTATACAAGTATCTAGTTTTAACCAAATACAAAAATAAGAAATAATGTTAGGAGGCAAGGCAACCCTCAAGGCATTAGGAGAATCCATTTTCAAGATCTAAAATAGAAGATTGCAAAATATAACGGGAAAAATATCACAGATAATATTATTACAAATAAGGATGGAGGGACAGAGATTTTGATAGTAATAGACTCATATGCTTACTTTATCATCCCTATTAAAAAAAAAACAACCTCCATGAGAATAGAATATCCTTCATAAAAATGTGAGAAGAATACAGTCAGGCTTTCATAGGTGACTCTCTACAGCAGAGCATGCCTTCACAGTCACAGAACTGATTAAGAAGTATAAAGGGATACCCATCAATTGGGGAATGGCTAAACAAGTTGTGGTATATGAATGTAATGGAATACTATTGTGCTGTAAGAAATGGGGAGGAGATGGTTTTCATATTCACCTGGAAAGGCCTATACAAACGGATGCTAAGTGAGAAGAGCAGAACCAG
>CM053582.1:522529872-522552746 GCA_028627135.1 Pseudochirops cupreus | reverse complement strand
TAAGACAACTCTACAAGTCTCAGAATGGAAGGAGGTATCTACATTCAGAGAAAGATCTAGAAAGAACAGAGTTTAAATGGAGACTGAAGCAATCTACATGCTATCACTTTTTCATGTTTGGTTCTCTTTCTTTTTTCCCATTGTTCCCTCCATTGGTTACAACCCTTCTATACAACCAGACTAATGTCCAGTGTGAAAGTATTTGCAGATCCTGTACTTGATTGCATGCCACCATAGGTGGGGGGAGGGGGAAAGAGAGGAGAGAAAACTTGAAACTCAAGAGATTATGGAACTGAATCTTGTAAACTACAAGTAAATAAACAAATCAAATGTTAAATAAAAGAAGTATAAAGAGTATAAGGTGTGATTGCATTTACTGTTTATTATTCCCTCCCATCTCTCAAAAACAAAAAAGCATTTGCTTCTGGAGATTAAATGGCAGTCGTAATCACTTTCTTCCAACAGAGTGCCCCCCACGCCTATCTTAACAATGAACAGGGTTACCTGATAGAAGAAAGCATGGAGACAACTGACCAATGACCCTCTCAGTAGCTGTTATAAATGTGGCATAAAGCCAGTGTATGTTCATCAGAAGTACCTTCCAGTCCCATGGAGACTGGCCTGTACAAAGTGGAAATGAAAAGGGTATTCAATCATGGAGGTAAATCTTATAGAAGTTCATGTGTTTTTGGATGACACTGTGCTTCTTGAATCAAGTCCTAAAACACTGTAGATCTTCTCAGTGAAGCCCATAGCTGCTCAAAAGAAATAGACCAAGTAATCTACCTGAAAAATCCCAAGTGGATAAGAATGAAGATTGTCTAGATTAGGTAAGAGGTAGGTTAATCCACTATCAAATCACAGATTTAGAAGTAGGAGGGACATTAGATATTATCTAGTACAGCTCATTTTACAAAGGATTTCTGAAAGTGAGGACCAGAGAGGTTAATTGCCTTGCCAAGTAGTAAATGGAATACTCAGAGTTAGAACTCATGTCTTTTAACTACAAGCTGCCCCATAGAATCATAGATTTAGAGCTGGGAGAGACCTAAAATATCATCTAACACTCTTATCTCTCCCACCCACCCCCATTTTATAGATGAGAAAATTGAGGACCAATGAGATTGAGTAAATTTCTTAAGGTCACACATATAGTAAGTCAAAGAATGGGAATTTGCACTCAGATCAGACTCCAAACCCTACACTTTTTCAATTATGCTGTGTTTTACAATAAGAAAAGGAAGAAATTAGTGTTCATCAGAGTCTGCCTCACTGATAGCCAGTTCACAGGCAAGTCAAGACATTACCCTAATGATGTCATTGGTTTTATTCAAGGATGAAAAGCAACAGTAAGGATTCACAGATGGGGAAGGATGAACACTGGGCCTTGAAGGAGATCTAGAAATTCAGGGCAATGCTGGAGACATTTCTAACCAGCTCACTTTGCTAAATTTCAATATGAGCATTTATACTTCAGAAATGAGCACATGCTACAAATTAGGGTTCAAGTTGCTGATTGTCTAAACTTAAAGAAGTGATGAAGAACATCTTAATAATGCAGATTAAAGTAAAAACTATGTTGCGAATCATTTTTTTCAGAAAGCCAATTTTTTAAACATTTATCAGAACACAACTAATTAGAAATTAGATAAATAAGAAAATTAAGCATATTCCAGAGAGATTGAAGAACATAAGCAAAGATGTTGATACAGGAAGAAGATGGGGGTAGAATAATAGATTGGTTGCAAAAAAAAATCTTCAAGAAGAATGGGAAGTAAGGTTGGATAGGGTGAGGGTTGAGCTCTAATACTACTGTTTGGAAGCCAGGCAGAGAGTAATATTTGATGTTCTCAGTAACAAGAACAAAGATTAATAACAAGATTAATAATGTCATGTTTCATTTGTAGAACATTTTGCTTTTTAATATATATTTTTCATTTGAATCTTCCAATACTCCTTAGTTGAGCAGAAGAAGTTATATTTCATGAACAATAAAGTGAGGCCAAAAGATTAGAAAACTAAGTGAGATGAACCTCATTATCACACTATTATCTATCAACTATTAAAAGAACTAGAGGATTATGCCTCCAGGATATTGACTAGTCTGTGGAGAATTTATTGGAGAATATCAACACAAATTATCACTGGGCAAGAAGGAATCAAGAAGTTATGATATGGCCCATAGATTGGCTCATGGATCCATCAAAACTTCAAAGCATTAACAGCTTATTCATTCATCAAACATCTATCAGATTGCTGCTATGGGCAACACAATATGAAAGGAACAAGGAGAGATGTAAAAACAACTAAATCAAGGACCCTGACTTCAGGGAGTTTACAGTCTTGTAGGAAGAAATTAAGATGGGTTAGTAGAATACCAATTAGAATAGGATAAATTTATACAAATAAAATTAAGAAATCTAATGAGGGTGAAATCACTTCCAGCTGGAGGCATAAGGGAATGTTTGAAGAAGTAGCATTCAATTTGGACCTCAAAGGATAGTAGAAGATCAGAAGGTCTCAGAAGACATAGCAAATACAGAGAACAGTGTGAACAAATGTATGAAAGTGGGAAAGTGCTAGGTGTGTTCAGAGATTACTGAGAATTTCAGTTTAGCATCATGAATCCATGAAAGGAACTTCTGGAAGGTAAATATAGTCTGGAAACACCCTTGGGTCTTAAAATTATATCATTCAAAACAAATGATATTTAAGGAGGGGTCAGAGAGAGACATGAAATCTGCCTTCAAAGAAAGAGGCAATGTGGCATAGTAGGAAGAACATAGAACATTTGAATCCTAGTTCTGCTAATTTCCTCTCTGTGTGACCTAGGGTAAGTCTCTTAACCTTTCTTGGTCCTAAGTTTTCTCATGTATAAAATTAAGGCATTCTGGTTCTGGAAATTTGATGTTATATGAGTGGGTATCCTATGGCAAATATGTTAGTTATTTTATGTAGCTGCAAAAAGGAGAACTAAGATCAGTGTTAAGGTGATACAGGAAGTCTAATTTTGGTTCAGATTGAGGAAGAATTTCCTAATAATTACAAACGTTTGAAAATAGGATGGGCTGCCTCATGGAGCTAGGAAGCCCTCAGTCGCCAATGGCAGACACTCACTGACTGGTTGGCCGCCTCTCTCGGGGGCATCATGAGGCCGTTCTTCCATTAGGTTGGGAATAGACCAGATGACTAAGACCCTTTCCAACTCTGGGATCCTATGATTTGCAGACACAAATAGAAAGACTGTGTCATAGCAACTGAGGCAGCAGGTGGTCCACGTAGATGAATGCTTTCTTTCACAGCACATCAAAGTGTTCATTAACACATTATATTAGCATAACCAACTTGTTCTTTCCCACAAAATCAAAAAGGAGTGAAGAACTCAAAAGAAGCAAACAAACATTTCTGCTGAAGCAGTCATTCTATTTCTCCCTGCCTCATCAAGATGGGAGACAAACAGTTCTATCTTGCCTACTTGGGTTTAGATGGCAAATAAATCTGTAGCTTTTAAGTGCTTCATGCCGAAGGGGAGATGAAGGATTCTCTTCCCACTGCAACTCCTAAGGGCACACTCTTTCCTCCTACAAAGCTGGGAATAAGGAACCTGGATGAGTTTTTGCTGTTGTTTTTTGTTCATTTTTAAAAGTCATTCATAAATGGCAAGTGTAAAGCCTGGAATACACAAGGTCTACCAGAATTATATTACCTCTATCACATAGCCCTGATTAAACCAAATGAACCACTAAGTGGAGTACTTGGGGTGGGTTAACCAGGCTCTTGCTTTATTGTGATTTCTGTTTGTTTGTTTGTTTTTAACTTAATCCAGCAATCAATCCTTGGTCTCTAGTCTCTGAGCTCCAAAGTCCTTACATGGGAGGCTATAGCTTCTATTTTAATAATACCCCTGGGTTATATATTAGGAGTAGGGTAAACTTTTCAAGCCTAACACGTGGGGTGCAATCATATGTTTGCTAGAGTCAGCTCATACCAGCTTTCAAAAGCTGATGTTCAGTTTTCAGTGTGAGCATTTATATCTTGAAAATTAAAAAATCCTATAAATCAGGACTTGGATTACTGTTTTATTAATTGTTTAGACCTAAAGTGATTGAGAAAATGAATATTTAACTTTAAAATTGTTAGGTATGCTTTTTTTAGAGAGCTAATTGTTAAACATTTACCGGTACCATCCTGGCTGCCATTATACCCCCTTCTACCTCTGACTCGTTTTCTCACCAGACTTTCCCTTCTTCTTAACTTTCCCAATACTGTCCAAGACTTTACCATCATATCCTTCCAAGTCTCCAGTGTTTACTACCTTGAAACCATCTTCAACTCTTCCTTCTTCCTCCCTCTTCACATTCAATTGCCAAGCCTTATCAGTCCTAACTCACAGTGTATCTCCAATCCATCCATTCATCCATCCAACCATGCAACCATCCACCTATCCATCCTTCTTCCCCACCCAATCATCATTCTTGTTCATATCCTCACCACCTTTCATGGTACAGCCTTCAGCCTTCTAATTGGTATCCTTAGCCCTTAGTGTCTCCTCTTTTCAATCCATCCTTCACATGGCTGCCATAGTGATGTTCCTAAAGCACAGGTCTGTCACTACCCTGCCCTAGAAACTCCATTTGCTCCCACTTTCTCTAGGATCAAATATAAATTCCTCTGTTTGGCTTTTGAAATCATTCATAGGCTGGCTCTAACATAACTTTCTAAGCTTTTTTATGCATTCTATGTTCCAGCCCAACTAGCCCATGTAATCTTACACACATACGACATTCTATTTACCATCTTCATATGATATTTCCCATTCTGGGAATGCATTTCCTCCTCAACTCCACCTCAGTGAATCCCCCTCCTCCTTCAAGATGCAGGTCAAGCACCATTTACAGGAAGACTTTCCTTCTCCCTCTCCCCAACTACTAGTGCCCTCCTCCTGTAAATCACATATTTTATATTTAATTTTCCAGTTACCTGTTTCCTCAAAAGAAATCTTCTCTGAGGTCAGGGAAGATTTCCTTTTGTCTTTAAATAACCATCTCCTGACCCACAGTGTGCATTCAATAAATGCTTGCTGAATGAGTGAGCTCAAGTAATCACCACCAGCAGCAGCAACATTATCATTATAGTATTTATATAACAACTATTACTTGCAAGGCACTGTGCTAGGTGCTTTATAAGTGTCATCTCATTTGATCTTTACAACAACCACCTTGGATATAGGTACTCTTATTATGCCCATTTTACAGGTGAGAAACTAAGGTAAACAAATGTTAAGAGACTTGCCCAGGATCCCACAATTAGTAAACATCTGAGGTAAGACTTGAACTCAAGTCTTCCTGACTCCAAACCCACATTATAACCAATGCATCGTCTAGTTACCGCTTACTGAAACCCTTAACTTTGTTTAGAATCCCAAAGCATTGAAAAGTACACTCAAATCTGAGCCCCATCCCTCTCTCTTGCCTTTTCTCCCTATGGTCTTACAGACTGGACATCATTCACAGTATAGAATTCCAGTGCCATTTCCCAGTTCTATCCATAGACCATAGATTCAGGTGCTGCCATGGAATCTGAAGTAGAGATCAAAGATTTTTGATACCCAGAACTACCAGGCAACATCTCTAGGGATAGGTGAACCAAACCATGAGAGAAGATAAAGCGCAATGAAGACAAGAAAGGAGTTGTGATAGCTTGGGACAGTCTGGAGTTTGGCATTATCTAGGATGGCAATTCACTGGATGAGTCATAACTACAAATCTTTGCACCCAGGGCAAGTAGTACAAAACATGCCCTAAGATGAGGGGAATGGGGTGTCGGCACATGACTGCTCTAAGGAGGCCATCATGCAACGGGTGAAAAGGAGGGGAAAAGAGCAGAATGAAGGCACTCATTCCATTTGTCTGCTAACTTCTCTGTTTAACTAGCTCTTCTTGTTAAGTGCTAAACTCTGATATTCCTATGCTACTGAAGGACTGCAATTATTGCCAGTACCCTCCAAATTCAACATCTTGGAACAAAGCCCTAGATGTCCACCCTAGCTAAAGATATGTTGATTTGTACTTTGGTATAATTTGAGTAGACGATTCAGTATGTAAAATTCATATCACCAACACTATTTTAGAAAGCATCCTGAAAAGCTCCAGGTGGCAAATATTACTCTTCTAAGATAGGGTCATGGCTTAGAGTAGGGAGTGCCCTCTAAGATTGTCTAGTGAAACCTCCCCAACTATGTGGAGAGGCTGCAGAGAAGTTAAGACACCTGCAAGATGGTTACACCAACAATAAGTGTCAGAGATCAGATTTAGATCAAGGACCTTTGATTCCCAAACACGTAAACCCTCTTTTGCTGCACTGGCTTCATCGTGTGAATCTTTAGGGTGGAAGTGACAGGCAGTACTTACATCAAAGTCTTTTTCTAGGGCACGAAACACAATGTCCACACACAAGAGGACCCCAGTCCTCCCTATGCCTGCACTGCAGTGTGCGATAATGGGTCCAGTCTCATGGATCTTCTTCATGTAGCGGACATACTTCACAAAAGCATCGAATGATGTGGGGATGCCATGGTCTGGCCAGTTAATGAATTGTATCTGATGCACAAAGTGAACGGATCCTGTCTGCAAGAGAAGCACCATCATCATATCTTAGGTTAGAGACCTCAAGGCATTACCTGTGGGGAAGATGCTATCTGATTTTAGGATAGCACTTTATACCTTCACAAAGCAGCTTTGCATTGATTGTTTTAGTGTGAGAACAACTTGGTGAAGTAGGTAGGGGTAGGTAGTATTAGTCAATAAGCATTTATTAAGCACCTAACTTGTGTGCCAGGCACTGCGCTGGGGACAGAAAGAAAGGCAAAAGATAGCACCTGTTCTCAAGGAGCTCAGTGTTACAAGAGAGACAACATGCAAACTGTGTGCAAATGAGAAGTAAAAAGTTAAATTGGAGAAAATCAGCAAATGGGGAAAGTCCACTTTGGAAGTCCTAAAGAATAACAGAATTTGAGACCTGGCATAGACCTCAGTGACCTTGTCATCTAAACCATAGGTGAAGGCATCCCCACTACAGTATAAGTAATAAGTGATCACCTGACCTTCCGCTTGAAAGCTTTTAAGACAGGGAACCATGGCCTCTCAAGGCTTTCAATTCTACTCTTAGACAGATCTAGTTGTTCAGAAATTTTTCCTAATATTAGATCTGTTTGTCTCTTTAAAGCTTCCATTGAATGTTTCCCATTTTTCTCTCTGAGATCAGAGATATGTCCAATTCCTTCTCCATATGACAGTCCCTCTGATACTTGAACACAGCTACTTTGTCTCCAGTGAGTGAGCTTTTCTCCAGGATAAACATAGCCAGTTCATTCAACTGATTCTCCTGAGTCATGAACTCAAGGTTGTTCTTCATTTACCACATTCAATGTGGTATATTTGAAAAATAAATATACTTTCATTGTGCCTTGGGCTCCTAATCATCTATGACCCTGTAGACCTAAAGCCAACTTGGGTCTAAAATATCAATTATACTAAAAAAAAATAAAATTAAAAAAAAACACAACATAGAATGAGCAAAAGTATTTAATGATAAATGAAATACTGAAAATATTCTCAGCAAACCTTTCCTAAGGAGTACATTTTCACTCTTCTTAGGCACTCAATAAATGCTTGTCTCTTCCCTTCCTTTCTTCCTTCTCATGCCTTCTTCCACTATCTCCTCTCTTTCATCCCTGTCTGACAGGATAAAGCTCTCAAAGCTAACACCTCTACTTGTTCAAGTGATCCCATTTCAGCCTGTCTCCTCCAACCGATTGCCACCTCTGTCATCCCACTCTTCCGCTTATTGTCAGTCTCTCCCTGTCTACTGGTTCATTTACTTGTATGTACAGACATGTCTATGTCTCCCTCATCCTCAAAAAACACTCACAACATCCTTTCATCCCCACTTAGTTATCGTCCTACTTCTCTTCTGCCTTTTGTAGCTAAACTCCCCAAGGCCATCCACAACAAGCGCCTCTTTGTTCTTTTTTCTCACTCTCTTCTTAACCCCTTACAACCCGGCTCCCAACCTTATCATTACACTGGAACTACTCTACCCAAAGTTGTTAATGATTTTGAGTTGCCAGATCCAATGGCCTTTTCTCGATCTTCGTTCTCCTTGACCTCTCTGTTTCCTTGATACTCTCTTTTCTCCAGGTTTTGGAGACAGCCCTCTCTCCTGGTTCTCCTCCTATGTATCTGACTGCTCCTTCCATGTCTCCTTGGCGAAATTTTCTTCCAGATCACACCCTATAACCCTACGTGTCCCTCAGGATTTGCTCCTGGGGGCTCTTCTCTTCTCCTTCTATATTACTTCACCTGGTGATCCCATCAGCTCCCATGGATTTAATTACCATCTCTATGCTGATGATTCTCAGATCTACTTATCCTGCTCCACTCTCTCTACTGACCTCTGATCTCACACCTCCAACTGCCTTCCATAAGTCTTGAATTAGATGTTCAGTAGAATGTTAAACTCAGTATGTTCTCCTCAGAACTCATTATTTCTTCCCCTCAGCCCTCGCCTGCCTTCTACCTTCCCTAGTACTGTAGAAGACAACACCACCCTCCCACTCTGTTAGGCTCCCAATTTAGGAATCAACCTGGATTCACTATCTTTCACCCTGCCATATACAATCTTTTGCCAAAGCCTGTTGATTTCACTTTCACAAAATCTCTCAAATATTCCCCCTTTTCCCCTCTGACACTATCACAACTCTGGTATAGGCCCTCATCACTGTACTATTGCAACAGCCTGCTGGGGGATCTGCCTGCCTCAAATCTCTCCTCCAATCCATCATCCATTCAGCCATTTTAGTGATTTACCTTAAATGCAAGCCTGATCATGTCACACACCCCAACACACACTCAGTAAACTTCAGTGGCAACTCCAGGTAAACTCCAGAATCAAATACAAAATGCTATTTGGTGTGCAAAGCCCCTTCATAACCGAGGCCCCTTCTACCTTTCCAGCCTGCTTTCACCTTACTCCCCGACATGTTCTCTTCAATCCAGTAACCCTGGGCTCCTGGCTGTTCCACAAATAAGACATACCAGCTCTCAGCTACTGGCATCTTCTCTAGCTGTCCCCTATGCCTGACACACTGTCCCTCCTCATCTACACCTACTGACTTCTCTGGCTTTCTCTAAGCCCTGACCAAAGTCTCATCTTTTACTGGGAAGCCTTCTCCAACCCCTCAGAATTCCATAACTTTGTTAATTACTTCCTAATCATACCATACTTAACTTGCTTTGTAAATATTTGTTTGCCTGTTGTTCCCCCCATTAGATCATAAGTTCCTTGAGAGCAGGGGTGACCATCTGCCTTTTTTATATTTCCAGTACTTGAAACAGTCTCTGGCACATAATAGGTACTTAATAAATATTTACTAATTGATATTGATTGATCTTCCTTAACAGGGTCTAGAAAGGAGGTTTTTGTTTTTCCAGGTTATTGAAAACTAGAGAAAACAGCACAATGGTGTGACATCCATCCCGCCCCAGCACTTATTGCTCCAAGGTCGTCATTCTTTCCTGACTACAGCTATAGCAGCTTCTGCTTCTCTGTCACTTTATTTTCTTAGGTCCATCAGTGGCTAAAAGCATGTTTCATTTTGTTCTGAAACACCTATCCTCAGTAATTCAAGACTCTCAGACACTGTCCTTCCTCCTCTTCAGTTCTGCCTTGTGTTTTTTCTTTTTCCTTCATCTTCCTCCCAGGATCTCTGTCTCATCCAAGTGATGAGATATACCTTGCGCCAGTATCCTAGGAAATGAAGTCCTGGTCAGATGGCCTTATGCCTGACACACAGCTAACTGGAAAGCATAGACTTACTGACCACCAGTCATTTTTCAGGTGTTCAAATCAATTCTTTCATTAATTCTACCAACAAATGTTTTCACAGGGTTCAAAAGGTTGTGGATTGCTCAAGTTCGATAAAGCTAGTTAAGTGATAACTTAGGCTTAGAATCTGGATCTTCTCATTCCTAAGATAGTGTCTAAATAAGTAGCACTATGCCACCCTTTAGAAAAACAAAGAAATAAAAAATTAAGAGAAATAAATTTGGAATAATACATAATAATATATAATAATAATAATATTCCAAATAATAAATTTGGAATAAAACAAATAGTGAGATATCCTAACAAACATTTCACATTGAAATGGAGGAAAAAGGATTCAATGGACTATATTAGAAAGAATCCTGAGCCCAAATCCTTTTTCTGTGACTCTGCTTATGTGTCTTGGTCAAGCTACATCGTCCTCTGGGTCTCAGCATGCTAATTTATAAGAAAACCTTTAAGATTCATTATAACTCTGAATCTATGATCTTATTATTCTAAATGGTTGAAAAGACTGATGTATATTGAAATTTTGTGGATAGGGAATAGAAATTAAACCTGCGTTTCATTAGCATAGGTGATTCTGAGTGATGAAATTAACTCCTCAAATACAAGTCAGCATCTTCTCTGTAACTCATCATCTTAGAGAGTTGTCTAGAGCATTTAGAGGTTAAATGCTTTGTCCAAGGTCACATAGCTAGTATGTATTGAAAGCACAACAAGAATCCAGGTCTTCCTGGCCTGGCTTCAACATCAGTGCTCTATTCACTATACCAATTACACTATGGCAATATGTAATTTTATGAGAATATTTATATTTATACGAGAATATTTAATGCAAGCTTTTAGATTCTGATAGGTAGTGAAGATATCCAAACAAAATGATTATCTTGGGTCATGAACACACAGCCCACATGGGGATTTGTTGTAATCTTCTCACTTAGTTGGATGAGGAACATTTAGAGCAGTGGTTCTCAACCTTCCTAATGCCATGACCCTTTAATACAGTTCCTCATGTTGTGGTGACCACCAACCATAAAATTATTTTCGTTGCAACTTCATAACTGTAATTTTGCTACTGTTATGAATCGTCATGTAAATATCTCATATGCAGGATGTATTTTCATTGTTACAAACTGAACATAACCCACAGGTTGAGAACCATTGATTTAGAGGAATATTACCACAAGTATCCTGGGAATGCCCACTTTTGCCTGGAGAACCCCTGGAAAAGACTGAGGAGGCTGCACGATTTCTATAGAACAAGGTCTCAGGGTGAGAATGAATACTAGGAGAATGTCTATCATCTCTGGAATATCTTTATGGGGAATTCAGGGTAAAGAGGTAGATTCCCAGATTACCAAACACTGGTAAAGGATTTCCCTGTTCTCCTCTGCAATCCTTTACCAAAACTTATACTTCTTCGTTGCCATGATCCTCTAATGAAACCAATAGTAAGTAGTTTCAGAACCCTTCCATTTAAGTGTGAGGTATATAAAAGAATTATGTGTGAGCAAACAATCAAAAGCAATTCTACCAATGCTATCTTACTTAATAGAGCTATTGTTCTTTGACCTGCTATCCTAAAAGAAAAAATCAAGTATAAACAATAGCCACAATCACTAAAATAAAATAATAATAATGGTAATTGAAATGTACATAGCACTTCAAGGTTTCCAAAGTGATTGATTTGTCTTGACAGCAACCCTATGTGAAGTGATATAACTATGAGCTTGGTGCAGTAGATAGAGCTCTGAACTTGGAGTCAGGAACTCCGAAGGTCAAATACCAACTCAGAAACTGGACCTTCAGCTACGTACCCATGGATAAGTCATTTTAACCTCTCCAAGCCTCCGTTTCCTCATATACAAAATGAGTCTGACCCTAATTCGTACCTCCCAGGGTTGTTATCAGGAAGAGTAAATGAGATAATATATTCAAAGCACTTTCTAAAACTGAAAATCTTACATATACATATATGTATTAGTTATTCTCATCCTCATCCTCAACCCCATTCCACAGATGAGATATAAAAAATTAAGGATTAGGGGAGTTTTTGTTTGCCCAGGGAACACAGGATGTATCTGAAGTATGATGTCGATCCAGGATTTGACTCCAAATTTCACATTCTATCCCTTTTACCATATTGCCTCTCAAATGGATAACTGCATTAAACTGGATTGTGAGAAATATAGTGGTATGTTTGATACCCCATTTTTGAGGGCACACATCTACCCTGCCATCTCTGAGTGTTTTAAAAAGCATCCAGGATAGTGATATCTATGCATCTTCTCTTCTCTTTCTTCTCCTCCAGTTAATGCTGGGTGGTTAGGAAAATATGATTGAAATTTTCAGGTAGTAGTTATTGAATTGCTATCAGTAATATTCAAGGGTATCCAAAAGAATGGGGAAAGCACTGTACAATTGGACAATGTAAATGCTGATCCAATTTTCAAAAAAAGGGGAAGAAGGTAGATTCTTTAAATTACAGACTAGTGAGCATAAGTAATTTCCACTTCCAGAAACTTATGAAGGAAAAAAAAATGACCAAAGGGATGGTTTGCAAATACATGAGTGGCAAGTTTCTTGGAATTATCAGAGATATGCAGATTATGCAACTGTGGTTGGCCCACAGAGTAGTGATTAAAGGGCCTATGTCAATATCAATCTAAGTCCCTAACAGACTGATATAGGGCTCTGTTTCTGGCACGCCAATGTTTTAATTAACAGTTCAGGTGAAAGCACATATTTATCAATTCTAAGAGTAATGCCAATCTAGCAGAGATAGTTCATATGCTGAATGGCAGAATTTGGATCCCTAAAGATTTCAATGGGTTCTATCTAAAAACATTAGATTTAATAAGGATAAATCTAAAGACCTAAATTTGCATAAAAATCAGACTTATAAGCACAAAATAGAGATAGATATAACCATAAAGTAGTTCATGTAAAAAAGACCCAAGAAACTTGAGTGAACTACAAGTTGCATCAATACCGGTTCACAATTTCACAAGATGATGGATGAATTAACAAAACTATCATGTCCAAATTGAGAGACAGGATGGCTCCTTTGCACTCTTTACACTGGTAGTATTGTGTGCAGCTTGAGGTGCCACATTTTTGGATGGTTCTGAACAAGTTGTAAAGGGTCATGAAGAAGGAACCAAGGATGGTAAAGGAACTGAAAACCATGTCAAACAAGGAATAGAAGATGGAATTCAGGAGGCTTCATCTAGAGAAGTCTGACAGAGGGATAGAACTGTAGTCTTCAAATATCAGAGGAATTTGCCAAAGGAAGAGAAGCATTGGGTGTATTCCTTTTGGCATTATAGGACCAAAAAGTAGAATATATGGAGGCAAATTTCAAATAAATCTAAGGAAACACTTCTTAACTCTTAAAAGTATTATAGAAATAGATTGAAAAGATAACTTAACTGCCTGTCATTGTCAATATCTGAATAGAAGCTGAATGTCTCATTACTGGGGATGTGGTCACGGAGGGGACTCATTCTCCTGCGCTATACCCCTCATATCCATCTCATTCTCTCTGTCCATGTACCTAAGACTATAGTTCGTAAGGACTGCCCTTCACTTGGACTATTGCAAGTCACTTCCGAGTTGGTGTCCCTATCTCATCTGTTCCCACTCTAATCTATCCTCCACACAGTTATCAGAGCAATTTTCCTTAAATACATATCTGACCACTTTACCCTCCTACTCGGTAAACGAAAGCGGTTCTCTTTTTCTCCTAGGATAAACTCTGCCATTTAATTTTTAAAGTCCTTCATCACATGGCCCCAGTTTATTTTTTCAGTCTAGTTTTACATCACTTTCCTTTGTGGACTCCACAGTTCAGCCAAACGGATCATCTCTCTTTTCCTCCCACCAGATACTGCATCTCCCACACACAAGGATAGTTCCCTGTGCCTACAGTGTACGACCTCATGTGCTCCTCTTCATACCGTTGCCCCCTTGTACCCTCCCTCTGTGTTTATCTTGTATTACTTTTGTATCTATTCCATTTTGTTGTTCCGTCATTTCAGTTGTGTCTGACTCTCCATGACCCCATTTGGGGTTTTCTTGGCAAAGACACTGGACTGGTTTGCAATTTCCTTCTCAAGTTCATTTTTCAGATGAGGAAACTGAGGCAAACAGTGTGAAGGGACTTACCCAGAGTCACGCAGCTAATAAGTGTCTGAGGCCAGATTTGAATTCAGGAAGATGAGCCTTCCTGACTCCAGACCTGATATTCTATCCACTGTATCATCTAGCTAAATTAAAAAAAAAAAACAACTTATATTTTATAAATATAAAAAACATACTGATTCTATATAAACTGATAAATGCAAAGAACATCTACTCCAACAGAAGATGTACTCAGTGAGAGCAGAGACCATCATTTCTTGTTTTTGTATCTCCAGCACCTAGCTTGAAAAACTAGGTACTTAATAATTGTCAGTTGATGATCCCTTAGGTTTCCATGATACCATGACCTGGGGTTTGGGACGGTCTTAGTATCTGTTAGGAAATAGAAGTCCTTATTTTTTTACATCTAATACTCTGTGACTCTCCCAACCCCCAACTTCAAATGTGGACACGTCTACTAATAAACAAAAGGATGTAATGCCTAACACTATGGTGATTTGGGCATTGTTGGTGGACTTTTTTTTCTAAATGACTCACCTTTTTAACCATTTTTAACACTCGAATTGTAAAAGTTTCCAGTATCTCGTAGTTCTCCAATGCGATAATATAGTTTTGAAGCTCCAAAGGCTTATTCAGAGAAACGGGCCAATAACGGTGGCATTTGATGAATCCGTCCTCTCTCTCTTTGGTCATCATGGCGATGACATTAGATTGATTTTCCCAAACCATTTGCCAAAAGTCATCTATGGTTCCCGGCAGGGGTCCTTGGGTTGCAATGTAGAAGTATTCTTCCCCTGAATTCAATATTCGGATGTAGCTTGCATTAATGTAATCCTGTCTTTCTCCAAGTAGAACCCGTGTACCATCATCTGCGCCACACAGAAACAGAAAAACACAAAATCCAAATTTTGAATCAGTGTTAGTCTTTCAAATATGATTTTCCTGTTCCTGTGAAAAAGTGCATGCAAGTGCTAATTCATTTTAAGTATATTAATATGGCAAAAACATAAGGATGTTTTTTCATAGTCATATATGAGGCTATCTTGTATTCTGGTCTAATGAATTCAGTGACCAAATTCTCAAGTCACTGAATAAAAAGATAGCAAATTTACAAATTTGAATTTAAAAAGGACAAGGAAGCATTACGCTTATGAACTTAGACATTTTTCTGACTACAGGTTGGGATTTGGACCAGATGAACAAATCACAATTTACAGAACATTTTTCTCTATGCCCAGCACTTTGCTCTCAAAGTTATTTCTACCCCAAATATGCAGTAGAAACTTATAATTATCTATTCTCCAATTTAAAAAAAAATGGTCAAAGTAGATGAAAATTTTCTTCCAAGGAAGAAATCCAAGCTAACATTGGCTATATGAAAAACTCTCTAAATCACTAATAATTAGAGAAATGCATATTCAAACAACTGTGAGGTACCACCTCGTATCCATCAGTTCAATAAAGCTGACCAAAAAAAAGGAAAATGACAAATTCTGGGAAAACTGTTGGAAAATGGGTACATTAGTGCATTGTTGGTAGAGCTATGAACTGATCTAGCTACTCTAGAAAGAAATTTGGAATTCTATCTACCCCACAAACTACTAAACTATGCATATCCTTAGATCCAGTGATATTGTTACAAGATGTACATCCTAAAAAAATCAAAGAAAGAGGAAGAGGATCCACATGTACAAAAATGTTTCTAGCAGCTCTTTATGTGGTGGTAAGGAGTTAGAAACTGAAGGAGTACCCATGAACTGGGGACTGGCCAGACAAGTTGTGGCTTACGTGTACTATGAATACTATTTATTGCACAGTAAGAAATAATGAAGGGGAGAGTTTCAGAGAATCGTGGTAAAACTTAAATGAACTAATATGGAATATAAAGTAAGGAGGACCAGAGAATAATTTATGCAGTAATAACAATATTGTAAAGGCAAACAACTTTCAAAGATTTTGCATTTCTAATTGACAAAATGGCTAGTCATAATTTCAGACAACTCAAGATGAAATAGATTTCCTGCGTCATGACAGAAAGGTGATGATTCACACTACACATCAAGACTTGTTTTGTTTTTTGGGACATGGCTGATATGAGGATTTGTAATGCTTTACACATGATTGTAACAGTGGGGTTTTCCCCCTTATTTTTCGTTTGGGGGTAGGGTAGAAATGTGCAAAGAGGGGTATGAAAATAAAATTTAATTAAAAAAAAAAAGAAACATGGCACAGTGTGTACAGTTTTAATGTTATTTGTTTTGTCCAGGTCTGTGATTTCGTAAGTGAAAACTCCTGATATGGGAACTCCCATTGTGGATATTCCCTCTATTGATATAGATAGGTAACTTGACTATTAACTACCTGGGCCACTGAGAATTTAAGCAATCTGCCTCAGGTGTCACAGAGTACATATACATCACAAGCAATACTTGAAACCAAATGGGACTTTCTGAGTTGAAGGACATTCCATTATCTATAAACCTATATTAACTTTCTTTAAGGTGTCAGAATTTCAATCTTCTTTTCAATTCTGAGTACTCTAGTTTTCATGGCTTCTCCAGAGATGATTTTCTTCTCTTGCACTGTACTGGTACCTCTTGAAGACAGAAGCGCTGTTTGTATGAAGAAATAAGTCAGCCTAGACTAAGGGAATTCAGGTTTGCCCCTCAATACATTTCTATACGTTGCACCTAAACCAGAATATAGGACATTCTGAGGGTTACCACGACTCATATGATCTAATCCTTGTTGTTGAAAGCAATCATCCCAGGGGCTAATTTTTGCACAAAGGGACAAAAATTCTATAAGTAGGATGCTTCCCATGAAGAACTTTAATGGGTCTGCTAGCTCAATGCATTGTATCCACTAAAACTTAATGCTGTAGTAAGGGGCATGAGGAATAGTGCACTGGAAAGACAAATGGCAATGGAGTCAGAGCCCCAGGTACAAATACCATGGCTAAAACTGTGTGATCTTGGACAGGTCATGTTAACCCATCTGCTCAGTTATTTTCATCTGTAAATGGCATGAAATCAGTCATCTGGCCTTGAAGGATACAACACTACCCTTACAGTCAGTCAGTTCTTCTATATATAAATGTATTACCAATAGTTGAAGATAACTTCTAGGTTTTACTTCTCATTGCTAGGACTATAAAGTCCCTCTCTCTTAGCACTTCCAAAAATGTTTTTTTTTTAAATGATGAGAGGGGCGGCTAGGTGGCACAGTGAATAGAGCACTGGCCCTGGAGTCAGAAAGACCTGAGTTCAAGTCCAGCCTCAGACACTTAACACTTACTAGCCATGTGACCTTGGGCAAGTCACTTAACCCCAATTGCCCTGCCTTCCCCCCTCCAAAAAGAAAAAAAAAAAAGTATGAAAAAAATATATTTTTTAAATGATGAGAATTGACATTTGCTTACATGGAACAATATCTCGGTATCTGTTTTTTTCTCTGTTTTGTGGAGCATTTCCCAAGATGCAGTCATCAAGTGGCTTTATGTTTTCTAAAGACTAAAAATAAAGAAAACAAGAATGATTATTTCTCTCCTACAATGAAAGATTAACTTTTAATACAGGATTACTAACCCCTGAAACTCCTGCTTATGAAAAATGAGAACCATAGATTTGTTCTGCAAAGACATTCAGTCAGGGGTGTGATGGAGCCAGCTCATACTGGCTCAAGACAACTGATTATAAAATCTTCAATGTGAGCATTGAAAACCAGAAAATGCTACAAATCAGAGCTTGATTTAATTGTTTTCTTGACTGTTTAGATTTAAGTGATGAAGAAAATATTAATAACGCAGACTAAACTAAAAAATATGCCTTACCTATATTTTTTTCTGGAGAATCAATTACTAAGCATTTACCAACATGTCCCTGAATATTTTCTCCCTGTCACAATTCATTTAGCCTAAACATTTACAATGAATAAGAAAAATCCTGTCTTTGATATCTTTAATATTCATTCTTCTCATAAAAGGACCAAAAAAAATGATAGATTTCAGTCATGATGTCCATACCCCAATGACCCAACATTTTGATAGACTAGCCAAAAAATAGTGATATTAAACTCTCTGGAAATATTCTTTCCCTATCCATAAAACATGTGTGTAATAGCCAGAAAAATAAGGTAGCTCTATTTTTTAACCTCATATGCCTTACCCTAGGAAGAAATAGCAGTTGAGAGGCCAAGAATTCAAGAAAGAATTCTTAAAATTACCTTCCTTCTTAGATGTAAGGAACACATGTGTGTATCACCTTTCAGTATCATTTACACAATTACCAAAAATTCCACGAAGGTTTCATTTCTTGCTATCTGCTTGTCCATGGTATCAATCAGATGTCTGAGTGTCGTCATCAAATGAAAACTCTTTAGAATTGGCCTAATCTCAGATATTTCAGTTAGTTCTTCCTCAGAAGTAATTTTCAAACCTATAAAGGGGAAATGACAGCCATATGCAATACTTGAAATCGTATTCTATTTTCTGGAAAAAACAGTTTTACTTAAATCTTTAAAAACTATATTAAAACACAAGTCAAAGTCTAAGATTTCATTTGTCAAATATAGCTCTTTAGGATTCCTGTCCTATTCTAAGAAAATTATGTTTGACAGGTGAAATCTTGGACCCTATGTGTTACCCAAGTCCCATCCTTGTATAGTTAATAGTGCCTGAGACTAGAGTTCAACTCAGATCTTCCTCGCTCTTCACCAGAGCTCTATCCATTGTACTACTTAGGTGCCTCACTAGTTACTGTGCATGCAAACAAGTCATTCACCACCACCATCACCATCCAAAAATGTCTGTTTTATATGTTATACATAGTAGGCAGTAAGTAAATATTTGTTTAAATGAATTGTACCCAGTCAAGGGAGCATCAAACCCAATATAGAGAGGAAGGAAGAAAATGCCCAAACCAAATACTATAGAGAAGAACCAGTGCAATTTAGGAATGAGAACAGAAGGGAGGCTCAGTAGTTCACAAGAGAGAGTCAGCAATAAAAACTCATGGATATAAAATACAGGGAATTGGAATCCAAAATCACCTTGTAGGTAAGGTTCATTAGCTGGAGAATGACTGGACAAATTAAGGCATTTGTGGCATAGTGGGTATTCAGACTAGAATCAGGAAGTCTCATATTTCTGAGTTCAAATCCAGCCTGACAATTACTAGCTGTATGACCTGAGCAAGTCGCTTTACCCTGTTTGCCTCAGTTTCCTCATATATAAAATAAGATGGAGAAGGAAATGGCAAATCACTCCAGCATCTTGCTAAGAAAACCCCAAATGGTGTCACAAAGAGTCTGACATGACTGAAAATGACTGAACAACATTTGCAATGCAACAGCATTATACCATAAGAAATAACAAAAATGAATAGATTCATATAAACCTGGGAAAATTTGTATAAATTGTAAATTCCAGAAAGGACTGTGTCTTATTTATCATTGCAATTCCCCACATTTTGCACAAAGTTCTCATTGAAAAAAGAAATATTTGTTGAGCTGAATTTAATTAAATTGGAGTCAAAGTAATTGCATCCCAGGCAAAGAAATATTTGCACAAAATAAACAGGTTAATCAAGACCCAAAAGGAAAGACACTGATAGAGAAATACAATTAATGAATACATACATGGAGTATCAAAGAAATGTTGGAGTCATTGGGTGAGTGAGAGAAGATGAATGGATATATGTGCATTGCTTATCCTTAAGCAACACTTTACAGATCTAAAATCACTTCCTCTCTGAGGTTACCTTTCATCTATTCTGTATGCACTTTGTATAACACTAGTTATTTTTATGTTTCTCTACTTCAATTAGAATACAAGTTCTTTGAAGGCAGAACACGGTTCATATTTGTCTTTGTACCTCCAATGTTTAGCACAGTACTTGATAGATAGTATGCACTTACTGAATGACTATAACAATTATGCATAACATATTTTGTCTAGAATTACAATTACGCCACGAAAATATTCAAGTGAAAATCTGCCCTCTTCTTTTGAGAAAAATAAAAACATTGGCAAGAAGGGGAAGACATTATGCCATTTCCACCTCCTATGTCCCTGTTACGTTTTCCCCTTCCTCAGTCCTCCCAAGCCTTTAGATCTTGTATGTTGCCATAAACTGTTCAGTCTTTGCCCTTGAAAATGGATATCTGTAATTCTAGTGGCAACAAGGCATCTTCCAATAAAAACATAGCTGCATCCCAGAAATACCTGAGGTTCCAATTGTTGTCTCACGGGATGATCCTGCATGCTGCCCATCTTCATTGTTCCAGTTTTCAGAGCTATAGCTTGCTCTGCTTTTCCAAACATTGGATCCAGCCCTAAGAAAAGAAAACTTCATTTTTATTCAGATGTCCAAATGAGGTACACCTTTAAAAAGCAACCTGCTCTTATTATCTACTCTGATGAAAGGAAGAAGACATAGGCAGCCCTCCCCCCTTCTTAATGTAGCCCTTATGAAGGTTTCTGAACATATAATTAAATAGAACAGATCAGATGTCCTAGAATATATTTTTTGTTTAAAAATTGGTTAATCTTCTGAAAATTTGATTCATGAGGAGCCAGAAGGTCTTAAAGTTTTCCCATCCTGCCCCATTATAGAATCCTTCCCTGTTCCCTACTTACGTGTTCAAGCTGAACTGCCTTTCTCTCTCACTAATCTTCCTATATTTCTGGTTCATACCTTCCCTGGGTTGGGTGAGGTAACTAACCCTCTTGTTTTAAAAGACCTCCTGGTTAGGGATGGGTGAGAATGGGGTAAAAAGGAAACAGGAAAGAGTAAATATCTGTTCTGCAATAATTACCTCAATAGCTAACAGTAAGATCTATTTTAAGTAATATCAATACTTAAAGGAAATTTGTGGGTTAGAACTAAACGAGATTGAAATGGTCTCCTTACCACTTTTTATCAGACTAGTTATGTAATAAGAAACCAGTTGCTAATTTTATTCCATTATTAGATATTGACTGGCAGGGAAAACAGATGGTGGAATCTGAGATAATCTCTCTATTCACCCTCTCCTATGTTATAAAAGTTTAGGCATTTGTTACTTTTATCTTTTTTTGGCATACTGGTAATATTCCATTTATTTCAACTGGAATTTTATTCCGATGAATGAGTTTTGGACCACATTAAAAGTAAGAACAAAGACTTGCCCGTTGTGGAGAGGCATGTAATTGACAGTGCATCTCATACCAAAGAGAATCCTTTAGGGTTGTGCCAGGCCATTCAGATTTGTACTGTTTTTGACTTGGGATAAACTGAATAAATAAAATTTATTCAATGGGAAAATAGTCTCACTGCCTTTCTTGCCATTAAAGCGATAGTAATATGAGTCAACATTTTTCTCTTGCTTTCTGCAGTTTAAAATGCTTTGTTTTCATACTCCAACTTGTAAATAATTCTGTTGTTCTTCTTTCTAAATGTACTCTTTCAAAGTGTGGTGTTATTTCAGGTGATTTTACACACATAAATGGCTCCTTCATAAGAACCAATCAAGTTATTTGCAAATGGGCAAATTTCCACACACAGCCTGAACAAAGAAACAAATTAGTGGATTATAAGGACAGAAATATTTGTTATACTCAACCCCTTTGAAGGGGTAAGGACTGGGTCTGTGATTTAATTGGTAAAAAAAACTCCTGGGTAAAGAAACTCCTTCCATTTTTATTTGGTTAGCATCTTCTCTGTGACCTAAAGTCTCAAGAGAGTTGCCTAGAGCTCTGAGATGTTGCCCAGTGTAACACGGGGTGAGGATGTATAAAAAACAGAAGCTGCGGTTCTTTCTACAATACTCAGACACTGCCTCTCTGGAGCAAAGCAATAAATGATCCAGGGAAAAGGAATTCTTCAAAACACAAAAGGGAAAGCAGTCTCTTTGCCCTATAGGACTATGAAAAACACTTAAGTAGTATCCATGGGTCTCAGGCCTGAATCCAAGTCAGGAAAGAAAGAAGAGGAGGGAAGGAGAGAAAAGAAAGAAAGGAGATAGACGATGAAGAAATGTGAAAAGGGAATGAAGAAGAGAAAGCAGTGCACAAATTGGGAGCTGTTGGAATGTTAACATAGAAGATAAAAGCTGCCAAACAAGTGAACAGAGGATACTTTAGAGCAAAAGGATTCTCTCCGTCTCTAACTTTACCAGTACACATTTTGTCTCCTTACTCCTTTTATCCTGCTTTGAAAGAACAACCACATTGTTGTAAGCCATTTAAAATGCTTGACAATTCTTAAAGGATTTCAAAGTGTGATGGCTGTTCCATCATTTTTCAGTCCAACTTCTCATGACCTCATTTAGGGTTTTCTTGGCAAAGATACTGGAGTAGTTTGCCATTTCCTTCTCCAGCTCATTTTACAGATGAGGAAACTGAGGCAAACAGGGTAAAGTGACTTGCTTGGGATCACAGGGCTAGTAAGTGCCTAAGATCATATCTGAACTCTGGAAGATCTGGGAACTCCCTTGAATCTTCCCACATGATGAGGCATTTGCTTGAGGCCATAAGCCTTTCATTATTGCTAGGCTCAAATCTGTTACTCCTAACCTAGCCAAGCCTTCCTTTGTCCAGCTACTTCCCATCCTTGGTCCTATCAAAATATCTATACCCAAATCTGTTACCCCTTAACTAGCCTAGACCTCCATTGTCTGTCATCTCCAGGTAGCCTTCAGCTATTTCCTACCTTTAAATCCCATTCCTTGAGTCTGACCTCAGTTCCATCAAAGATCCTCCTTAGCCTCCTCTTCAAGAACCTCCCCATACCCCTTCTCAACACCACCCCAGATCTCTCCCACGGTCTTTCTGTCTATAAGATGCATCTAGCCTCCATGAAGGC
>CM053582.1:522507930-522529772 GCA_028627135.1 Pseudochirops cupreus | reverse complement strand
ACCTTAACATATGGCAGAGTCAGCTTCTCCTGATCCACTATGTCACTTAGCTGCCCTTTCTAAGTGTGAGCTGCAAACTAATAACCTCCCTTTCCTCACCATGTTCATCTTTATAATAATTACACACACTGGAAGCTACATATTCCCTAGGTCACTATTAATTGTCTCTATTTTACTGGCTGTCCCTCATGTCTGGAATGCTCTCCCTCCTCACTTCAGCCTACTGGTTTCCCTGGTGTCCTTAAAGACTTAGTTCCTAAAATATATAGAGAACTGAGTTAAATTTATAAGAATACAAGTCATTCCCCAATTGATAAATGGTCAAAGGATGTGAATAGGCAGTTTTCAGATGAAGAAATTAAAGCTATCTATAGTCATATGAAAAACAAAAGACTAAATCACTATTGATTAGAGAAATGCATATCAAAACAACTCTGAGATACCACATCACACCTATCAGATTGGCTAATATGATAGAAAAGAAAAATGATAAATGTTGGAGAAGATGTGGGAAAATTGGAACACTAATGCATTGTTGGTGGAGCTGTGAGCTGATCCAACCATTCTGGAGAGCAATTTGGAACTCTGTCCGAAGGGCTATAAAACTGTGCACACCCTTTGACCCAGCAATACCACTTTTAAGCTGTATCCAAAGAGATCATAAAAACAGGGAAAGGACACACATGTACAAAAATATTTATAGTAGCTGTTTTTGTGGAAACTGAAGGGATGCCTATCAACTGGGGAATGACTAAACAAGTTGTGGTATATAAATATAATTGAATACTATTGTGCTACAAGAAATGATAAGCAGGCAGACTTCACAAAAACCTGGAAAGACTTATATGAACTGATGCTGAATGAAATGAGCAGAACCAGGAAAACATTGTATTCAATAACATCCACACTGTGCAATGACTGACTTTGATAGACTTAGCTCTTCTCAGCAATGCAAGGATCTAAGACAACTTCAAAAGACTCACAATGGAAAATGCTGCCCACACCCAGAGAAAGAACTCTCTGGGAGTCTGAATGCAGAGTGAAGCAGACTATTGTTCTCCTTTTGTTTTGTTTTGTTTTGTTTCTTCTTTCTCCCATTAGTAGTGCTTAACCTGAGATTACCTCCATTTACAACGTACACATCTTGTATGTACATAGTTATTAACATGTCATACTCTCTCACACACACTCATCATATTGTAAGTTTCTCAAAGTCAAGGCAAACAGCACATAGCTTTACTTTCCTATGTATCCCAAAGGACATGGGCTCAAATATCAGCTTGGTCACTACCTGAGTGACCCTGGACTGCCTACTAAACCCGTCATCTTTAAAACGATGGTTATTAGGGGGCGGCTAGGTGTCACAGTGAATAGAGCACCGGCCCTGGAGTCAGAAGGAACTGAGTACAGATCCTGAATCAGATACTTGACACTTAACTAGCTGCGTGACCTTGGGCAGGTCACTTAACCGCAATTGCCCTGCATTCTCCCCTCCAAAAAGACAAAAAAATGCAGGGGGGAAAAAAGATGATTGTTGGATCAAATTGCCTCTGAGGCAGCTAGAGGTCCATGATATGACTCCAAGTAGCACACATTAATTACAAGTTAATGAAGAGGTATACCCTTCTTTGTATGCATATCACAATCTTAGTACAACGTCTGGCATATAATAAGCACATGTTGTTGACTGACTGCATGGGATGTGTTGGGTGTTTTTTTTTTTTTACTTTCCAGGATCAGAAAAGAATGAAATTAGAAGAGCCTGTAGCTACTTTCTACTGGTTCAAGTAAGATGAAAAGTGATCTTGCCAGGGCTAATTCTTCTATTCCTGCCTAAATGTCTCTCCTTTGTCATCACTGAATCACAGAATCATAGAATTAGAAAATTCTTTCAGTCAACAAGCATTTTCTAAGTGTTTACTATATGGTTATTACACATCCTTGACTAAACCCCAAGTTTGAAAGGAAAGAGAACCCTCAATGAATGGATAGTCAATATGTAGTAACTACAATGTTAAGGATACAAAGAAATAGGGTATAGATGAAAAATTGTAGAGTTCAACAGAGCACTGGGTCTAGAGAAAGGGGCCTGAGTTCAAATCCCATCTCTTGTCATATACTACCTGTGTGATCTTGTGCAAGACACTTAACTTACAGGGGCCTCGGTTTCCTCATCTATTGGACCAAACGTCCTCTGAAGTTCCTTCATATCTAAATCTATGATCCCATAAATATAGAATCGCCCTTCCTCCTCAAGGAATTCACAAGCCAGTGAGAAAGACAGGAAATATAAATGGAAATTATAGCACTACAAGGTTCACAAACTCTGGAATTCCCTTATATGATTACAATCTGTTGTCATTCCACCTCTCCTTCTGCCTTGCAACCCCCAACCCTCTTCTTCATCTGCACCTTGATCTTTAGTGTTTGCACCCCATCAGTTCTTTCCCAGGCCATCACCCCATGCATTGCCTATACTCTCATCCCCATCTTGACCTTTTAGTGAACCATTTCAACTCAATACTGTATTGACTTCTTTTCTCAAGTCTTCCTTTTTTTATCTTATCAAAGATCTTGTTCTATTGAACCTCACCTTTTCCTATCCATGTTCTGATAAAGATGGAGAAAATTACAAAGCAATGCTAATTGGGTCCGTTACAAATTAATGCTCTATAATCTCAACTGGACCCTCACTGCAGCAAAGCAATCCTTTTACGTCTCTCTAATTCAGTACCTCATTCACTGCATTGACTTTTTCCAAACTTCTACAAGAAGCTTGTACTGATTCTTTTTAATATTAGTGCCTCCTTTCTGTTAATTATTTGTAGTTTGTCCCATGTATATCTTGTTTGTACATAGCTGCTTGCATGTTTTCTCCATTGTCGGACTGTGAATTTATTGAGAGAAGGGATTTGTTTTTCCATCTTTCTTTGTATCTCGAGACCTTTATACACTGCCTGGAGCATAGTGGGTGCTTAAGAAATGCTTTTGGATTGACTGACGAGGTAGTATGTGCTAATTGCTAAACAAGATTGTTGTTCAGTCATTTCAGTTGTGTCCAATTCTTTGTGACCCCATTTGGGATTTTTCTGGCAAAGATACTGGAGTGGGTTGCCATTGCCCAGTGGTAGAGTAGAAAGTGTCAGGTTTAGTATCAGAAGAGAGTTCCATTCCAATCCAGGATCAGAGACTTATTTACTTTATGACCCTAAGCAAGTTACTTAATATTTCTGAAATCTTACTTTCCTCATCTCTAAAATAAGGACAATCATGCTTTGCTATGTAATACACCAGGTAGCCATGAGGACAGACCTTTGTAAGTCTTAAAGTAAAGTACTAATGGGAATCATTGAGTTGTAAGTGCTATCGGCACTTAAGCAAGAATGAGTATTGAGCTGCTCTCTTGTTCAGGTAAGAGGTTCACCATGTTCAGATCTAAGCTAGACTCTGAAAGATAGATGGGCATATGGGGCACAGAGAGCAATATGTACAAAGGCATAAAGTCAGGAAATTTCAGTGAGTGTTTAAGGGAAAAGGAGTAGATGGGTTAGGTTGGAGTAGAAGTGTAGTCATAGGAGTAAGGATGGAGAGATAGACTGAGATTAGGCTGGAAAAATAACTAATGAATAGGATAAAGAATTTAGACTATAGCCATAAAAAATAGAGAACCACTGAAGATCAGGAAACAAGGCCAGGGTGCAAGAGAGGCAGAGATTATTTGATATAGAAATAAGTGAAATAGTGTTTCAATTTTTCCACATCCTCTCCAGCATTTGTCATTTTCCTGTTTTGACATCTTAGACAATCTGACTGGTGAGATATGGTACCTCAAAGTTGTTTTGATTTGCATTCCTTTAATCAATAGTGATTTAGAGCATTTTTTCATATGCTTATAAATATCTTTAATTTCTGCCTCTGAAAATTGCCTGTTTATATCCTTTGCCCATTTATCAATTGGGGAATGACTTGTATTCTTACAGATTTTACTTAATTCCCTGTATATTTTAGAAATAAGGCCTTTATCAGAGACACTAGTTGTAAAAATTCTTTCCCAATTTCCCTTCCTTCTCAATCTTGGTTATATTGACTTTGTTTGTACAGAAACTTTTCAATTTAATGTAATCAAGATAATCCGTTTTGCATTTTATACTACTTTCCAACTCTTCTTTGGTCATGCGTTGTTGGTGGAGCTATGAACTGATACAACCATTCTAGAGAGCAATCTGGAACTATGCCCAAAGGGCAATAAATAATTGCATATCCTTTGACCCAGTAATACCACTTCTGGGGCTATACCCCAAAGAGATCATAGAAGTGGAAGGAAGACCCATATGCACAAAAAATTTATTGCAGCTCTCTTTGTGGCAGCAAAAAACTGGAAATTAAGGGGATGCCCATCAATTGCGGAATGGCTAAACAAGTTGTGGTATATGAATGTAATGGAATACTACTGTGCTATAAGAAATGGGGAGGAGAAGATCTTCATATTCACCTGGAGAGCCTTATACAAACTGATGCTAAGTGAGAAGAGCAGAACCAGGAAAAATTTGTACATAATCACAGACACATCGTATGTGTGACAACCAACTTTGATAAACTGGACTCTTCTCAGCAATGCATAGTTATAAGACATCTCTACAAGTCTCAGGATGGAAGGAGATGTCTACATCCAGAGAAAGATCCAGAAAGACCAGAGTTTAAATGGAGACTGAAGCAATCTACATGCTCTCATTCTTTTTCATGTTTGGTTCTCTTTCTTTTTTCCCATTGTTCACTCCATTGGTTACAACCCTTCTATACAACCAGACTAATGTCCAATTTGAAAATATTTGCAGATTCAATACTTGATTGAATGCCACCATGGAGGGAAGGGGGAGGGAGAGAGAGAGGAGAAAATTTGAAACTCAAGAGATTATGGAACTGAATCTTGTAAACTAAAAGTAAATAAACAAATCAAATTTAAAAAAATAAAGATAGATCTCCAAAAAGAAAGAAAGAAAGAAGTGAAATAAATTCAAGTTCTCCCAGGTCATGGGTTCTTAACTTCGGGTCCACAGGTCCCAAAAATCCATGGGTAGATTTCAGGGGGTCCATGAATTTGAATGGGAGAAATATATCTTTATTTTTCACAAAACTTTCTCAAATCTTCTATGTCCTTTAATTATGACATTCTGAGAAATGGTCCATAGACTTCCCCAGGTCTGCCAAACAGATCCATGACACACAAAAAGTAAAGAACCTCTATTCTAAGATATCAATCATTCAATGAGACCAAGTTGAACATTTCTGGAAGGTGAGTTAACATTTAGTCCATCAAAATAACATTTAGGTCATCAAAATAGTCATTTAATTAATGGTCTTTCAGTAGCCCATAAGAGTAAATGAAACTTTCAAATCACTCAAACAAGGTTATTATAATCCTTCCACTATTTAATGGGGTTAGTGAAAATTATATAACAGTACTGTGAAAAAATGATCACGGCAAGCAAGCAGCAACACAGGATGGCTCCTGCTTAAAGGTCTGGAAGAGAGAATCTCATAAAATAATCCTTATGATCTGTTTTAAAATAGCCCATGTACTCCCCTGGTAACCAGGCTATGTCAGGAGATCTAAAAGGAAGGCCGCCAGCAAGTTGGACAGACCCCTTGTGGAGGATTTATGGGAAGGCATAGAAAAGGGTCACACAGTCTTACAGGGCACAGATGGATTGCAATCTGCACTGATGAAGGGAGTAGCCACATCAATGAGTTCCCAGATACAAGGTAGGAGAAGAAAGTCAATTTAAAAATTGTTCCTAGGATCACATTTTTAAAAGCAATTTCCAGTCCAATTCAGCACACTTTTATTAACTGCCATAATATTCTAAGCATGACATCCCCCAACAAAAAAAAATTCAGATCATTAAGGCAACACTATTTAACATCCAGTTGACCCCCAGATGGAGGAATAACTATATATAAGTTGTAGGGCAAGGGGGTTCTTAACCTAGGGTCCATTAGCTCCCCCAATGGGTCCATGGATAGATAGATCTTAGTGGCTCCAAGAACTGGGATGTGGAAATGCAAATTTACTTTTACTAATTGCTAACTGAAATTTAGCATTTCCTTCAATTATGATTTAAACACACATACGCACACACACACACACACACACACACACACACACACACACACATTATTCTGAGCTATCCATAGGCTTCCCCAGATTGTCAAAGGGGTCCACAACATAGAAAAAAGCTGAGAACCATTGCTCTAGGGGAAGGGGGTCAAGATGTCACAAAACATGCAGATGATACCTATCTGTACTCTCTTCAAGGAGATCTGCATAATCATTCCTAAGGGAGAAACTCTGTAGACACAATTCCACCTTCCGTGAGTTAACTTTAGTTTCAAAGACCTGTGGACAAAAGGCAGGAATCAGGAATCATGGCAATGTTTTCAGTAAATACAACTTTGGAAAACACAGTGATTTCTCACTCCTTGTAACAGCAGCGTGTTCATAATGAACAATGGCATTTTAAAAACACAGATGCTTTTATAGTGTCACATGTCTGTACATGCAAGCACAGCCCACAAGTGCCCTCTTTAAGGCAAGGAGAATAGAGCAAGGGCCTCCAGAGAAGATGCCTATGTCCCTGCCTCTTATGTGAGATAGTGGATGCCAGAGTAAAATATAAAGTACCTCACAAATAGAAGTTTTTATTAAGCGACGTTAAAATCCCCTACATGGAGTTTAATGGCAAATCCATTAATAAAAAGAGCAGACAACTCATTAGCCAAATCATTGCAGAATTCTCTTCACCAGGTTTATGTGGAGGTCCTTAAGGCTAGTATTTATTGCATTCAATTCATTTAAAGTATAATGCATGCTAAGTACTGTGCAAACCTTAAAACACCATATAAATGTCTCTTATCATTAGTGGTATGACACAAGCTCATTTATCAAGCAGCACAGGTATCAGAAAGCACAGCAGTAAAGTTTAAGAAAGATCAAAATAAAACCTAAAATAGAGCTTGATCAACCAATTTGACAGGACTCATTAATGCTTATGCATCCTGCTTTCAGCATTATATTAAAGATTCTCATATGCGCCATCATCCCAATCTATATCCTTCAAGCCTTTTTGTGGAATTGCCACCTTCTCCCCAACCGGGAAAAAAAAAACAAACCCAACCCAAAAGCACACCTGGTATTATATTAGTTCTAACTGCAAAGTTTTTAGAATCCATGGACCTCAGATCTGCCAGTCATTTCCCATGGAACCTCACACAAGTCACTCAGACCTCTGGTTGCCCCAGTGTGCTCATCTCTAAAGTGACTGCCTCTATTGCTAAGGGCTTTTTCAACTCTGAATCACTGAGCCTATGACATCAGTACTTGAAAATGTTAACATTAAACTTGTTTGGGGGAGGGGTGCAGACTATGGATTTCTCCCAGGTAGAGAACTCTTAGAATGGAAACAACCCCATGACAACTTAAGAGTCTTAGAGGTGGTTAGGGGCACCAGATCATTGAATCATAGGTTTAGCATTAGAAGGTTCCTCTGAGACCCTCTTGTTCAAGCCCTCATTTTATAGATGAAGGAACTAAGTCTCAGATAAGTGAACACGCTTGCTCAAAGTCACACAGGTAGTAAATAACAGGGACAGGGTTTGAAATTGGACCCGTGGACCCCAAGCCAGTACTTCTCCCCACCCCCACCCTTATAATATGTTGACTTTCCCATTGGGTTACTAGGTGCCTCAGAGGTAGGGCTTGAATCCAGGTCTTCCTGACTCCAAAGCTGGTTCTCTACCCACCACTCTATGCTACCACTCACTGAACAGACAGCATAATTAAAAGTGGTTTGTGAATGTTTTGGTCTAACTATGACATTCATATGATCATAAGCACTTTCCTCCCACCAAGAGATCAAGCCAATATTCTCCCTTAAGCTTGGCCACAGAGATTGGAGCTGCAAGCAGAAGGCCCAATCAGAATGTAGCAAGCATAGTAAAGCAGCCACACTGTGCTTGTGAAATCCAGAACAATGTGTTACCAGGCAATGCAAAGAGCACACTGTCTTCCATGCTTCACTGAGCCCAGAATGAGCCCACATCTATTATGAAGACTCATCAATTATGAGAGGATGATCACTTAAAGGATTTATGATACCCAGTGTGAGAGATACCTCTCATCTATAAAATAGCATCTGAAAAAAAGCCATTAGAGGAGCCCCAACTGCTAGCAAACACAAGTAGGGTTTTTTTTTCCAAGGTAAAAGGATGCCAGACATGACTGCCAGAGAGTAACCCCTTGTTGCAAAAGGAGCCAAGAAGACAGACATTTGACTGCCCTCCAGATGGAGATAGAAGAGGGGGGAAAACACTCTGTGAATGAACAACAGGGGCTGATTACACAACATGTGAGTGAAAATTGGAGTCTGCCTTTTGATTAAAATGAAGACCATCTGCAAGAACATTTGGGAGGGACTCCTTCCCAACTGGGGAGGAGTTGATACATACATAGTAGGGAAGCTACTTACCTATAATTCATTTTTTCCCAAAGCAAAAAGGAAATATGGGGTTACAGTCTGTGCATAAAGTATAGGCAGGGATATTTCAGTTGTAAGCATAATAAATTTTGTTCTTGTAGATCAGAAGAGTCCTGTTTGTTAAAAGAGTCTTCCCTGCTACCTTATTTTTAAATACGAAGTAAACATACCACCCTCATCATCCTGCCCCCACTAAGAACATGACTTTTATCACTAAGAAACTGGGCGGATCCCATTTAGAGATACATGATCACAGATAGATTATTTTCTCATTTCCAGGGTGAGTGGTTTGAAGTGACCCATCCCACATAATAATTGAAAAACCTCATGGGTGATCAAAGTATTCACAAAACCATTGACAACTGAAAAAGAGCGAACTATTGAGAGAAAATGTCTCCCTACAAGGTCCGAGGAAAAAAGAATAAAACAGCTTCCAGTGAACCAATGTGGTTCCCAGGAAAGAAGGAACTGTGATAGGAAAATAGGGCCATTCATAACCTACAAACATGTTTTGCAGCACTGATAAGGAAGAATTAATTTCTAAATATCCATTTTCAGGATTTCTTGGAATGAGAATGGCAGAAAAAACAGATAAGGTGGGCCAAGGTAGAGAAGAGATGTAGTAGTATGTTATGATAATGTGTTTCCAAGAAACAAAAACAAATACACACACACACACACACACAACACACATACACATATATATTCTTTAAGTGAAATATATATTCTTTATATGAAAATATACATGAACATTGAAACATACATCCTTCAAATGAAAAAACTCCATGGAAATTCACCCTGGAGGAAACATTTAGAATCATACTTCAAAAGGTAATTCGATTACATTTGGCAATGGACTCAGACTGTTCCAGGTGGTTGCTCTTTAAATTGGAGCCTAGCTTGGGTGACCAAAATGTCTCAGGCCAAATGAAATATGTCAGTGTCTTATGATTTGTGTAAAAATGCTGAGGCGTAACAAGGAAAAATGGAAGACATCTATCAAGACATGCCTTTTCTGTAGATTGGGTGCATTAACAAATGAGTGTCAAGCAAAAAAAAAAAAGTTTGATAGATTTCCTGGGTCCTAGTAGGAGAGAAAAGGACCTTTCTACACTATACCTATGGAAAGATTCACTATGAAGGCCATGCTGCCTTGAGGCAGGAAGACCACTGAGAAATCTTTATGAAACTCCTCAATACTCACCTAAGAGGGACATCATGTCGATAGTCCTATTTAACTTCATGAAATTTAAGATTGCTGGTCTACAGCCTAAAGAAGGCAGCTTAATTGTAAGTGAAAATGAACAATCCAAAGCAACATCACTTTCTCTATAAGAAGCAAGAATTGAGAGCAAAGCCAAAATGGCTGAATAAAAGCAGGACTTGCTTGAGCTCTCCCCAAATCTCTCCAAATACCTGTAAAAATGACTCTAAACAAATCATAGAGCAGCAGAATCCACAAAATGACAGAGTGAAACAAATTTTCAATCCAAGGAAACCTGAAAGGTCTGTTGCATCAGTCTGAGAGAAGACTGCAGTCTAGCATGGGCCACACCAGCACAGAGAAGGCTGGAGCAGACCTCGGGGGACTGAATCACTGGCAGCTACGGTGGTTTCCAGACTTCTTAATCCACAAACACCAAAGACAACTTAGAAGGTCAGTAGGAGAGTTCTGTCAGACAGGGGTGAGAGAGGAGCCAGATCTGGCCCCAGCCCAAGGCCCAGGGTAGTGGTAGTGGCAGCAGTGGCTGTGGCTGCTTCTGGAGCTCTTGGTTCACAGACAGTGGGGGCAGGAATCTAGCAGCTGATCAGGGGTGGATTGCAGGGATCTCTTTGATGGTGCTAAGAAAGGATTCTCTTGCTTTGCCTGTGCTTGAATCTGGGTCACAGTTCTGGGTGGCAGTCCTGGGGTGAGGAGGATCACTGGCATGGCAGAGCTTGTGGTGATGGTGGAGAGGGAATTGTCTTCACAGTTCCAAGGTAGAAGGGAGTACTTGTGGTCCCTCACAGACTGGGAGAGGAGTAAATAACTCTCCTTTCAGCATACAACCTTGGAATAACTGAAAATTTACAGGCCCCTAGAAATATCTCTGAAACAGTTGCACAAAACACACAAAGCTTGGGACAGTATACTCTCCACACTGGAAACAGAGACCTACCTTAACAAATAGTTCAAAAGTCAGGTAATTGACTGGGGAAAATGAGCAAACAGTGGGGGGGAAATCAGACTATAGAATGTTACTTTGGTGACAAGAAAGATCAAAACATACAACCTGAAGAAGAAAACAAAGTCAAAGAGCCTACATTCAAAGTCTCCAAGAAAGATATCAATTGGTCACAGGCTGTGTAAGAGCTCAAAAAGAATTTTGAAAATCAAGTAAGAGAAGTAGAGGAAAAATTGGGAAGAGAAATGAGAGTGATACAAGAAAATCATGAAAGATGAGTTAACAGCCTGCTAAAAGAGACCTCAAAACTGCCAAAGAAAATAACACCTTAAAAAAAGACTAACCCAAATGGCAAAAGAGGTCCAAAAAGTCAATGAGGAGAAGAATGCCTTAAAAAGAAAATTGGTCAAATTGAAAAGGAGATCCAAAAGCTCACTCAAGAAAATAATTCTTTAACAATTAGAATAGAGCAAATGGAAACCAATGACTTTATGAGAAATCAAGAAATGTATAAAACAAAACCAAATATCTCACTGGAAAAAAAAAACAACTGACCTGGAAAACAGATCCAGGAGAGATAATTTTAAAATCACTGGACTACCTGAGAGCCACGATGAAAAAAAGAGCCTAGAAATCATCCTTCAAGAAATTCTCAAGGAAAACTGCCCTGATAGTCTAGAACCAGAGCATAAAATAGAAATTAAAAGAATCCACCCATCGCTTCATGAAAAAGATCCCAAAAAGAAAATTCCTAGGAACATTGTAGCCAAATTCCAGAGTTCCCAGATCAAGGAGAAAATATTACAAGCAGTCAGAAAGAAACAATTCAAGTATTGAGGATGCACAATCAAGATAACACAAGATCTGGCAGCTTCTACATTAAGGGATCAAAGGGCTTGGAATATGATATTCTGGAGCCCAAAGGAGCTAGGATTAAAACCAAGAATCTTCTACCCAGCAAAATTGAGTATAATACTTCAGGGGTAAAAAGGACATTGAATGAAATAGAGAATTTCAATCATTCTTGATGAAAAGACCAGAGCTGAACAGAAAATTTGACTTTCAAATACAAGAATCAAGGGAAGCATGAAAAGGTAAACAGGAAAGAGAAATCATAATGGACTTATTAAAGTTGAATTTTAATTTAATTTAATTTAATTTCTCATCTTACCCTACAGGAAAGTGGGAGGAGGAAGGGGATAAGAGAGAGAAGAATGATAGAAGGGAGGGCAAATGGGAGGAGGGAATAATCAGAAGCAAATACTTTTGAGGAGGGACAGGGTCAAAGGAGAGAATAGAATGAATGGGGGGTGGAATAGGATGGAGGGAAACATAGTTAGCATTTTACAATATGACTGTTACGGAAGTGTTTTGCATGGCTACACATGTATAACCTATATCAAATTGCTTGCTTTCTCAAGGGGGTGGGTGGGGAGGGAGGAAAGGAGAGAATGAGGAACTCAAAGTTTTAAAAATGAATGTTAAAAATTGTTTTGACATGCAACTGGGAAATAAGATAGACAGGCAATGGTGTATAGAAATCTATCTTGACATACAGGAAAATAGAAGGGAAGGGAACAAGAGAAGGAGGAGGAGGCAATAGAAGGGAGGGAAAATTGGAAGAAGGGGTAATCAGAATGTTGTCTTGGGGTGGGGGGAGGGGAGAGATTGGGAGAAAATTTGTAACTCAAAATCTTGTGGAAGTGAATGTTAAAAACTAAAAATTAATTAATTAATAAAAATACCCCAAAAAAAACTTTAAAAAAGAAATCCATTTATGTCAAGAATCTACTTGGGCTATGTTAGTTTGTTAAGATGAGCCTGTTGAGCTGAATCTCTCAGGGTAGCCTTTCAGGTACTGTGACACCTGGGAACAGGAATTATATTTGGGGGCAGGGAGATCTTGGTGCCTTTCAACCACAAAAAAAGAGATCCCTTGAATTCAAAAAAAGAAACAGAAATCTTCAAACATGTCATCTACAGAGGTCATTTTTACATTTTTTTTCTTTAGAGAAAATCTGAAGTTTGCTAACTAGAAAACTAACAATTCAGCAAAATTCCCTTTAGATATAATGTCAAACACAAATCAGAAGTGGACTACTTGTTCATATTTAAAGCCTTTCACCTTAAATCTTCTGCTCTTTAAGCAAATAATCTTTCAGAGAAAAGAAGATGATCAGCATTGGACCAAAGAATCATATTCTTCATTCTTCTGTTTCTAAGAGTTTGAAGGACTCTTTAGAATCTTTAGGGTAAAAACCTATAATTTCATCCATGTGGAGCACTCTATGTGTGGAAACTCTTTTCACTGATAAAGATCAACCCCTGTTCTGAACTTCTAGCCTTAGAACAGGGAATCTTAACCTGACGTCCATATACCCCAAAAGGGTCACTGGCTAGATTTCATGGTGCCCATGAATATAGATGGGAGAAAAAAAAAATTACATATTAATTGTCTCTACTTTTCTTTCTTTGTAATGCTTTGTGTTTTATTTTATGTTTTTAAAAAGGTTAAGGACAGATATAAAGGCTTAAAAAGTTACTCAGGACACTGTGAGGTTAAGTGACTTTCCCGTGTGTATGATCTGTGTCTGTACTGGCTTTGCTTTTCAGAAAGTATACTGATGAGAAAAGCTGCCAATGACACTGGTCTGTAGTAAAACTGAATCTAGAGCCCCCTCTCTGTTCAACCCTCGAATGAGAAGTGAAGTCAGTTTCATCCTGGAGGTTCCAAAACTAAAAACTATTTTGGACTGTACAACCTCACAAACAAAATTCTATGTTGATCTTGGTGCTCCTATCCTGATGATGTCCCCATGGTCAATACATGAAGGACTAATGCAAGCGCTTAGCTCCCTCTAGACTCATTCCCCCCAATTACATTTTTTGTTTAGTTAGTGTTCACATGAAATAGGAAACGTCAGACTCTGAGACCCTCCTCCTCTTATGACAACTTCCTGTGTCACTTCATCATCCCCTACTAGCAATACAAAACAAAATGAAAGGCAGATCTAAAGGTCATCCAAAATATATTAAAAAAGAAAAACATCTAAATGATTAAAGTAAAAGTAAAGATAGTTTTTCTTTGGCTTTAAAAATAAAGAATTTAAATATATTCTACTTTTCCAAAGGCCTGCTTAGCTCCCTCTTTATTTTAGATGTAACATTTAGGAGAGCAAAATACAAACCTATTAAGACAGGGTTTTCTTGGGAGCCAGTAGCTTATGTCAGAGGTTTAGGCATTAATAACCAAAGATGGCTCAAAATATACCCCACAATGTTGACTTATATCCCAGAGCTTTACCTGATTGCCCATTGGGCTAGCTGTCTTGTCTTGACTTGGTGAAGGCAGAGCCTCTCTGGCCTTCAGGCCTCTGGCAACAGGGGCACCTATGGCAAGGGCTTTTCCTGAACAAAGAAAAGGAAACAAGTGATCAAACAGAAAGGCCTATTCAAAGATGAGAACCGGGCCGCAGGGATGAGAGCCTAGCTCTCTGATGAGTTTTTCACTCTTTGTCTATATTAGAGTCTTCCTTTCCTCATCTTCCAAGTTTGTATCTTCTCAAAGAAACATCTCACCCTCCTGTTAAGATCACTGTGGTCAAAACCATCCTACTTCTCAGGTGGGGTCTAACACAGCCACTTTACCAGGTTATCTCCAGGGCTTTGACACGGGCAAGTATTCAAAACTTTCTACCAATGACCTTGAAATAAACAGCTACTGTCCCAAATTCCCCATAGCCAGACTGAGAATTGGGTCACCTTGACAGGTTTGAGAGAGGTCTTCTCTCCCCTCCCCATCCACACTCACTGGATTCTAATCATTGCACATGTTCCCAACTGCCAAACTCTTCTGGAACCCCTCCAGCAGGACAGTCCCAGCTCTTTAGAAAAGGTTCACTTCAAGGACCTGCAGAAGATGCTTCCAAGTTGCAAAGGCTAGTCCTTGGACCAAGACTAATCCAGTTACGTAAGATGTCCCACTTTACCTGATCCATTAGAAGTGCTTATGGTTGATAGAGGGAGATTTGGAGGATTCAGACACCCTCAAAATGCTAAAATGCCTAACTCTGATTTTAGGGGGATAGAGGCATACAACTCATTTCTCCACTCTCTCCTAAGAAAGTGTGGTGTTTTATACCAAAAGGATGATAACACTCTGTGCTAATTTTCACATAGATTTGGAAAGATGTTTATATACGATACATCCTCAGGAAGTCAACTTGAGATAGTTTTTATTCCTAATAAAGCCAGAAGTCCAGGTATTACTTTAATCCAATTTTATCCCAAAGATGAATTGAGACAAACCTGAATGAAAACAGAAGGCTCCTTCCCTACAAATTTTAATCCTGCAGATAACGCTTCCCTGTCAGCATTATCCTGCCAGCCCCCACTTAGCCTTCTCTGAGATTATCAGTTTGGATAGGACACTCAGACTCCATATGGAGATGGATTCTCCTGAAGTATCCCCCTCTGCCCTTAATGGGAAGGATAGCCTCTCATTCCTAAATCTTCCATGTTCCTTTCCTGAAGATGGACCTGCCCATCCTGGCTGTGAAAACTCTCTTTGCTATCCTACCCCCATTATGCTCTGGACTCACAATAGATCTTCTGACTAACAGTCCCTTTTCTCCCAAATATTAAAGCTTGATTTCTTCCTTGTAGAAGACTTAATAATTCTCAGTCCTTATAGAACCATAGCTACCAAGACACACACACCCCCTTCCCTACCACCAAACTGGAGAAAATGGGAATCATAGATTTAGAGCTAGAAGAGAATTGAGATATCATCTTTTCCATCCACCACCACCATCATTGCTCCCATTTCACAGATGAGGTAACTAAAAGCTAAAGAGAAGAGATTCAGTCAAGGTCCTGGTCACATTGGGCATAAATGGCATAGTCAGAGCTTAAGTCCCAGTTCTTTGGTTTTAAACCACATATTCTTGGGGTATTTTTGTTTATTTGTGTTTTTGTTTTTGCTTTTTTTGGGGGGGGGGGTGAGGGTGGAAGGCAAGACAATCGTGATTAAGTGATTTGCCCAAGGTCACACAGCTAGTAAGTGCATCAAGTGTTTGAGGCTGGATTTGAACTCAGGTCCTCCTGACTCCAGGGCCGGCGCTCTATTCACTAAACCACATATTCTTCCCACTATACCATGTTCTTTCCAAAAGATAGTGAGTCAACCCATCTGAAGGCTGAAACTTTGAGGCATCATACGTTGAGACTGTTTCTACTTCTTCCAGATGGAGGGAGCCAAAACTCTGGATAGATTCTATTCCTGGCCTCCATGGCTGACTTTTTCACCCTTGCTGGACAGCTCTCCTCCATCCCTCAATCCTTATTTATTAAGTGTAGGCAATCATGGGGGTAACACACAAGTTTTTCTTGGTCGAAGGCATTCCCACCATATTCATACGCCTCTCTTCACATAACTTCTGCTTCCTCTACCAATTTTTCAATACTTATCTTTTCAGGGACTGGATACACATTCTTAGTTTTCACCCTCAAAATTGGGAATACCACAAGACTGAAGATATCCAAGACCTTTGCTCCCCAAATAAATAGGTCTTAGGACCTCTGACATAAGAACACCCAAGAGAATAAGGATTTACTCAAAGAAAGCAGCTGTCCTGACCTTTGGATATGGTCACCCCATCCCTAGTGTTAGAGCTAAGATCAGGAAGCTTGCCGCACAGTCTGGCAAGTGGGCCCTCCCCAGGGAGGTGGGAAGTACAGAGGAGCACAAACATAGAAACACAGGTAAAGACACCCTGAAACAACAGAGCCTCTTCTATAGCTAGCAATTGTTCACCTGCTTCTCTTGATCAACTTCCTGTTAAAGGATGAAAGTTAATCGACCTTTTAGCCATAGTGTGAAGGCCAGTTTAGGAGCACCATCTCAGAAGGCCTGAGTCTTCTTCTCCCTTTTATCTCCTAACTACGGGTAGTGCACAATGGCCTAAGAGATTGATGCCCTCATTAATTCTATTGGCAGTAGGTGCTGCACTTTCACCACTCACAACTTAAATTATGTACCTACTTGACTGTTATAGTCTATACCTTAGAGGAGTGAAGGACATTGTCTACAATATCAACTCTTTTAGCTAGAATCTAGAGAAATGGATATAGAAAAAAGGGTTCTTAACCATTTTTATGTTATGGACCCCTTTGGGAATATGGTGAAGTCTTTGAACACTTTCTCAGAAGAGCGTTTTAAAATAATTAAAGAAGATGGTAAATCTCAGTTTGAGGGTAGTGAAAGATTTTATTTTTCCTATCCAAGTTTATGGATGCCTTGAAATCCAAAGAGCGGTCCCTTGGAGGAGTGGGGTGGGAGGTTGCTGTTAACCACAGGTTAAGAACTCTTGATCTAAGAACCTAAATAGGAAAGAATTTTCCTTAGAGAAAATCATAAAGGGGCTAAGAAGGTAATTCTCAACCAGAACTAGACAGAAAAAGGAAGGTAAATTTTAAAAAAATAAAAGTAGGTAATATCCAAGAAAGTCTATTGATCATTTTAAAAGCTAAACTCTCTGCTATATAGGCTAAAATGGTTTGTGTCAGTTAACCTGAACAAAACATTTCCTGGATTTAGATTTGGTGTTCAATTCAGATATGAATTTAGATTTGGATTCATATTCCTGTTTATGACTTATATGACCCTGGGTAAGTCACTAACCTTCTGTGGGCTTAGATTTCTTCATATGCAAAATGAGGGAGTGAGACTAGACTATTTCTAAGGTCCTTATAACTCTCTAAATCCCATGACCTTATTATTGTACAATTCTACTAATGATATCCCTGCATGATCTATAATTGGTTTACTGAAATTTTCTTACACAAAAACGTTTAGTTAGACACTAAGAATGTCAGTATAAATCTAGATTTCACAGGGTTGTATAAGATATAGGGATACTATGAGTAAAGCCAGTGAGATAATGAAGTAAAAGGCCAGGAGGTGCCAGTTCTTCATGGGGGAGGGAGACAACCTTTTTCTCCACACTGCCCCTGTCCCGTTAAGTGGTAAGCCAGTGAAATGAGAGGCTAAGATTTACCCAGAAGAATGCTGAGTGTAGTACCTTAGGACTGAGGAACTCTAAGGCCCAAGAAACCAGTAGATTGTAAGCTTCATGAGGGCAAGGGACTATGTCTTATCTGATATTTCTATCTCCTCCAATCAATTGTTGGATTGAAATGAATTCAACAGATTCTGGTCACCCATTGGAGAAATTTGGCAGAGGGGGAAAAAGGAACACAGCAGTCATAGCAGGATTCAGAGAGTGATTTTTTTTTCAAGTTAAGAGAAGTCTGTATGTAATGCAGAGGAGAGGAAGAAAGGGAGAAGAGAGGAAGAGATTGAAAATAGAAGAGATAGGAAACAATCGATTAAGTAAGGTCCTGGAGAAGACAGGAAAGGGGGAAAAGATATAATAGGTGGGAAGGGAGCTAACATTAGAAATGAGGCAGTTAGAAAGCGCAGTGGACAGAGCACTGGGTTCAAGGTTAGGATAGAGCTGAGTTCAAATGTTACCTCAGGCGTTGACTATGTGATCTTGGGCAGATCACATAATTTCTCTGTCTCTGTTTTCTTCTCTGTAAAATGAGGGGGCCAGAATTGATGCCTCTATGGTCCCTTCCAGACAGCCCAGATAAATAAAGCAGTTTTCAAACAGCTGCCAAGGCCCAGTTAAAGTTAGAAGGTACATATCCATAATAAGCCAGGTCTATACCCATAGTCCTATGGCTTCCTCCAGGAGTACTCAAGCCCCCAGATGTAGGACCTGGGAAAGTGGACAGGAGAGCTGACACCAGGTTGGGGCATGCTAAAAGATGGTCATCTAAATATACACATGCACACACACACACATGCACACACACACACACACACACACACACACACACACACCAATTAAAATAGTTTCAAATGCTGCCAACCAACTGAGTTGTGTGACCATGGACAAGTTACTTAACCTTTCTCAGTCTCAATTTCCTCACCTATAAAATGGTAACAATAACAAGACTGGTAGATATGGAACCTGATTAAAAGACAGAAAGAAGAGAAGGAGGTCCATGAAAAAACCTTGGGAAATAGGCAGGAGAACCAGACAGGAGAGAGAATCTAGGAGAAAGGGATAGTTAGAAATGTTAAAAACTGCACAAAAGTCAAAAAAGATGGGACTGAAAAAAGTCAATGGGATTTAACTGTTTGCTTTGACTATGAATATGATTATTATCCCTCAGTTTTATAAGTTTTTTAAGTAGCTGTCACTACTACTGTGTCCATCCATCTATCCATCTATCCATCCATCCATCCTTCCATTTCTTTATCCATTCCTCAGAATCTCAGAGTTAATGGAAACCTCAGTGGCCAGTCAATCCAAACTATACATGAACAAGAATGCCCTCAACAACATTCCCAATAAGTCAACCATGACTTGAAGACCCTTAGTGAGGTTTACTACCGAGTCAAGACCTATTGAGTCAGTCTACTCCTCTTTTGGATAGCCCTGTTAGGAAATTTTTCATTTCATTCAGTTGTTTCTGGATTTTCCCTTTGAAGAGACTCAGAAGAAGACTAGGTCCTCTTCTACTATATATCCCTTCTAAGACATGAAGATAGCTATCATTTCTGCCCATGCCCCCAAGTCTGCTTTTCTGCAGGCTAAACATTGCCAACTTCTCCAACTAATCCTTATATGACATGGCACTATTCTGGGTGGCCTCCTCTGGACACTCTATAATGTATTACTGTCTTTTCTAAGGTGTAGTACCCACAACTGAACTCCTAAATTCTCCAGTGTGTCTAACTAGATACCATCATCTCTCTTGTTCTGAATGTTATGTATGTCTTAATGAAGCTTATGATTATATTAGCCTTTTATAACTGCCATATCATGATAAAAACCCATGTTACAATTCACTAAACTCCCCAAATCTTTTTTTTTTCCAGATCAACTCTTGTCTTACTATACTTCCCCTATCTTTATTTCTGAAGTCAATTTTTGAAACCCCAAGTGTGAGACATAACATTTATCTCTATAAATTCATCATATTAAATTCAGTCCAATGTTCTAGGCTGCCAAGATCTTTTGAAATCCTGACTCTGTCATCCAGCCTGTTCCTGGTGATTTCCAACTTTGTGTCATGTGCAAATTTGATAACCTCAAACTATTTGTGCCTCTATCTGAAATAGTGATGAAAATATTTTTTAAAATGGAGCCAGGAAGAGATCCTGGGATGCTCCACTAGACACTTCCTTCCATAGGATCATAGATACAGAGCTAGAAGTTGTCTTAGAGGTCATCTAGTGGAATTTCTTCATTTTGGATGTAGAAACTAGAGCTGTGAATGGTCAAGGGACTTGCTCAAGGCCACCCAAGTAGTAGGAAAGGCAGATTTGAACACAAGATTCCAAGGTTAATAGTCTTCAACCATATTTCCCTGGGTTCTAGTGGCAACAGGTGTACTGACTCACTTTCTTCTATATGTTAGTTCAGGAGTATGGATTTCCTCAGACTAGAAAGATAATTCTTTTTAAGACCCATGATGTCTGTTATAAATCTGGATTTATATCACAAAGATAGTGTGATGGAAAATAAAACAATATATGTTAAGTACCTTGAACTCTTCCAAGGAGATTCACTGGAAAAACCCAAGAAAATTATTAATAAAAAGAATGTTTTCATTCTCAGTCAGAATAGTAGTACTCTCCAGCAAAACTGAAATGCTATATTCCCCTCAAAACAGTAATTTAACCTTGCCATGAGAGAACATACATTCTCCTAGTTCACAAACACAAATCACATTTCCTGAAACTCCAGCTGAAATGTTTAAAGTGTTTCAGCTCGTTTCCCTATCTATAAATGAAACCTCATTCTTCAAAACAAAAAAAGTCTTAGAATGGGATTTCAGAGATGGAAATAACATTGAGTTCTTCTTGAGTGGGATGCAGGTGAAGGATGTGAACTGCACGTTCAAGGTGAAGGGGTGATTCTCTATTTTTAAAGAAAAACTCTTTGTTAGAAGTCTTGCAGGGTATTTCCAAACCCGGCAGCTTTGAAATATTGAAGCTTACCTGATTTTGACCTTTCCTGATTTAAATCTGATGAAATATCCATAGCATTTGGTCAAAGTCCATCTGTAAAGAAAAACTAGCTGGCTCACATAAACTCTAGCATAGATCAACCTGCTTCCTCCTAGTTGTTGATACTTATAACTAGTGTTTTACCATATATTACAGATATCTAGGAGCACAGTGAATAGAGAGATGGGCCTGGAGTCAGGAAGGTCTGAGTTCAAATCTGGTCTCAGATGCTTACTGGTTGTGTGACCCTGGGCAAGTCACTTAGCCCTGTTTACCTACATTTCCTCAACTCTAAAATGGAGCCAATAATAGCATCTACATCAAAAGGTTGCAGTGAGGACCAAATGAGATGATATTTGTAAAAAAAAAAAAAACAAAGTTATTACATTGCCTTGAACTTTTCAGAGGAAATTCATTGTTATACAGTAGGCACTACATACATGCTTATTCCCTTCTCTTTCCTTCCTTATATTAAAATATGATTTATTAGCTATATGGACTTTTCACTGACAAAATATCAAGAAACCCCTTTAAGATAATTGCTTATCCAATGACAATCTATAGAATGTTGTATGGTAAGGGAGGAGTTTATCATAGACACTTGTGCAACTGAGAGGGTCATCTGCTTTGACCTCTTTTCCCTACAGAAATCCCTTTAACAATATCCTGGAGTTCATCATATCCCCTGCCTATATCTTGTAAATCCAACCTTCCTCCTAACATCACTCTTCCTCTTTAGGGCATCACCAGCCTTTCCATCCCTCAGATGTGTATCAGAGTCAACCTTGACTCTCCTCTCTCTCACCCCACCCCCTCCAGATAGCCCTCTAGTTTTGTTAATTCCACATTACCCACATCCCTCCCCTTCTCTCAATTTAGACAGACACTAATATCTTTTGGACCATCATTACTTCTCACCTGGATTATCTCAATGGCTTCTTAATAAGACTCCCCGCTTCCAGTCTCTCATCTTTCTATTCCAAGACTGATTCTATTGTATCCTCCACACACCTTACAGATTAAGCTACTTTAAGAACAACTCTGACCAGTGTACTG
>CM053582.1:522475809-522507430 GCA_028627135.1 Pseudochirops cupreus | reverse complement strand
CATTAGGAAGGTTGAGAACCATTGATCTATAGCTATATAGATATCTAGATATATAATTTAATTCACTGACCACAAGTTATCAACCCATTCTAGGCTAACATACAAACACTTCTGTGTGTTTGCTTTCTAGTCTCTACCTCCAACCAGACCAAAGTTTCCACCACTGTGATTGTGAATTGTGAGTAGTTATCTAATCTCTACCAGTCTCCCGCCCATCACAACACTTCTGAACCATCATTGTTCCACCATGCCAATGCCAGCTGCTCTCCAACTTCCACCTTCTCCTTCTCCCCCACTCTCTCACATTCTCTAATTCTAGATCTGAAAGTAGTAATATTACAAATCAGTATTACTATTTCCCAAAAGGACATGGCAATCATTTCCCCTGTGACTCCTGTCACTGTCCCTTCTGACTTCCCTGTCCAAAATATTCCTCGCTGGCCACTCTATCCTGATGGGGGTTTTCTTCCCCATTAGAATGGAAGCTCTTAAGGGCAGGGAACTACTTTACTTGATTGTATCTGTATCCCAGTCATATTACCCAATGCCTGGCACATGAGTACTTTTTCATTCACCTACCCATCCATCCATCCATCCATCCATCCATCCATTTATTCAATCTGGCTCCAGCCTATATCTTCCAGCCTCATTAAACATTCCTTCCTGTCATGTATTTTACATTCCAGCAAAACTGGCCTACTTGTCAATCCTTGAATTTATCATTTGATCTTCTCTATCACTTTCTTTCCATGGGCTATGCTCCTATGCCTGAAATGCCTTCCTTCCTCCTCTCCATACTTAGAATCTCCATCTTCCTTCCTTCAAAGCTCAATTTCATGTACCATCTCCCTCATGGAGCCTTCCCTAATTCCCTTAGCTGTTTGTTAGAACTTAGTTCTCCCTCCTCAAATTATCTTTTATTTGTATGCATATATATGGGTACATGTACATGTTTATATAGAGATACATGATATATAGAGAAAGAGATACATATATGCTTACATATTATATCCCCGTGAGCTCCTTGGAGATGGGGAATGTTTGTTTTTTTGTCATTATATCCATAGTGCCTTGTACAGAGTGGATACTTATTAAATGCTGGTTGGATTGGATTTTCTGTTCACTCAGAGTTTTAACACTTCTAGCAACGGGGTGAGCATTACTCCACAAAAACATCCACTGGCTTATTGGAAAGCAAGAATTGTTAGGGAAGTTTCCTTATGCTGAGCTGAAACTCTCCTGCCTTTAACTTCTTTCTCTCCACTGCCAAATCAGTCTATAAGAATTTATCAAGCACCTGCCACATAAGCACTGGGGATTTAAAAAGGGCCAAAATGGCCCCAGCCCTCAGGGAGCTCACAGTCTAATGGGGGGAGATGACATGCAAACAACCAGGTACAAACAAGACATAGACAGGATGAATTAGAGATAATTTTAGGAAAAAGGCCCTATGAGGAATTCTTTTTGTGGGAGGGGAGGAGAGAAGCAATTGGGGTTAAATGACTTGCTCAAAGTCACACAGTTAGTAAGTATCTGAGCCTGGATTTGGCTTCAGGTCCTCCTGCTTCCAGGGCCATTGCTCTAACCACTATGCCACCTAGCTGCCTTGCTATGAGGAATCCTAAAAGGAATTGAGAAAGGCTATTTAGAGAAGGTGGTATTTTAATTGGGACCTGAAGGAAGCCAGGGACAAAATGAGGAGGAAGAGGATTCAAGGCATGAGGTATAGGCAGGGAAAACACACAGAATCAGGAGAAGGAGTGTCTCGTGCAAGGAACACAACAAGGGAGCCAATGTCACTGGATCACAGGGTACCTAGAGAAAAAGATGGGAAGAAGCAGGTTCTGAAGGGTTTTAAAAGCCAGACAGAGGGTTTTGTGTTTGGTCCTTGAGGGAATAGAAGGTCACTGGAGTTTTATTAAATGAAGGCGGGGAGACTGGGAAGACTTTGGGAAGATGGTTTAGGAACATTAACTTGACAACTAAATGAAGAATGGATTGGGGTGGGGAGACTTGAGGCAGAAAGTTATCGCAATCATGCTGATATAAGATGATAAGGTCCCATACCAGGGCAGTTTCAGTGTTAGAAGAGAGAAGGAGGTGTATATAAAAATTAATTTGATAGGATCTGGCAACAGCAGATTGGATGGGGGTAGGGGTAGAAAGAATAATGATTCAAAGATTAAACCTAGGTCGTAAGCTGGGGTGACTGGAAGGGTGTTAATGCCCTCTCAACAGTAAAAGGGGAGTTAGGAAGAAGAGAGGATTTGGGGAAAAAATAATGATTCATGTTGAGTTTAAGATGTCTATAGAACATCCATTGTCCCTAATTCTGCTTACTGGAGCAACATGGAACTGGATCTTCCAATAAAGACAGTCCTTCCAATAAATAAAGACAGTTGCCCCATTAGCCTTTATGAGGCTCCCCCCCCTACTGAACCAGAAACCGTCAGTTTGTTTCAATTGTCACTTATATTTCCTAGATCCTGCCCTCTCTTTTTCTTGGTAGTCTCTGAATATAATTTGATCTTTCAATTTACTTAAACTGTGATTAATTCCTTATTAAACTCTCCAGGTGTGACCAGCACAGAAAGACTTATGATTTGGACCCCATGCTTTTATTAATGCAGCCTAAGTTTTGGTCAGTTTGTTGAGAAGTCGTATCAAGTTGTTGGTTTGTTCTGAACTTGTGGTGAACCAAAAACTCCCAGGTCTTTTCCCCTTGGATTGTTGTCAAGTCAGGTCTCTCCTTTCTAGTCCTGTACTTAAGCTTTTTAACTCTTTTTAACTCTATGCAAGAGTTTCACTTTATCCTGGCTAAATTTCATCTTAATTTCAGCCCAGTGTTCCAATATGCTGAGATCATTTTTAATCTTGATTCTGACCTAAAATTTTAGCCCTTCCTCCCACTTTTGTGTCCACCAATTTGATAAATATGATTAATTGTGTTATCATAAGAACAATCAAAAATGTTGAACAAGACAGAGGGCCCACTAGAAACCTCCTCCAGATTAGTGACTCTCCAGTAATTAGCTGTCTTTGGGCACAGTTGATCAATTAGCTTCAGTAATCCATTAACTCATATTTTTACCACTAGAGACTCTGTCAAAATGTTTTGTTGATAACAAGATACTATGTCTGTGGTATTCCCCAGTCTACTGCTCTGGTAACCCTATCAGAAAAGGAAATGAAGTTAGTTTGGCATGACTTGTTCTCAGTGAACCCTGTCCCACTTCTAGTGATCAGGACATCCCTTTCAATGATCTCAAAAAACATCTGTTTAATAATCCATTTTAGAAGTTTGCCAGGGATTGACATCAAATTTTACTAGGTTGTACTTTCTAAAATCCACCATTTTCCCTTTTAAAAAAAATTGGGACATGTGCCTATTTCCACTCTTCAAATGCCTCACCCATTCTCTGAGTTCTCTTTAGATAACATCTGCAAGTTCTTTCAGCTCCCCAGGATTTAATTGGGGCCTTGAGATGTGAATTTATTTAAAGCAGCTGGATGCTATCCTTCTCTTTCCGCACCCATCCTGGGCTCCAGTTTCCTCTTTATAAACTATGGGCTTCAAAATGTAAAGGGTAGAATATTCTCTTTGCTGAAAGATATAGAAACAAGTAGATCTGACTCTAACAAAATATAATGATATGGCTCTGCCTGATAACTGAGAGTGGGGAGGAAGGGGACTATGTAAATGTTATGTGCTTTTAAGTTTTGCAGAATCCTGAACTTGGAAGAAAGCCACTTCCCCAGTAAGGTCAAGGTGCAGCCTGAAGCTTAGAAAAAGAGTAATTACTAGGCACAGCTGATGGCTCCTCGAAGCATCTTCTAGCCCAGTCCTACCAATGAGATCCATGGAGATCAGAAGTAGGGAACCAGTCCCAGCTGTGAGAGTTTGGGGAAGAAAAAGGAATCATTTATGGTGAGGGTCACTTGCTGATAGTTCAAAGGGAAAGATGGTAAGATAAGCCCAGGGAAGAAGGCAGCAGACATCAGTCTACAACTGTAAGGGAGCAGGGTCAATTTTAAATAAAATAGAGAGCAGAAGGAAGGGCAACAGTTAGAGAAACTGCTTTATACTGGTAAGAACCAATGTTTTTGGCTAAACGCTAAGGTTCAGAGGCCTTATTCCTAAGATCAACAGGAAAGGGGTAAGCAGGAGCATGACAACTGGGGCAAGCAAGGAATGGAATATCTCTCTCGTAAGAAATAAGGCCAAAGTAGACCAGTGAAGTCCATGGTCAAATGAATGAAAAAGAGAACTCACCTGGGTAGCACCCTGGGAATGGAAGGAGTGCAAGGGCCAGGGGCAGGAAGAGGAATCTTTTGAGATCCCTTGACGTCCCCTAACTCCATGTTAATACTCAATCTAAGGTAACCATTACCTTGCCATCTAATTTCTTCAATTCTGCTCCTAGTTGCTTAGGGGTACTGGAGATTGTCTCCAATTCAAGGTGATATAAAGTGTAGAGAGCTAGAGGGCGCAGTGGGTAGAGTGCTGGCCCTGAAGTTAGCACCACCTAAGTACAAATCGCACCTCAGGCACCTCAGAACAAGTGACCCTGGGCAAACCGCTTAAACCTCTGTTTAACTCGGTTTCCTCAACCTTAAAATGAGGATAATAATAGCTCCTGCCTCTCAGGAATCAAATGATATATTTGTAAAGTTCTTAGAACAGAGCCAGACACATAGTAGGAACTTCATAAAGGCACATCCCCTACTTCACCACCACCACTCTTGGCTGCTCAGCCTCCAGCGGGTTCTCATTGCTGTTTGGTCCTATTTGATCCTGTTTTCATTGATTCCCTTTCTAATTCTTCACAGTCCTTCTAAAAGTCTTTCTGTCTACTCAAGCTTACGACTCACAGCAGATGACAATAATCCTAGTTACTAAGACTGAGGTTACTCATCATAAACTAGCTTCACCATCTCCCTATCACCTACCAATAAAGTCTCCACTTCTTTGGCTGTCTGTCCATCCATAGCCTGGGACCTCTCTCCCTTTTCAGCCTTATCTCTCTCTCTCTCTCCCTCTCTCTCTCTCTCTCTCTCAGTCTCTCTCTCTCTCTCTCTCTCTCTCTCTCTCTTTCACACACACACACACACACACACACACACACACACACACACACACACACACACATGCCTTCCATGGTTCCTTGTAAATATCTAGCTCTTTCTTTGCTCATGCCATTCACTCTGCCAAGAGTGCCATCTCCATCTTTTTCCATCCGACCCATCCTTTCAGAAAAAGCTACCTATCGCCTCCAGGAAGTCTTTGCTGATCTATGCTATGAATAATTATGTTTTCTTCCTGCAATTTCAAATAGCACTAAATATTTGTTATGCTCCTATTTTATATTGTAGTTATCATGCAGTATTCTATATATGCGCATACCATATTTCTCTAGAAGATTGTAAGGTTCCCGAGGTCTGTGACCAAATCTCAATGATCTTTGTTCCTCCCCTGGTTCTTAACACAGGGCATATAAATAACGGACATTTAATAAATGACTCCTAAATAAATAAAGGAAAGACTCCACTCAGACTGGAATAGAACCAGATCCAGAGGGAAGGCTTGGAAAGGGAAGGAATTTAATAGGGTTGACCTAGTTAACCTCTCTTCCAAATCAAATTCAGCTCAAAACTTGGGTCTTTGGTATCCAGTGGATGCATCCAGGACAAGACTCTTCCTTAGGAGAGTAAAGGAGATAGTATGAAGAAGTAGGGTATATTGGGGAGGGGGGGAAGGAAGCTTAGATAAGGTAGTTCCAGTTTGCTGTATTGTGCAGCGAAGGCTAAGTTGGCCTCGGAGCCTACTGGTACCATGGCTCTATTTTCTCTTATTTGTTATCTTCATTCTCTGAATATTCCCCTGGTGGGCTTTGGAGTACCTCTGAAAATAACTAGAGGTAGTAACAGCAATATTATACAATAATCAACTGTGAAGGACTTAAGTATTCTCAGCAAGACAAAGATCCAAGACAATTCCAAAGGACTTAAGATGAAAACGCCATCCACCTCCAGAGAAAGAACCGCCTGAATGCAGACTGAAGCACACTTTTAAAACTTGGAGGCTTTTTTGTGTTTTCTTTCACCACATGGCTAATATAGAAGCATGTTTTGCATGACTGCATGTGTATAGTTTCTATGAAATTGCTTGCCTTCTCAATGAGGAGGGAGTAGAGGGAAGGAGAAAATTTGGAACTCAGAAATTTTTTAAATGAATGTTAAAAATTGTTTTTACATGTAATTGGGGAAAATAAGGAAAGGAAAGAAAAAAAAGAACCAGGGAGTGGTGTGTTACTTTGGGGAAGCGTGTGTGTGTGTGTGTGTGTGTGTGTGTGTGTGTGTGTGTGCACGTGTGTGTTTTCTCCCCTGCACTAGGGTTAAATGTCAGGGTGTCTAAATGAAACAAGGGTTGGGGGAGAGGAAATGGTAGAAGTTGGAACCTTTAACGGAGCCCCAGCTAGCCTAGTGCTGCACTTACTAAGAGAAAAAGAGTAATGCCTCTATATGGGAGGGTCACTTGGCAGCCGGTCTGTCCCACTGTTCTAGGCCCTAGAACCTGAGAATGACTCGCAGACTTGCAATCTCCGACTGATCACCAGATGGCAGTCAATTGCCCAGCTCCAAATCCCACACTATGAATTGATGCAGTACATTTTAAACAGAGCAAAATATATTTAGAACCCATTGAATCATGCCAAATATTTTAAATGTCACAGAAACTGGTCCTTCCACTGCAGTTTCCTCTAAAGGGTGAGAGGGAAGGGAGGCCCAGCTTGGGCAAGTAAATCCTGATGTGGGGGGATGTCTGAAATCAGATGACCAGCCTCTTCTTCCCAGGCTTTTTTGGTCTCTCTGATTTGTAATCAAAGGTGCTGAGACCAAATAAGAGCTCATGGGGGGGTGCGGAGTGGGGGAGGGAGCATGTTTGTCTCAAAGAAAGCTCAACAGATGTGGGAGTGGTGCCTCAGTTTCCAAAGATGCTGAAACAACAGTACCATCTGATTCCTGAATTATTATGGCAGAGGTGAACTGAAGAGAATACTCAGCCACACAGGCCTGGCTGCTTCTCAGTAGCTAACTCTAGAAAGAAAAGAGGAAAAAACCCCAAATACATATATAATATGTATATGTGTGTGTGTACATATGTACATATATATTTAGATATAGTTTCTCTTATTTTTATTAAAACTAACCACTGAGTATTCTCTATTTCGTATATTATATTTACATATTAAATATTTTATGTTTATACATTATATTTTAATGATAACTACTGTCCAGTTGTTACTCTCTATTTTGCATATTTATATATTTTATGTTTATATGTATTCATGCTTAATACTGTCCAGTTATTACCCCCTATTTTGTATGTTATATTGATATATTATATACTTTATGTTTATACATTATATTTTAATGATAACTACTGTGTAACATTAGATGTGTATTAATAGCTACTTATATGTTACTAGTGCAAATACACGTATGGTTGTTGAAATGTTTTAGTCATGTTCAGCTCTTCATGATGCTATTTAGGGTTTTCTTGGCAAAAAAGATACTGGAGTAGTTTGGCATTTTCCTCTCCAGTTCCTTTAACAGATGAGGAAACTGAGGGAAAAGGAGATTAAATTACTTGCCCAGGATTTCACAGTTAGTTGTGTCTGAGGCCAGATTTGAGATCAAGTCTTCCTGACTCTAGGCCCGGCATCATCTCCACTGAACCACCTGGCTGCCCTGGGTATATGTATTACATGTTTACATTTCATTGTATATATGCACATTATATATACACTTTTATTTAGCAACAGATGATATTGATAGATATGGATATAAATATAGAGCCCAGGCAGATAGATGATCAGGTAGCTGACACGGGTCAAAGCCACTCCTGTTGATGTAGTTTTATACTTTGGTTCTCTTCTTGTATGGTGATTCAAGATGTGAGACATTGTTATTATTACCACGGTCAAATTATGGACAGATTGTATGTGTGTCACATTAAATTCCCAATTTTTAAAGTTTGCCTTAGCCAGTAGCGGGGTTATCACAATTCTCTGCTCATTGCCTTCTCCTTGCCATACCCCTCCCAGAAATGGGCAAACCACACTGAACATCCTGAACAGGTCTAGTCTATTTCCCATAAACTAGACTGAGTTAGCCGAGTTAGTTGCAGTTGGAATACAGTTTTGGTCATCACATGCAAATCAATGGAAACTGAGTTTGGTATAAATAGAATTTTGGTTTTTTTGGGGGGTCCTTTTCTGTTTTGCATTGTTGAGCCATTTCCCAATCTATATTAGTGAGTGGTATTGCTTCTTCCATAATGAAGAAGAGCATTGCCTGGAATAGATTTTCTCTGAACTTTTTCTTTTTTTTTTTTTCTTAGAGTAGAAGACTATTTTATTGGTCCAGTCCTAAGGATCATTCACTACAAGAGGCCCATTGGTTCTCATATTTCCATAGGATGTCCTTTTCTACACCTGATCATCACTAGGGGAAAGCTTCTACACCAATGGCAGCAGGCTGAGGCCTGGCACTTGGCCTTCCACAGGTGGATTCTATGCCACACATGACCCACATTTAGAATATGCTGTAGCCTTCTCACAGGGTGAAGATGGGAGTTAATTGCCATCACCAGATTAATAAAACTCATCTTTTGTCATCCATCATTACTTTAGCCTCCTTGAAGCCTCACCTGAAATGTCCCTGAAGTTCCAGTGACATTGTCATGAAGGCAGTCAAGAGAGGAAAGGGAAAGAAAACTTCTCTTGTTATTAAAGTCAAAGGTCACGACTTCCTCATGCATCCTAGGGTCCCCACCAAAATCAGTGGTGGGGTTGGGGAAGACATTGATGAGGGATAGTCCAGATACCACCTCTTTGGAAGCAAGGAATGGAGGAGCTCCTGAGGGAAGAAAGGGGGAGTCCTACAGAGCTGCTAATAGAACCCTCTGCCTTGGACCCCAGACCTTCTCCAGAGGGCCTGTTTGCCCTTGACCTCATTAATGGAGGTTGGGATCCAGTAGTCAGTCTCTGTCTATCCTGACTTGGCACTGAAGATATAGTGAATTGGTGGGCAAAGCATGAACATCAGACCAGACAGTACCTAAGTGAAGTCAATATCATAGCGATGGCAGAGATACAGTAATGTCTGTGAAGAGAGAAGCCAAGCTATAGTTTCTGCCTTGTAATCAAGAATGGGAGGAGCAAGGTCATTTTCTTTGAAACTGTCTCTACATTTCCTGATTTGAAGCAGATATCGTGGGGAAAGTATGAATCTAGTTTGGGCAACTGAGGAAGGGTCCAGGAAGGTCATAGTTTCTGACCCGAATTGTCTCTACAGATCCAGTGCCATTTTCTCTGTATCCCGAGGGCAGCCAAGTGATGGGTCCCTGCCCCCTTCCTCCTCGTGTCCCTCCTTCTGCCTTGGCAGGCCACTTCCTTCTCTCCCTGAACTTCCTGGAGGGAAGCCACAGAGACACAACCTTCTAAAATCCATAGCCATGTTGGAATAGCAGACTGGCAACTGGCAGTGTTTGTGGTCAGAGCTGCCCACAGCTACCAATTGGATCCTGCTCCCTTCAGCTGAAGCTAGAGCAAGTAGCAGACAGGCAGATGGGAGCCATGAGAGCAACACAGTCTTTGGATCTGAGGTCAGGCTGTATCTAGGGTATAGAAAGACACCAGAAATAGGCCTGATGCAATGGAGGGGCAGATGTAGAAAGTCTAAAAGAAAAATAAGGATTGCATTGGTGAAAATGAACCAGGTTGGTTTTATTTGGGTTAAAACAATGCCAAATTGGATTGGCTGGCACTTATTTGGCACATTCTTAAATTCAGTTAAGTGTAATAGACATTTGTTAAATGCTAACTGCAAGGGGCAAGTGGCTTCTAAATTAGGCCTTGAGAGGGCTTCAATAAATAAGATTGGGAGGAGTTTATTCCAGACATGGGGGGAGGGCAGTATTAGCAAAGGCAGGACAAGGCAGCAGTTGGACAGAGGACAGGGAATAGCAAAGTTTTGCTAGAAGAGTAAATGAAAGAGCAGAATATGATAAGGTTGTGTGATCTTGACTAATCAAGTGTTTATGCCTGATTTGTTAGGCAGTAGAAAATCATGGAAGGTTTCTGAGGAGGTGACATGATGACAGTGGTGCCTAATGAAGATTGCTTGGGGAATAGCAAAACCTGTGACCTGGGAAGGGATAAACTAAGGCAGGAAGACTAGTTTTAAAAAGGCAACTATTTCAGGAGGGGACCTAACCATGTTCAGCTTTACTCATGACTTGACTCTTCATATAATTCTCCTTCTCCCTACCTTTCCAGGTCCCCTTTCTGTACTGTATTTCTTCATCATAATAAAAGCTCCATGAGTGTTAAGACTGCCTTGCTTGTGTTTAGATCCCCAGGATTATCAGAGTGCCTGGTATACAATAAGTACTTAATAAATGTTTTATCTATCCATTCATCCATTCATCCATCCATCCATCCATCCATCCATCCATCCATCTATCCATCCATCCATCCATCCATCCATCCATCCAGTCTTGACAAAAACATGTGAAAGCCTAAATTAAGTGGACTACAGCTGGAATAAAGGGAGAGGATGGTGCTAGAAATACTACAGTAGTAAAAAGATGGCCTGGCAACTGATTGTATATGAAGGAAAAGGAAGAGAAAAATCATAGGCAGCTCTGAAGTTAAAGACTGGAATCACTGGAAGATGGTATCATTAAAGGAAACATTATCTCAATACCTCTCCTATATATACATATGTGCATGAATATACATATATATGCATGTGTCTATATGTATATAAACTTAATTATAGATCTATATCTATATGTATATACAAATATACATTATATCTTATATATGGGTATATCCATATAGGGGCATATGTGCATATTAAATATCTATATCTTTACAAAATATTTTATGTATAATTTGATCCTTTCAACAACCCTGTTCTGTAGGTCCATTAGCTATAACACTTATTTTATGGATGAAGGAAATGAAGTCCAGAGAAGTAACTTGCCCATGATCACACACATAGGAAGTGTGCTAAGCAAGATTCAAACCTAGATTCACCTCTTAGCCCAGCACTGTCTCCCCTGCCCTATACTGCATCTGGATAAATAGAGACAAGAATGGTAATGTATCCTTAGGTATACGACAATGAGAAGTACAGGTTGAGACATGAGTGAGATATCCAGATGGATATAGCCAAGAGACACTTGGAGATGCAGGACCAGAGAGCTCTGAGAAGTTGACATTTGAGAATAAGTTTCACAGAGGGAATAATTAAAGCCATAGGGAAGGAGGAAGAAGTAAGTAGAGAATGGGTGTGTAAAGGCATGGTAAAGAACAATAGAGGACAACCTTGTTTAAGGGGCAAGAGAAGGATAAAGACTCAAGTAAGTTGAAGAAATAAAGAGAAAGAGGGAAAAGAAGTGGATTTGGAGCCAAAGGATATAAATTCAAATGTCACCTCTATGACTTTGGGCAAATCCCTCTACATTGCTGAGCCTCAGTTTCCTCATACGTATGATGATCTGAACTAGATCAGAAGTTCTTAATTCAGGGTCCATAGGGATCCATGGATAGATTTCAGAAGGTCAATGAGATTAGAATGGGGGGAAAGTTACATCTTTATTTTCACTCAATTCATAACCACTTTTGCGATGATATATGTTTAATTTAATTCACTTAAAATTAATCTAAGAAATAGATTCACTAGACTATAAAAAGGGTGCATCACACACACACCCACACACACCCACATACACCCACACACACCCACACACACACACACAAACTCTTGAACTAGAGAAATCTCCAAAATCTCTTAAGCCTGTGATAAATGACCTAAAAATCTAGGTAGCAGAAGAATCATGAAAGTGAAATGTCATGGAAGCTAAGGAAGATGAGGAAAGCAAGGAGAAGGTAGTCCACAGTGTCCAATGCTAAGAGAGTTCATGGGCAGGAAGGAGAGGAAAGGGGATCATTGTGTTTAATGAAAAAGAGACCATTAATGATGTGGCGAGAAAGGTACAGTAGAGGCCAAGATGCAGGAGGTTGAAAAGTGAGTCTAAAAGCAAGTCTAAACTACTCTCTCACGAAATTAGGCTTGGATGCCACCCATGTGTCTACTCAGCCATCCTCAGAAATGATATGATTTACATATCACATCAAGTTACCTTCTAGCTGTTTGGAATGAAAGGAGGGGGTAACTTTGCCACTCTCACTCAGCTCCAACCAGGAAAATAGGCCTAAGGAAAGACTGGTTTTCAGTAGACCATAAGTAGTAATGGGGTGAGGGTGGGGACATGAGGGGAGATTATTTTATGTTTATTATTAGGACAAGACCCCCTTAATTCTAAACTGTGAGCCCCAGTAAGTCACATGGCCTGGAATAAGAAGACAGCTTTCTTTTTATTAATGAGGCAGAAACTCCATGATTCAAAACCGATTCCTACTCTTCATTATGTATCCTGTGGCTTAAAGCCCACTGATATACAAATCTACTCATTGGTGATTGATTACTCAATGCTCCATGCCTTCATGAGAGGCAGAGTTGCTGTGAGCTTGAGTGAAGAGAGCTCCTGGTCTTCTAGCTTCCAGCTTCCAGAGAGAAGGCATGTAGTTCCAGACTCTCTTCAGGTCCCTGAAGGGAAAGAAAGACTGTGGGAAGAAGCCAACATGTAGAGAAGCAGGTGTCTCGACTATGTCACTATTCCCAGCTTGCTACACTAGAGACTGAGAAATTTCCCCCAAGGGAAAACTCCCTTGAGATCTAGGACTAACTCTCTCCCCATGTTGAGCTGAGATATGTCACTCCCTATGGGAGAGCTCATTCACTCCAAATATTATCTGGTATGTATCTACAACTTTCTACCTTCTCTGATCGCTTTGCTATTGCTTTGGATATATTTTTTTTGGTTATATATTTGTTTCCTATTTGCTACATGTGTTTATTGTGGAAGCAGCATTTGGTGGGAAGGGAGATACATAGCTGGGGATAGATAGGTTGGGGTATTCTTCCTCCATTAAGTGATAGCTATCAGGAATTTAGCTTGAGCCTAAAAAAAAATTCCCTTAGACTAATGATATTTGAGGGGAGGACAGATATAATTCTAGACCAAGTCTCCCTTCTCCCTGGAGAAAGCAGTGGGGCCACCTTCTGGCACCAAACTTCTACTTCCTCTCTTGGCAGGAATCAAAGTCTACCTTGAAGAAGGGGAAGCAGAGGAGACGCCTAAGATATCACTTCATGCCTCCCTGGTTCCATATGACCTGTACGGACAACACAATACAAACTCCCCACCCCTGCACTCGGACTTGCTTAGAACTTCAGAGCTGACAAAGCTTTGAATGTAGAAGATAAGAGATAACTCTCAGAAAAGCTAAGTAGTAGACCTGGATCCTAGTAAGAAAGAACATCATTAGGAGTGTTTAACCTGATTTAACCAGTAGTAAATGAGTTTTCAAGATACAGGTCTGGTCTGTTTCCTTCCTTCTCTCCTTTTGTTTCTCCCTGTGACTGAGCAGGAGATCAGAAATTTGGCTGTAAGGTTCTGCTCGTTCTCCCTCCCTTGTCTTGCCCTTTCCTACCAGTTAAGAAGAAGAATGGGAATGAAGGGCTACATCCATGCTTCTCTCTTGTTTCTTCCTCTCCTTCCCCGCTGGCTGCCCAGGAGAGCAGAGGTTTGGATCCACTTCTGCTCTCCTGTCCTCTTCCCCTCCTCTGTCTATAGGCCTAGGAGCAGAAGCTGTTTGGGGCTCTGTTCTTTCTGCCATGCTCTTCTTCTCTTCTGGAAGGCCAGGGGAGCAGAACTGCTTCTCTGTGCCCTCTTTGTTTGTTTGCTTGCTTTCTCTTTTCCTGCTCAGCCAAGAAGGTAGCCATGTGGCAGACCTGGCCATGCCTAGGACATTATTGATTCATGATTCATTGCCAGCCTGTCTTCAGGAACAATTGTTCATCTTATGGTTTTAGGATTATTTAAAATAAGTGTATTTTCATTATAAAGGAAGAATTTTTTAAAAACAAATTTGTCTGTTTATACTCAGTTGGGAATTTCCCCTGACAATTCATACACTTGATAGATCTCAAGCATTAATAGTTCGTGGGTCACACTGAGCTAAGAATTGTCACTATAGCCCCTTAGTTTGATATTTCCCATTAAACACCTATCTCTAAATTCACTCCCTCCTCCCCTTTCTCCTCTCTCTCTTTAATCATGGATAGAATGTTGTATTTGGAACCAGAAAAACCTGAGTTTAAATTCTGCTTCATATACTTACTAGGTTTGTGACCCTGGCAAGTCACTTAATCTTTCTTGGTCCTAGTTTACTCATCTATAAACCAGGAATAATAATAGCATTTATCTCACAAGGATGTGATAAGAATCAAATAATTTCTGTAAAGCACTTTGCAAAACTTAAAGTGGTATATAAATGCTATCTAATATCATTGTTCTCATCCTCATAGTCCATTGTCTAGAGAAGGGCTTCTTAACCTTTTCTGTGCCATGGACCCATTGGCCGTGGTTCGGTAAAGTCTGTGGACCCGTCCTCAGAATCATGTTTTGAAATGCATAAAATAGCATATGCACTTTCACAAAGAAAAACAATATTCTGAAATAGTTATCAAAATATTAAAAATAAAACAAGGTTATGGAGCCTCGGTTGAGAATCTCTAGCCTAGACAGATGATCCTGAGAATATTGGTTCGCAAAAGATTTCAGGCGATCACGTTGAGTAAGACATGGCGGAAGATGTGCTTATGGAATTATTAAAACAGCTCTTTGTCGCGATTAGAGTAAGTAAATCTGAGCAGTGTCTCTTTCAAAGTCCTCCTCCGAGAAGAGATTGGTGATGGCTTGAGGGAACGACAGGGCCAGGGGAAGGCTGAAGTTGGGTTTTTGTTTGTTTTTAAGAGACAGGAGAAATGACATGTTCATAGATTGAGGGGAAGAAACCTGTAGAGAATGAGAGATTGAAGTCACATGAGGGAAGTAGCGGGTGATTGATGGAACGAGGTCCCAAAGAAGAAAAGACCAAAAGGGATCACAGAATTGCATTATGACCTACCGGGCAGTGTTGCATCTTTCCTTCGTGAAAACATCGTGTTGTACCCATGACTTGAATGAGATGAATTCACGGCAATGCTTCGACGAACAGTGAGCCTGACAGTGCCCTGAGTCTGACGGATAAGGTCAATAACTGCCCTGTGTGGTTGACCCAATATTGATTTGCCATTCACCTGACAAAATACATGCAGAAAAAGGACGTCATTACTTAAATAAATCTAGAACATATACCGTGATATTAATTCCATCTACAAATGCCTTTAGATAGAGTGTACAATTTTTTATCCATCTTGTTATTAAAGAGAAAATGCCCCCATCTTGTTTCCATTTTGCCTAAATAACGTAGCTAAAGCTTTGCTTTGGTTGTCATTCAGTATTCTTGCCTCAGAATTACAATTTCATAGGTTTTTTCAGCCTGACTACCTTCCTATTAGACTGTGATCAAAACAAAGCTATCAATGGAAATCTGAAAGCTCTCTTTTCAAAGCAAAACTGTTTTTCAAATACTAAACTATAAGTAAACAGGTTTCTTTTCTCCTTTTCATTCTTATCTAATGGCTATTGCTTAATAGACTTCAAACTCCAGTGACTGTGGACGAAACTGCAAGTTGGAAGGGTGCTTATATCCTCTTGGTCCAACCCACACTTGAGCAAGAATGTCCTCGGCAGGAATGGAGTTGAACTCAAATAGAAAAAGCAGCCACTAAATTATAGATTATGATCCCCATGGCTGCATATTGATTTAGAAAACTACATATTAATACTTTCTGTTGTATTTTATTTACTTTGTTAAATATTTCCCAATTACATTTTACTCTGATTCCTTGCCACACTCCACAGGCATGCACCAGGGGTGGCTGGCACCTCTATTCTACAATACAAGTGGCAAATGGCTTACTCAACCTTCACTTGAAAACCTTTAGTGAGGTCTGAGAACCTCCTGAAGCAATTGATTCCAATTTACAGCTCTGTTAGGTATTTTTTTCCCCACCCATCAAACCTAAATCTACTCGTGAAACTTCCATCCATTCATTATTCCTAGTTCTGCTTTCAAGGGCTAAGCAGAACAATGCTAATCTTTCATTTCATTCATGTCCTCTCAAATTCTTAAGGATGGTTATAACCCCCTGAGTCATCTCTTTCCCCAGCTAAATACTCCCAGTTCTTTCAAATGATTCTCATATGGAATGATCTTGAACTAATCACCAGTCAGGTCACCCTCCCAGGTATTTCAGAAAACACACTTAGTCTTTCAGGTCACTAGGAAATCAACATACTGAATATCTGACTTAACACCAAGGCATTACTTGGGTCCTAAGGGAGTATAGATAGACCCATATTAATTGGAGTTCAAACTGTATTACATCAAATTCATAAACTCTTTGGAGTTCAAACTAGCACTGAATTCTTACACAATACCTTCTTTCTCCCACAAAGTGTTGCACAGCAGATATGTATTTTTAATTAAAGATAATTAACATTAATTTAATTTGGATGATGGTTTAAATTGACTTCAAATTAATCATTGGAAATACCCTGGGATTTCCCCACTCACCAAGGTTTAGGATCACTTGTCATACTACAATTCAGACAGAACACACATGCCATAATCTTGGCTCTCCAAATGCTTATGTTCTTAAACTTTTGTTGTTCAGTCATTTCAAGTTGTGTCCAACTCTTTGTGACCCCATTTGGGATTTTCTGGGCAAAGATACTGGAGTGGTTTCCCACTTCCTTCTCCATCTCATCTTAACAGTTGAGAAACTGAGGCTAACAGAGTTAAGTGACTTGCCCAGGGTCACAAAGCTAGTAAATGCCTGAGACCAGATCTGAACTCATGAAGATGGGTCTCTCTGGCTTCAGCAACCTGGGACTCTACCTACTACTCCACCCAGCTGCCCATATGTTCTTAAATTAGTATGACACAAATCATATGCAAATTGAACATGTGTCACATGCACAGTTATTTCATGATTCTATTAATATATTAGCAAAGCCTAGCTTCAACAAAGAATAATTTTTAAAAATATGTAAGATAAACCTGGTACCTTCAGTAAAATGTCACCAGCTTGAAGTCTTCCATCAAGGTCAGCAATGCTACCAGGGGAAATTGCTTTGATTTGAAATGAGTGGCCATTTCTGCCACCTGTTAGGGCAAACCCCAAGCTCCCTGTCCCTCTTTTTTCCAAGTCAACTTCAATGAGATAATCCTATAAAGAGAGAAGAATTAAATCAGTGATGATTTTACCTTACACTTACCTAGTTCATTATCTATCCCAGAGACACCAAGGAGCCACCATTACTAAGCTGATGTCCCAAAGACAGAATTATGTTCCAAAGTTAGAATTATGGGGCTTTACCAGTGAAGGACAGCTCTGACTTGATACCTCTCTTATGGCTTAAAGATCTCTTTGAAGTTAATCAAATACTGCAGACATTCTGAATCATCATCAAACATTTATTGCATGCCTTGCTTGGCAGATTGTAAAGTCCAAATAGAGATCTAATATCTAGAAAAGCCTAGGGAATTTGATGTGGAATGAAAATACAACTCATACTTCTTATGTGTATGACACAGAGAAAAAAAAAAGTTTTACTCGTAGACCACAAGGAATGCAGTGAAACAAACCTATACCAAGGGAAGAGCCTGTTAAATGGGAAATTGCTATGCATGACAAATATTGTCTGAGCAAATACGGGAGCAGCCTGGGATCCTTTAATTGGAATGGAAAATGTCGAAAGCCAACATAAGTGGATTTTGCTGTATAATCTGTAACATGTCGCATCTATTTATAAAAGCAACAGGACATTAGTGTTGCATCTAGAAGAGACAAAGGTTAAACATTTATCTTCATGAGTCAAGAATGAAATGGGACAAGAGGGCGGCGACTGCCAATGTGTGATGTGTAATCTAAATACAGTTATCAATACTATTTATACCTTGAGATGTTGGCTTCAAAACAAAAGTAGATTTTTTTTTAATTTAGAAAATGGAATCATAGATTTAGAGTCAGAAGGGGCTTTAGATGTCATCACAGTTTACAGATGACAAGATGAAGCTCAAAGAGGTTATGATTTGCCCAAACTCATACAGGTAGCAAGTAGCAAAGTCAGGATTTGAACCTAGGTCCTCTGAATCTGCTTTCCACTGTGTATCACACTATTCCACTATAAAGAGTGTTTTTTCCCAGTGAATTTGATGTAAGTGAAAATTGCAAGGAGTTAGAACTGATGTTGACTTGGTTGGCCTCCATAACCATAAAGCTCCTCTGGGGCTCCTTAGGCCCCATCTCCCTCCTCACCCCTGCCCCATTCAGGCTCAACCACAACTATAGGCTGAAGCCAATTGTGGCTTTAGAGAGAGGAAATATAAGGATATATCCCATCAGCTCAAACAAATCATCAAGAATCCACAGGGCTGCCTCTTAGGGATCAGAGTGTAGACCACCTCTTCTCTCTCAGATAGACAGGGATAATACTTCCACAACTAAAAGGGGCCTAGGAGATGCCAATTATGGCACCTGGTTTTACAGTCAGAAATCAAAGAATACTCCCCTTTGCCAATTCCTTTCACAAAGATACCTGGACAATGCTTAGAACCATGACAACTTCTAGTTACTGTTGGCTCATTCTGAGCCACTAATCTGAAAGGGAGAAAGAAAAACAAAATGACTCATTGTTATGCCTCACCAGTGACGCAAAAGTCTGACCCAAAATAGTCTGCCTAATTCACTGTCATGAATCTTAGCGAGGAACCAAATTCCACAGTCCATATCCCTGTTCTCTTGGCACCACTGCATTTGGCTATATCATTTAGACTGGAGAGGATGAGACTTTTGAGAAATTTCACCAGTGTCTTCAAATTGACTTCCGTTCAACTAGCATTAAGTACCTACTCCATGTCAAGACACTGTGCTAAGAAAGCAATGACAACAATGTCTCACTCCAGAAGCTCATACTCCCAGGGGAGAAAGAACATGGACACAGAAAATCAAACACAAAGTACTGAATACAAAATAAATGGGAGTCATTTACAATACAAAGGGATCTGGAGAGGCCTCTTGAGCTGAGCCTTGGGCATGAGAGCTTATAAAAGTGGAAATCAGGAAGGAGATCATTGGACAGCAGAACAAGGACAAACTGCACAGTCTCGGAGGAGGCAGACTATTGTGTACATGAGAGGCTGCCATGTAAAAGATGGATTAGACTTGTTTGGCTTGTCCCCTGCAGAGTAGAACCTAGGCTAATTGCCTCTAAGTCACAGTGAGGTGACGACTCAAAAGAAGGAAGAATTTCCCAAACAGGTATGGCTATTTGAAAACTAAATGGATAGCCTTAAGAGGTAGTAAGTTCCCCATTACTGAAAATTCTTCAGGCAGGGGCTAAATGACCACTTACTTGTCAGGGATGCTAAAGAGGGGATCCATGCTAAAAGGAAAGGTTGCATTAAATCAAGATCTTCTTGATCCCAGGTTCAGGGACCCTAAGTAAGAGCTAGTTGATATAGCACATTAAGGCTTGCAAAATGCTTTACATATATTAATTTATTTGATCTTCACAACAATACTGGTGGGTAGGTGCAATTATTATGCTCATTTTACAGATGAGAAAGCTGAGGCTTGGAAAGGTTAAGTGGATTACCCAGAGTCACACAGGAATATCTGATACAAGATTAGAAACTCTGGTCTTGCAGACTCCAGGGCCCACCCAATGTCCCATCTAGCTGGTTCAAAGGCACCTGTGAACAGAATTCAGGGACTCAGTGAACTTGGATGAGAAGAAATTACCTACTGATTTCCACTGATCTCTATCTGAAATGTAGCATTTCTTCAATTGTAATTAGAAAAATATATATTATTGTGAGAAGGCTTCACCAGAGTGACAAAAGGATCCATGACCCAAAATAATTTAAGAACTTATTAGATGGAAGAAAAGACCTCTCTGCCTCTAGAAATCAAAAGTATTTTCCTTAAACTAATGTTAAGCTGGGAGATATGTTTTCTCTAACTCATCTGTTATAAGGCATCTTGTGTTTCCATGAGTTGTATCAGGTGCCTATGGCAACAATGAATGACTAACTACTTATGAACCTTCCATGTGCCAAGCACTATGGTGGCTGTTCGGGATACAAAGATAAAAATTACATAGCTCTTTCCCTCAATAAGCTTACATTCTACCAAGGAGAGAACATGTACATTAAAATATATATTTTACAAAGATAAATGCAAAGCAAATAAGCCTTAACATTTGCTTCTCCCTGTATGGGATGAGTGAAAACTTCTCAATTTGGGGTGGTTAACTTTTCAGATTGCTTCTGTCAATCACTTTTCTGTTCCTTTGTCTGTGTTTCCCACCTTGGTGGGACCCTCCTCTTATCTTTCCTTGCTGTCCCAATTGGGGAAGTATTTGGTGAAGTATGCCTCTCCACCAATGAGCAGGGAAACAGTCGGGGAGGGGTCTTGACTAAGTTAGGTTATAAATTCCAGTACTATCTTTTGTAACTTGTCTCTTCTCCATGATGAGTCATGGGGAAGACCGCCCTCTTCTCCCGGGGAAGAGAATAAAGTCCTGTTCTTATCCTGAGAGATCTCTGTGTTTATTTCTTTTCACTAAATTAAGGATGAAGAATATTTTTCATCCCAGATATCCCCTACTCCATTTACCTTGAATAATCTTTTTCCCTACCCCAGCATCCCTCCACCAAAAAAAAAAAACCTTTAAATTTATTCTGTTTATATTTTTTTCTGTCCTTATTTATCCATATGGCTTTCCCAATAGACTATAAACTCCTTGAGGGTAGGGCATGTTTCATTTTTGTCTCTGTATCCCTAGTGTCCATCACAGTGCCTAGAAAATAGAAGGTACTCAGGTAAATGCTTACTGATTGATTGAAATACTCTACTAGAATCAGAATCCTAGGCAGATCAAACACTTGCCTAACACAGAAGGGCATTCTTTAGGATGACATCCTTCTATTCATTTGGAAGAAAAATGCAGTAGCCTGTGTGAGATAACTATTTCTTATTTACCCTGACTTTCCAGACTATTGACCTAAATAAAGCAGCATGAGGTGGTGGAAAGAAGGGGCTGTGAATGGGAAGGGCTGGCTTTCAGTCCCGGATCCCCAGTTATTAGCCATGTCACATTGGAGAGGTCACTTCAAGTCTCTGTGCTTCAATGATCAAACTGGAGGCATGGCCCAGAGTATCTCAAAGGTCCCTCACAGTTCCAAAATTCTGTGACTTTAAGTTCCCACAGTAGGTGTTTCCAGACCCTCTATAAGCAAAGACTGACAGAGACTATCAATCCAGCAGATGGGGTGTTGCCAGGGGCAGCTGTGTGTTGTTCATTGTTCCTGGCATGGGGAAAAAATATGATGAAATTTACCTCTGTGGTCAAGGCCTGGTTCAGATGTAGAACACTGGGCAGGAGTGGCTCTGTAATTTCATTGGTACAGGAGCTTCTGATGAGAAAACTTCTCTATACCAATGGAAATCAGCACTCTGTCTCAACTTTATAGATTGAGAGAGTTAACCTGGGCAATGTGAGGTAAAGTGACTTGCTGAGAATCCAATAGGCACTACATATCTGAGGCAGGATTCCTTGCCGGGTCCTCCTCCATAAAAGGCTGGCTCTCCCTTCACCATACCTTGGTCTCTCTCATGCATATCGTTTTTGATAGTTAACACATTTCATATGGTAAATATCAGAAATGTTGATTACCTCTCTATAGACTAGGAACTTGAAATTCAGCTGGGGAGGCAATAATTCATTATTGGGGGCCTTCTCCATTTGGGTCATGGTTCTAGGGACATACAGGATGCAAAGACAAAGAGAACATCCTTCTTCCATGGATGTCTAGGTCATGTGAAACCTCCATGGAGTTTTTTTTTCTTCTCTCAGTTCTTTGGACTTTCATAATACTATGTAGACTTTTCCTATACATGTATATTAAAATTTCAATTCAATTCAAAAAACTTTAAGTGCCTGCTATGTGTCAGGCACTGTGTAGAAAAAAAGGAATGATGGGGCATCTAGGTGATGCAGTGAATAGAGCACCCATCCTGGAGTCAGGAGGACCTGAGTTCAAATCTGACCTCAGACACTTAACACTTACTAGCTGAGTGACTTTGGGCAAGTCACTTAATCAATCCCAATTGCCCTGCCTTCCCCCTTTCAAAAAGATTTTTTAAAAAAAAGAGTGAAAGAAAGTCCCTGCCTTCAAGGAGCTTATGATCTAATGAGAAAAGACAATTCACAAAAGGAAGCCGGAAACTGAGGGGTGAGAGAGGGTAGTCAGGCAGTAGTGTCTTGTTCCATGAAGTTGAGACTGGGGAGAGCTGCAGATGGGGAGTGCGGAGAGCTAGCAGTCCAATTTCTGCCCTCTATAAAGGAAGACTTTTGAAAGAGTTTAGTATTTCACCCTCCAGGCCTTCAATCAGAAGGGAGGGGAGGCTGAGGGATGTGGGAAGCTCAGAGTATCCTAGACTGAGTAAACAGCCTGTGAATGAAATTAGAAACTGAGATTGAGCAAAACTGCAGATGGAGAATGTGCATATATCTCACTCATCTCCTACCACCATAATCACTAGACTGTAAGCTCCCTGAGGGTAAGAGCTATGTCCTTCTTCAGAGGAGAAAAACCATTTGCCTACAAAGTGGTACAGTAGAAAGAAGACTGGCTCTGGAGTCAGAGGGCCTGGGTTCAAATCCCATTTCAAATACCTTCTACTGGTTTGACCTTAGGCAAACCCCTAAACCTCCCTGGTCCTCAATTTTCTCATATATATATAAGTGCAATAGTCAGGCTAGATGATCTTGGAGGTTCCTTCTAGCTCTCTAGCTATCCTTTTAAAATGCTATCACCAAACACAATATACAAAGAGAGGCTTTCTCAGAAACATACATAGAGTTCAACATCTTCACTTGTTATTGCTTTCAGTGATACCGACAAAAATCCCAAGTCTGTGAGAAATTGCAGCATCACAGAATTTAAGAGTTGATCAGGACTTCAGTGGCCATCTAGTCCAACCCAAACACAAAAGGAATTCCCACTATCCCCACAATAGCCTCTACCTGGAGACCACCAAGGATGGAGAGCTCACTCCCTGGCCACTTACACTTTGGAACATCTTTAGTTGTAAGGAAGTTTTCCTGTCATCAAACCTAAATTGGTTTGTTTGTAACTACTACCCATTACTTCTAATTCTGTCCTCTGGAGCAAAACATAACAAATGTTATACCTTCTCCACATGAGGGTCCTTCAAATCTTTGAATACAACTATCATGGAGTCTAGTCTTCTCCAGGCCAGACACCTCCTAGGACCAGTTCCTTTGCTTCATCCTCAACTGACTTGAATTTGAGGTCCAAGGAAACCACTGTACATTATAATATATTATAGTAGTAATGCTATTTCATTCAATTTAATGAGTATTTCTTAAGGACCTACACTGTGTTCTAGCCTGGAAATGATCAATATTAAACCAAAGAAAATATAGCATGCTCATAGAGAAGAAAAAACAAGGCAATTTGAGAATGGAGAAGATGTTAACATTTGGTTATGGGAGAGGTGGGGTGACAGGTATCACTGCAAATATTGCATAGGAGGTAATATCTGGGATCAGTCTTCTCTGAAAATTAGGGTTCTCAGAGACAAGTGAGGAAGCACAAGGAACAGTCTGTGAGAATCCAAGGAGGAGGGAGACAGGATGTCAGTACCACAGTTTGGCTGGGACACAGAATGCTCGAAGTAGAGTGATAGGAAGTCGTCTGGATAGGTAGGTGGAAACCAGACTGTGGAGCATCTAAAATGCCAGCCTGAAGAGTTAGCACGCTGTCCTAGAGCCAATAGGATAGGAGATGATTTGAAGGCATGAGAATAGATGGAAATTGCTAATGGAGAAGGGAAAGAGAGAGAAGAAAAGAGTACCAAGACAAACCAAGAATTTGTTTTTGTTCATTTTCATTTTGTATCTGACTCTTTGGGACTCTATTTGAAGTGTTCTTGGCAGAGATACCAGAGTTGTTTTCCATTTCCATCCCCAGCTCATTTTACAGATGAGGAAACTGAGGCAAGCAGGGCTAAGTGACTAAGTCATACAACTAATAAGTATCTGAGGCTAGATTTAAACTCAGGAAGAGGAGTCTTTTTGATTCTAGGCCCAGCGTTCTATTCACTGCTCCACTTACCTGCCCCAGTTTTCCAAATACCATTACTCTAAAAAAAATTTTCCAGTGTCCATCTGTCATGTGAAACAATCCTTGTTTGAAATTTCATGCTAAATGTACTAAATTTAAGATGCAGTCTGGTATAGTAGGGAGAGCCCTGGGTTAGGATTCTGGGGTGCTTTTTTATAGTCTAGTCTTGTTAATCACGCATTAAGGGTCATAGATACTAAAGAAGCAGAACTGAAAGTGACTTCAGAGGCATGGATGCCAACCTTCTCATTTTACAGATAAGGAAACTGAGGCCTCACAAGTTTAAGTGACTTGCCCAATATCACGGAGTAAATATCCACACAGTGGATAGAGTGCCACACTTGGAGTCAGGAAGGTCTGATTTCAAACAGGGCCTTAGGCACTTACTAGCTCTGTGACCTTGGCAAGTCTCTTAACCTCTCAACCCCAGTTCCTTCAACTGTACAATGGAGATAAGAGTAGCACCTAGGTGCCAGGGTTGTTGTGAGGACCAAATGAAATCATATTTGTAAAGTGCTCACTAAGACATGGTACCTGGTATATAGTTGTGGCCTTCCTCCCTATATGAAAATGACCTTCAGCATGATGGACTGCCTAAATATGTGTGTGTGTGTGTGTGTGTGTGTGTGTGTGTGTGTGTGTGTCCCTCTCTTTGCTACATAAGCATTCAGGACATACAAAGGATCACAGTCTTCTAGTTGATAGGTCTCTTCTTGACCAGTTTAGAGGGGAAACCATTGATAGGACAGCTAAATATGCTACTTAAAACTTGAGAAGTTTATATGGGATTTGGTTTAGATTCTTTTGGGGAAAAATCAGATAAACCTTTATTAATCATAGACCATATTCTACTTCCAGCTTCAGAGATGATAAGGAATGATGGAGATTTTGAAGGATGAGGGAATAGTGAAGATGTCCAAAGATTGAATTTGTCAAGGGGAAATGCAAGAACATTTGAGAATTTGGAGGAGTGAGGAGAAAGAAAAGGAAACTGGCAAGACAAAATAGCTAAAAGTCTAGTACCATTAGGAAAAGAAAGTTGGGTTCACTGTCAATGTACTGACAGATGAGAAGCCACTAATGAGGTGAGAAAGAAAGTGATGACTCTAGTGTTGAAGACTCACACAAACTCCTAGGAGCTACTAGCAAGAAGGAAGAAAGGACTAAAAAGAACCCACTTCCAGCAGAGTGAGATATCTCTACTTCGACCACATCCAACTAATAGTTAACCGTGCTCGAAATGAAAACTGGTCTTACTTCTAAAATAGGAAATAAAATTTAAAAGGAATGCCTTTCTACTTTTCCTTTCCTTAAAAAAAAGTAGAAGGTCAGTTTGAAAATGAAGATGAAAAATGATCTGTAGAAGCAGAGAGTAATCTTGACCAAAGCCAGGAGGTTGGAGAATAGAACAATGTGACACAGAAGGGGGGAAAAAGATTATTGAATATGTTGAACTAAGCAATAGATAGGATGCTTTTACCAAAACAGAGAGACCATTTGACTCTAGTGAATTGACTAAGAAACCTTAGGTCAGCCACTTAAATTCTCTCAGCTGAGATTGTATCCATGATCACAGATGCAGAGCTGACAAAGGGCCTCAGAGGCTACCTCCTCCAAGTCCTTCATTTTTTTCAGCTTGAGGAAAGTGGGGATCAAGGACTTTAAGCAATTTGCCCACGGGCATTTAGGTAAGCATCAGAGACAAAATGTGAACTCACATCCCCTTAAGCTTCTTTATCTGTAAAAATAAGGGGGAGGTGGATTAAGTGGATTTTGATGGTCCTGTCTAGCTCCAGGTCCGGGAGCCTTTGACTCCAGAGGCCCAGTGTTTATTCCATTGAGACAATACTGTCTTAGTTTTCTCCTCTTTAAGTGAAGGGGTCAGACAAAATAATCTCTAATGTCCCCCCAGCCCTAAATTCTAATTTTCTATGTTCCAAATGGCCTGAGTTTTGGAAATATCTCAAGAGATCCCTGATTTTTTCTTTGATTGAAAAAAGCATATATAACAATAATAACAGTAGCAGTAATAAAATCATAGTAATAATAAGGATAGTTAGGTGGCACAGTGAATAGAGTTCTGGGCCTAGAATGGGGAAAAACTCATCTTCCTGAGTTCAAATCTGGACTCAGACACTTATTAACTGTGTGACCCTGAGCAAGTCACTTAACCCTGTTTGCCTCAGGTTTCTCTTCCGTATAATGAACTGGAGAAGGAAATGGCCAACCACTGTGGTATGGTATGACTGAAAATGACTAAACAATAACGATAGTAAGAATAATAGCATTTATGGGGTACTTTACGTTTTACAAAGCACTACATGTAGGTGTGAGATTTCATACACATATATATATATAAAACCTTATTATGTACATGCATATACATGTATATATAATCTCACTTGATCCTTACAACAACCCTATGAGACAGATCCTATCATTATCCCCTTTTTGCAGATGAGAAAACTGAAGCTTCGCAAGGCCATGTGACTTGCCTAGAGTCTGACAACTAGTGTCTGAGGCAGGATTCGAACTCAGATCTGACATTCTATCCACTGGACCACTTCACTAACTTCTTCTTACTCTCTCTACTCTTTGTGAGCAAGGAGGCATTTTTAGCTCAACTGAAATAATATATTTCTCTTATAAAGCAGGAGTAATTTTACACAGAAGACAAGGGACTCAAGTCAGGTCTATTAACCAGAGCCACAGTGACCACTTTAGTTTAATGGGTTGCAAAATGACAAGCAGCTTCAGAGTGAATTTTCAGAACTCTTTTCTCTTTCTATCCATCTGTGGCCTCTGTGCATATATTTAAACATCTGAAGTACCTGCAAATCAAACCTTCTCCAGTGATAACCAAAATCTGCCTTTGCTTGTTGCCTGCTTCTGTCTCTGTGATACCAAATGCTGCTAATGAGTCAGTCCCAGAAGGCACAGGAATGGCCTTCCCAGGGCAGCCTTTTAAGAGGGACAACACATTCTGCAACGCCATGGTTAGAAAATCCACATGATCTCAAGACTCCATGAATATCCTACATTACAAGTTCTCCTCACAGGGATGCCAACAGATATCCAGTGATTGAACCCAAGGTTGGATAAATACCATGAGTGGTTTAGCAGCAAAATACACCCTCTTCAGAGGAACAGTTTATTTGACAATATAAAGAGGAGGACCTATTCAAGCATATTGTGACCATCCACCTTTACCAGCACATGTAGCTTAATACTGAAATCTCTGTGACTGAAAAGGCTGAGTGAAGGGGAAAGAGTCACAGGTTCCTTCTCATATTGCATAGTCTGACTCAGAGTCACCCAGTCAGCTGGTGGGTTCAGAAGTTTGAGGGTGTCAGCTCAGCCTGGGAGATCAGGCTCCAGGACAACGTTTAGCAAGAACCAAAATCATAAGAGGCTGATTTTGAGTGAGAGTGACAATCCAAAGAGAAACCTGTATTAGCCATTTGCACAGGACATCACTTTCTTAAGTTAAGTTCACTTACAAGCCCAAATTACACATCAGAAGGTTGACTTCAGACAAAGCAAAGGGAGGTGAGCATGTCCATGGGATGCTTCCACCAACCTAGGGAGCTGGACTGCATGATCCATAGAATCATAGATATAAAATTGGAAGGAAGCTTTTACATCTAATCTCTTAATTTTACAGTTAAGGAAACTGAGACCAGGAAGGTGGTGACCAAATCACCATTAGAACTTATATCCTCTGACTCCAAAGCCACAATATATAAGGAGTTTTGAGTTCTAAAATCCCAAGATTTGCTAGGGTAACCTGATAAATTGCTTATAGAGGATCACAGATTTCAGGGCTGGAAGGGATCAAGCCCCCTCATTTTGAAGATGGGGCCCACAGAGGTTAAATAATTTGATTAATATCACACAAGTAGTAAAAGGCAAAGCCAGGATTCAAACCCAGTCCCTCTGACACCATAGCTCCTCATCGCTTCCACTCTCAATATGGCAAATAGAAGAGCATAGAAGGGAAGGTCCTGGATTTGTACATGGGGTGTGGGGGTGGGGGGTTTGGCTTTTACCACTTACTAGCCAGGTAGCTATGTAAGACTCTTCCGTAGACCTCAGTGGAGATGGGTAATGACACTTGCTTTACCTATACCAGACTGCTAAATTTAGAGCCTGAGGCCCTGCATTTTAATTCAAGGTTTACCATTCACTACCTGTTGACCTTAGACAAGTTATTTAACCCCTATGGACCTGGGTTTCTTCTGTAAAATAAAGGACTTATATCATAAGGTCTCCAGTTCTATGATTCTCTCATTTACCAAATTCCCTCTATACCTGCTGTACTCAGAAACAAAAGAAGTGATTCTAAATTAAGAGGATTTGTGATTTAAAGCATGATCAGCTTAAGCATAAATGTCTAGGCAAAAGGAAAATAATCCCCACAAGAAAGACACTCTCAGTCGATAAAGGATAACTGGCAGCCCATGGTGAAGTTCTGCATTTCTGTCTGTGAAGATCTGGGTTCTTACCTCTGTGGGTGGTGAATACGCTTTGCTAGGTGGCAGGGCATAATCTTGTTTCCTCAAGTCTTCTGCTGTAAAAAATAACAACCATAAAGGTAAAATGGCAAATTCTGACCCCTCCTGACACATAGTCACAGTCTCATATTTTCAAAGATGATTGTGCTCCTGGTGAGGAAGGTTTCTGAATATGGCTGTTATTATTAGAATCCCACACTTTCCTATCATGCAAGCTTACTGCTGGCTTGCACATTCTTGTTCACTCTCTGCTAATTAAGCCTATATGTTCATCCTCCTTAGTTTTGTACCTCCTACAGCAACCTTTAAAACTCAGTGTTGGAAGCACTTTGACAATTGATAATGCACATGTGCGTGTGCGCATGCACAAGTGCTAAAAATCCAGTCTTCCAGTGGAAACATTATTAACCCACTAATAATTAAGTGACAGTCTCTGAAAAGTTAAAAATGAGTATTACCCAAAGGGCAATGGAGATGGGCAGGGTGGCTGTGAGCAACCTGAAAGAAATGGCAAAAAGGGAATAATGAAGAAATGAAATAAAGGTCTTGTTCGGAAAAATGATGAGTGAAAAGAATAGGGGTCAGTCACATGACAACAGTGAGGAACAGTCAATGGATGAGAGCAGAGACTATTTCTTGGCATTCTCTGTATTCCCAGCATTTATCCTGGTACCTGGGATATAACAGGTGCTTAATAAATGCCTGGTATCCTTGCAATGGCAAGGGGAAAAAGAGGAAGGCTTCCCCCCCATTGGTTGGATCCTTGTGTTGAACTTATAGGAAAATATGGAAAGAAATGTACAGGATAGGAGGGCAGGGATCTGCATTGTTAGAGGGAATATTCATATGCTTGATAGCACAGATTCATTAGAAGACAAATTATTCTTCTCTAGATAAACAACTTCATGTGCCGAACCAGCTGATTACTGCCATTACTATCATAAAAATGTGAATTGTACAACTGTCTAGAAAAGGATATTCGGGTTGGGTCTCAGAACATCCAGATAGAAAAAGAAACCTTTTGCTATCAATCAAACAATCAATAGACATTTAGTAAGTGCCCATTATATGCCAAGTGGGCAGCTAGGTGGCTCAGTGGATAGAATGTTGGGCCTAAAGTCAAGAAGACTCATCTTGAGTTCAAATCTGGCCTCAGACACTTATTAGCTGTTGTGACCCTAGGCAAGTCACTTACTTTAGTTCCTCATCTATAAAATGAGCTGGGGGAGGAAATGGCAGACCATGCCAGTATCATTGCCAAAAAAACCCAAAATAGAGTCAGAGAGAGTTGAACACGACTGAAAAATGACTGGAAGACATAAGCTAGGCATTGTGCTGAGTGCTGAAGATGGAAAAAGAGGCAAAAGACAGAACATGACAATCTAATAAGGGAGAGAACAAGTAAACAAATATATACAAAGAAATCTATATACAAGATAAATGGGAAGTAATGAGCAGAGAGAAGGCCCTGGAATGAAGAGGAGTTAGGGAAGCCTCCTATGGGAGGTGGAATTTTGATTGGGCCTTAGAAGAAGCAAGGTGTTTGCCGCCATGTTTGCATGTGGAAGATGACATAGACAAAACATTCCCACGGCTAAGTGAAGCCTCTTCCAGTTTTCTCTCTTAGGCTCATAGATCTGGAACTAGAAGGACCATGGAGGACATCTAGTCTGGAGGAGTCCAACACATAGTCCACAGACTGCATGCAGCTCACAATACTCACAGGGCACAAATCAGATTGAAATCTAATTAAGAAATATTTAATGGGGGGCAGAGCCAAGATGGTGGTGTAGGAGCAAAAAGGTTCCTCATCTCCCACATAGGCACCTCAAATACCCATAAAATATGACTCTAAACAAATTTTAGGGCTCCAAAACTCACAACAGAAAAACACATCTCCCGCTGAAGGCAGTTCGGCAGGAAGGGCTCATCACAGCACGCTGGGAGCCAAAACCAGCCCAGCCTGAAACCACAGCTTGGCCCCAGGGTGGCCAGGATGAGCCGCAGCTGGACCCTTCAGGAGAGTGGATCAGCAGCAGCTGTGTCAGTTTCCAGAATTATCAAGCCATAAGAAACAAGGACAAAGTGAAAGGTCAGTGGAACTCAGCTAAATTTGGGGGAGAAAAGCGGTATGGCCAAACTTCCTCCAGCGCAAGGAAGCAGCAGAAGCAGCGGCCTTGCAGCCGCCTCCATGTGGCTGCTTCAGAGCTCCCAGCTTACAGACTACAGGGGGGCCAAGCGATCATTCAGAGGCTAAGTGCTTTTGCATTGAGCAGTCTGGATCCAGATTGTTGTCTTGGGTAGTAGTTCTGGGGTGCATTTTCAGTGAGACAAAGCTGGTGGGGGCTGCAAAAAACAATGGCCTCCCAATAGCTCTGGCAGCTGTGAAAACCTCAGCAATTTGGGACAGAGCTTTCCCCTCTGGAAGCAGAGTTCCACAGAGCTAAAAAATCAAGTAATTCACTGGCAACATGAGCAGGCAAAGTAAGAACAGCAACCAAACTTCAGATTCCTTCTTTGGGGACAAAAAGGATCAAAGCATGGAATGGGAGGAAGACAACACAGTCAGAACTCCCACACCAAAAGCTTCCAAGAAACATGAAGACTTCCTACAAGCCATAATAGAGCAGCTCAAGAAGGATTTTGAAAACCAAATAAGAGAAGTGGAGGAAAAATTGGGAAGAGAAATGAGAATGATGCAAGAAAATCATGAAAAGAGAGTCAACAACCTGACTGAAGAAAATAACACCTTAAAAAACAGACTAACTGAAATGGCAAAAGGAGCCCAAAAAGCCAATG
>CM053582.1:522457390-522475309 GCA_028627135.1 Pseudochirops cupreus | reverse complement strand
GAAATCAAGATACTATTAAACAGATCCAAACAAACGAAAAAATAGAAGGCAATGTGAAATATCTCCTTGAAAAAAATACTGACCTGGAAAACAGATCCAGGAGAGACAATTTAAAAATTATTGGACTACCTGAAAGCCATGATCAGAAATATTTAAGGAAATAAATAAAAATATAATAAATCATAGATAATTTATTTTAAAATAAAGGCATTATAGGGCCCACAGGGATCCTAATGTTTGGTTTAGGGGCCTCTAAACAACTGATGCTATTGATCTAGTAAACACCTTTATTTTGTAGATAAGGAAACAGAAATATAGGAGGAAACTGACTTGCCCAAGGTCATGTGGGTGATCAGTGACAGAGCTGGGACTCCATCCCAGGTGATCCACTCCAAACCATTGAGGCTTTGGCATTCTGAATGCCATCCTTAATGTTCTTCTATCAAATGAATATATGTTATAGGTTTGCTGCACATGTATTTTTTTAAAATTTAACTTGTTAATGCAGTGGATTCATAAGTTCTCACTAACCACCAATTGTTAGGACCATCAGGATAATTTATGTAATTAAATAGCATTTCACTTCCTTGTTCATTGCTGTATTATGACTTAATGGTTTCTATTTGTAAAGATTGGGAGATGAAGCTACAATGAACAAGCAAAAAGATCCCAGGCAGATTACCCTAATGGTCATTTGCTTGTAAATATATCTCCACTGTGGATAAAATGCCAGGTCTGGAGTCAAGAAGACTCATCTTTCTGAGTTCAAATCTGGTCTCAGAAACTTATTAACTCTGTGACTGGGGGCAAATCACTTAACCCTGTTTGCCTCAGTTTCCTCATCTGTAAAATGTGCTGGACAAGGAAATGGCAAACCACTATAGTATCTTTGCCAAGGAAACCCCAAATGGGGTTATGATGAGTCAGGTATTTTGGAAATAACTGAACAACAGCAACAACGTAGAGCAGAGAATGAAGAAGGCATGAGAAGAAGTAAGCCATCTGTCACATCCAAAAAATTATTTAGGAAGCCTAGAATTATGGAATTTGACTTTTTGTGCAAACTATGATAGAAAATCTCTCATAGTAACTAACCTTAAATCATTCTCTACATGCTTTAATGTTTTTTTTCTAAAACAGAACACTCTTACTTATTTTCAACAATTTGCTGCAAAGATTAATATGGTAATATGTAAAAGCTCTGATCTCTTTGGAAGAAGAAAAATGCATTATTTGATACGTTTTGATATGTTTTGTTCATTTGTTTTTTGATATGTTTTGTTCATTTGTTTTTTCCCCACAAATAGTTAAGAAAGGTAGAAAGGTCAGTAGAATTTTTAAAGTCCCAAAACATAGTATGACAAGATCAAGGGGATATAAAGGCCTCTATTTCATCTATATTTTAGTAACCAAAACAAAATAAAAAAACTCAAGATAAACTCTAAAGACTCTAAAACCTGAAGGGAGCTTAGAGGCCATCTAACTGAATACTCTCATTTTACAGATAAGGAAATTGAGGCTCAGAGAGAAGTAATTTGCCAAGACTGCATAAGTAGTAGCTGAGAAGCTAGAACCCTGGTCTTCTCAGATCACACTGGGCAATTATATCTGTTAAAAATTATATAAATTGATAGATGTCAAAGACTCAATATATATCTTCATCCATACAGGGGTAACTCCCATAAACCTAACTATAAACCCCTCTTTTTCACATGTCTCAGGCTGAAGACAATAAAGAGAAGAATAAATTCTAGGCAAGGCTATCCAAGTTTGACTATCCATATTTCTCATTCACAATGACTCCCTTACTTAGTCCCAATACTGAGTACTGATCAGCAATGTTGGCATATAGATTCATATGCATTTTGAACAAGTATAACAATCAAGTAGATTCCAGTGACCTGCAGAGAGTATGCCACAATGGTGATGCCCCTGGCAATCAAAAGCTGCTATGTGCTTCCTGCAAAGGTCACTCCCAGCTGGAGCAGATTGAAGGGTATCAGGGATGTCTGTCTGCACTCCTGCATATCAGACAACTTGGAGTGTGCTCTCAAAGGAGGGAAGAAGCTACCCAGAGGGAAAACGAAGACTCAAAAGAAATAGAGAAGAATGGAAATCCAGAGGCATAGGGATCATGAGGCAAAAGGTAAGGGAACGGGATGCACAAGAGAAGAATAAGGATATGTATCCTCAGGTGCTAAGATGGCTTTTCCTCCTTCTTTTATGTATCATGTTCTTTATATATGAATAATTTGTAGAATATATATATATATATACATATGTATGTACATATATATCCAATGTATACTATACATTATATATATATATATATTTATACACCTATATTCATTCATACATATGTATGTGTGTAGATAAATGCTAGTTGGATAGATAGATATAGGTAACAGAGATATGTTAGATATATAAGTATATAGATGTATAGACAGAAAGATAAGTAGATAGGTAGGGAGTAGATAGATAGATAGATAGACAAATGTAACAGATACATATGATAGATAAATAGATAGGTAGGTTGATACAGAACATTTATTAAGCATTTACTCTGTTCTAGATGCTGTGCTAAGAGCTGGATATGCAAATGCAAATAAAAAATATAGTCTAGATCTTCAAGGATATTACATTCTAATGGAAAAAGATAATAATTTTTAAAAGGTGGAAATGCGAGAAAAGGGCAAGTCTGCTGGAAAAGAAATGGAAAAGTCAGAGAGGTGCTTGCTAAGCAATCAGAGGAAGTGATAGTAGAGAGGAAAAAATGCACATATGCTCAGATATGCCATTGCTTCAAGAAGATCTCAACATAGAGTGACCAATATTCTCCTGGCCTTGGTCCTAACTTTTTGGATTTAAAAATCTTGCCTTCTCTATTCTCCAGGCTCAACCTAAAAATTTCCTTGGTGCCTGAAACCTCCTTGCCCTAGAATAGCCTATCACTCATGTAGTCTAAACACCCTGAAATATTCTTCCACAGGCTGGCCAATAATTCTTTTGCCCTCCCATTGGAAGGTTCCTTCTGGAGCCTCCACTTTGTAGAAGGGCTCAAGCTGCCTGACTTCATTCATCTGGTTGTGTCTCTGGTGTTTTGAGACTCAAAACCCTTCCCCTCTCACTGAGAATCTTCCGCTTTCCATCCTCCCCAATCCCTTTAAAACAAGCATCCTTCCATGTGTTGTCTTTCCCAATAAGAATGTAAGCTTCTTGATGGTAGGGATTTTCTTTTTGCTTGTATTTGTATGACTAGCACTTAGTACAGTACCTGCAAGAGAGAAAGTGCTTAATAAATGCTGCTTCCTTCTTTCTTCCTCCCTTTAACATGATTTATGATATCATTAAGATTTGGCGGGATTGCCACTCATGATCAGAATATGGTAACAAAAGCACGTATCATCCCTAAGAGAAAGGAGGTGGGTGGAGGGTAGAGCAGAGTAGCATTTTATTTCAAAAAGATGTGAAAGAATTCACCTGTACTCAAAAGATGAGGGCTATACCAAGCAAGCTTCCTTAGACAGCCAGAAGTGGTCATAAGAACATAAAGAAATGTCAGATGACTTAGAACTAGTTTTCAACTCCTTTTTCTCCTTCCCAATAGTGGGAGTGGCATTATCTGGGAACTTCTGCCCTTGGAATCCTATAAGAATCTAACCAATAGGTTATAAACAGAGATGAAGTTTAACTAGAACAAGGAGACATTCATTAAGAATGTCTGATAAAAATGGAGCTTCTTGAAGCTTAATAAGGTATATGAATAGCTCTCCTGGCCAGGAAAATAACAATCCTATCTTTGTGTCCCCACAAGGTATGCAATGTCTTATTTCCATAATAGCCTGGATTGGTTATCCTCATTTACTCAACTCAATTCAAGTTATTAATCACTTTGGACAAGGCCTTGGGTGCTAGGAATTCAAAGATGGGTATGGCACAGACCACACTTTCCAGGAGTTTACAATATAATAATAAAAAAAAAAGAAACAACATAGAGACAAATAATTATGACATAAGGAAGATGTGAGAAATACAAAAAAGAGACCCAAGGAAGTGCTAAAAACAACTGGGAGTAGACAGGAGAAATAAGAGAAGGTGAGACTTGAGTTCCCTTGAAAGACGGGAGAAACTTCTGATATGCATAGGAGAGAGAGGAGTTCGTGCCCAGCATAAAAGTCTTAGACTCTGAGAACACACAATTTGAAAGGCAGACAGCTGAGTACAGAAGGTAAAAGGGGTTCACAGCTGCCTGTAATTGCTAGTTATTCCCCAGATTGTAAAAAATCATCAAAACAGACCCTTGATGCTGAGTTTAGCATGGAAACAAGAATTGGCCCCTGCATATATTTGTGATAGGATATAGAACAGTTGTGGAATGAGTAAATTAAAATGTGGGCTATATTTGTGATAAAATGCAGAGCAGAGTTTGAGCAATTAGTCAATGCAATTGTCTGGAAGCAAAGAGAGTGTTTGCTATAAATCAGTGTGCCTGTGTGATGGAGAATGTGGAACCGGAAACTGGTCACCAGACAAATGTGTGGCCAGTATGTAACCCTGTGGTTTGGGAGCCATGGAGTAACGGGTTTGCCCTGGAATTTTGGAACTGTGGAAAGGCTGAGGGCTGGGTCAGAGGGAGGCTGAAACACTTCTTTGATGCTCTGAATCTTGAGAACATAGGCAACTCTGAGTTCTGGTACCCTTCCACATAATATCAACTTTTAGGGAACAATGATGAGAGAGTATGGTATGATTCTGTACCCCTTTGAAGTCACAGTTTACACATTTGCATAATCATTATAGAGCTGGTCAGAAGCTGAGGGAACTCGGTCCCAAATAAGATATATGAACTGCCCAATATCACACAGCCATCTGACTCAAAATCCTAGTTTTCTCCACTGCACCATGTTGTCCTCCCTTCTCTGCACTAGAAAGAAGAATTCTTGGGAGAAGTCAATAGATCCAACATCTAGAGATGAGATTGTTTGTATAGGGTTCTGTGCCCAGAGGGACATCAGCAATAGGTTAATGTGAACCATTACCATCTAGTTTCTGACTTATTTGTGGTATTACAAGAAAGGACCACAGGATCAAAAATTTAGAACTCGAAAGGACCTTAGAGGTCATTGAGTCCAACCCTCCTCATCTTACAAATAAAAATATTGAGGCACAAAAAGGTAAATGTCTTGTCCAGGGACATGCAGCTAGTGACTAAGGTGATAATATTCAGACCTAGGTCTTTCTAGGCTTCTAAATCCAGTGCTCTCTTTCCTAAGTCTACACCAGTGGTTCTCAACCTTCCTAATGCCATGACCCTTTAATACAGTTCCTCATGTTGTGGTGACTCCCAACCATAAAATTATTTTCTTTGCTACTTCATAACTGTAATTTTGCTACTGTTATGAATTACAATATATGCAGGATGTATTTTCATTGTTACAAATTGAACATAACCCACAGGTTGAGAACCACTGGTCTACACATTCAAGTTTGGGTTGAGGAATATGTGACTACAACTGAGATGGGATAGTAGGAGTTCTCATCTGCAGACCAGAACCCAGTATCTCCCTGAACTCAAATTCCCTGAGCCATAAACTTACCTCTTCTATGATTCTCCTAATGGAGACATCATGTCCTGGATCAGGAGGGCTTTTCTATTTTGAGTTTCCTTTGAGGTTAGGAATTCCTAACAGGGCAGATGAGACTCACCTTGCTTTAGCGGGGAAGCTGCAACTCATGCAGTCAGCTTTTGCAATAGATAAGAAAAGGAAAGCTATACATAGTTTGATGTACATCCCAGATTGCACAAGAAGACAGTTCAAAGAATCAGAACTAGGAGAACCAGAATCCCATGACCTGGAACTCCAAAAAAGGAAACTGGCTAATGAAGTGCAGGCAAGGCAAACAGAGTAACAAGAAGTTAAAAGACAAGGAAAATGGGCCATTAGAAATAGGCATTCTCACAGTAGCAAGAAGTCATTAGGAAAAGTTTAAAATATGCTCATTATATTTTGTTAAGGAAACGGAGTTGTATAAAGTACATCTTTAAAAGATTTCTATCCAAACTCAGAAAAATAAAAGTTGGATGTACAAAAGAGTAAACTTAAGTAGTGTAGTGACTTCATCTTTGCAGAGTTCTTCCTTTGCTGTGGGACAATGTTGAATAAATTATATATTCTTGTGTTCATAGGGATCCACCCAAGACTGCTTTCCCAAGATCTATCTCTGACAAAATTATCCTTCATTCTTGACACAAAACCGTTTCAGAAAACCTCTCACTTTTCCAGCTAGCAAGACTAACTCTTGTTTTTTCCAATGGTCTTTGACTGATAGGATGATCAAGCTCTGTTAATTATTAGAACACAGCCTTGCTATTTAACTTAAAATACAGCTATATTAGGTAAGAACGTGGATTAGGGGACCAACCTTTGACCTGAGAAGATCTGGATTCAAGTTCTGTCCCTGACACATGCTGACTACTCAACCATGGGCAAGTCACTTGAACTCTCCATTACTCGGGCAATTCTTTAAGTCAGGGAGTTCTCAAATTTTTATTGTATTTTGTTCTGTTTTATTTTTGAATCATGGACACTTTTGGAAGCCTGGTAAAACCTACATATCCCCTTTAACTGCATAAAATAAAATACATGTGATTACAAAGGAAACCAATTATCAAAATATTTTAAAAACAAGGTCACAGACATCAGATTAAAGACCCCTGCTCTAAATCAGTAATTATTAAATTATTAGACAAGTTTCCAATCTAAATCTGCATAGGACATTTCCACCCCAAGTTGCTCCTTGCAACAATAAAATCACAAGAATAGACTATATAGTTTTATGACTGGAATGACAGGCAGTTTGGTCCCACTAACATGAATTCCCCTGAAATTGTTGCATTTTCCCAATTCCTACTGCATATTTCCAGTAGGATGGAACCAATAACCATATTTTACATAATTTTAACTTCAAGTAGTAAGGCTTTGAATATATGGGACCACTTCAAAGGATTAGTTATTCATATTAAGACCTAAATATATGAATATTCACATATGTATTTATAGATATACAGATCTAGGTAGACAGAGAAATTTAGGTATATCAGTCTATAGCAGTCCCACACATCCTTTTCATTCATACAACTCAGGAGAAAAATACCTAGATAGTTTGGAGGGAGAGGTGGGTTGGACAAAACTGGTGACCTCACTGGTAAAAGAAAGTTCCCATGAGGAATCTCCTTCTACTGATGTCAATGGATACCTGCTCTGCAATTTATCATTCCAGAAGTTGCTGGAACATTTAGAGGTTAAGTGATTTGCTCAGGGTAAGAGTAACTTACAGGGTATCCCAAAAAAGTAATAGATTTAAACTATACTAAGACTTTTGGATTACTCTGGATGTCAGAGGTATAGCTAAACCCTTGGTCTTCCTGACTCTGAGATTGCCCCACTATCCACTGTAACACATTACCTCTCATGCAGTATTACAGCCAGGTCCAAATTAGTGAAAATATGAATTCCCCCTAAAGTGGTCCCATTTTTAAAATCCTCACTATTCAAAGGTATAATTATTTCAAATACAGTAATTGGTCCTAGCACAAAGAAAACATGTGATAGGGATTCAAATAATGCAACTCCTTTAGGGGATTCATTATTCACATGGATTGGGCCATAGTGATGCCTTAATATAAAGCATTAGAGGTGACCCTCATGGGAACCTAAAGGAAGTCGAGTGGAATAATAGTAGGTCTAAGTCTAGGTAGCCAGCCAATAGTAGTGGATAAAGCATTAGTCTTGGATTTATTTCAAATCAAGTCTTAGGCACTTACTATCTGTGTAACTCTGGACAAATTCTGTATCTCAGTTTCTTCATCTATCAGATGGGGATAATGAAAATAGTACCTCCTTTCCATGGTTGTTGTGAGGATGAGAGGATGAGAGAATATTTCTAAACTACTTTGCTAACCTTAAAGCACTATAGAAAAGCTAACTATTATTATTAAGTCAGAAGACCTAAATTCTAGTCCTGATTTCTGTCATTTGCAGAAAATTTTAGCTCCCTACCTATAAAATAAAGTAATTCAACTAGGGAGATCTCTAAAGTCTGTTTCTACTCTAAAACTTTGATTCTGGGAGTACATTTTTCAGTTTTCAAGCTCTTCTAAATCATTCTTCACTAATTACTCTTTCTACTCCTACAGATCCAACCCCTTTATCCTATATGGTTAGCGGTGCTAAAACTTTTTTTTTTAAGTTAAAGTACAGACATGACATGATTTAATGAACTTTCAAATTAAAAGGAAATGTACCCTTGGAGAAAGTTGTTTTCTGTTTTTAAAATGTCATTATTTCCCACCTCAGAGTCTCTCATATTTAATTAACCAGTTTTATCCTCAGAATCCACCTGTTTTAGTTGCGTTAATTCCCTTGAGAAGATAAAAGTCTTACCTATATAATGTCCCCGTGGGATCACTGGGTAGCCAACTCTGAAAAGGAAAGGATAAAAGAAAATTATATGCCAACTATTACATTACTTCATCCTTACCACTGTAAATGATTTAGACATTGTCAATGGGACTTATCTATGTTACTTTGGACCACAATTTCATTAACTGAAAGAATTCTGGACTGAACTAGATAGCCACTGAGGTCCCTTCTTGTTCTGGATCTATGGTTCTATGAATATATTGTGAGGGTTGGGTTCAATTGAGCAAATCAATCAAAGCATCACCCCACCTCATTTAATATATATGCAGTATCTTAATAAGGTGAAAATATAGTGTAGAAATCCCTTGATCAACTGGAGCAGATGAGTTAAATACACAGTTGCTGGTCTCCCACAACAGTCCTGAATGTGACCAAACTAGATTAAAATGTAATTAGGAAATATTTAACAAAATAAATAGAAATATAATAGAACAAAAATAATGGTAATATGTGGTTTTCTAAGTCAATATGCAGCCCACAAGGATCCTTACACATGATTTAGTGGTCCCCATTTCTATTTGTGTTTCACACCATTGAACTGCAGTGACTTGCCTAAGAACCATGTTTGCATTGGCCAAGGAAACCCAGTCACTCCCTTGGGGTTGTCTATAAAATGTCAAACCACTTTAGGCCTGAGAATTTGAGTGTTAAGTATGAACCAGGAGAGCACATTCCAACAAAATCCCTAAAAAGGAACTCCTTGTCTGGGAAGGAGAGTTCATCAGCTTTGACCTTTGCCTAGATCTGCTTCTTTCTCTCCTTTAATGGAGGAGGACCTTGTGAACTTCAAAGGTCAGGAGAATTTCCCAACTTCCCATCTGCATTCTAGCATCATCCCTTCAGACAGGACTGACTGGCAAGAGGATATTCATTAAAAACAAAGAACAGACTGAATGACAAATCCATGGCCCCACAAAGAATGAGCAAAGATGCTACATCAAGTCTAAGAGGGACTTTTTGAAAACCTCACAAAGGGAAGAAAAAGATTTCTAGAACCCAGGAGGTTTTCATGAGTTACTTCTTTGCCCCATGTGCTTTTTAAGCTTCAGCTCACTTCTCTCTTGAACTCTATACATACTAATTGTCACAGAGTATGTCACAGACCTTTGAAGAAATATTTTATACCAATTGTTCTTACTACTCTTCCTTAGTAAACACCCCTTTCTAAAAGCTAATTATGTCCAGCTAATGAATTGATAATCAATCCATAATTATTAGAAGCACACCAGTGGGGGCTCATGAGCCAGATCACATTAGAAAGACATCTCTAACCTCTCAAGGCTACCCCTAGAGCCCTGAGGAGAGATTTAACAAGCCTACCTCTAAAGTTGCTACTCATTCATCCATGTGAATGAAGATAAGAACCCTCAGAGTCTAGACCACAACATTAGAATTATGAATTAGAAGAAGAAGGGGACAACACATGCTTCTCCTTTGCCTCAGCCTCCAACCATCACTTACTTTTTTTATTAGTATTAATAGCATCTACCTCACAGGGGTGTTGGGCAGATCAAAGAAGATTATATACAGAAAGCATTTTGAAAACCTTAAAGCACTATATAAATGCCAGTTATAAATAGTCTTCTTGTGATTATGACCATAATTACATTATTATTATTATTACTACACTTCACTCAGTGACTGTGCCTTACCCTAACAACAGACATGTATATATCTTGCTGGTGTTTTATAATCTATGGAGTAATAATTTGCTAGGGATAACTTTGAGGCCCCATCATCTTGGATATTCTAATCATGTGCTGCTAGAGAAATCACAGAACTGGAAGAAATCACAAAACTACTCTGACTGAGTTCACTACAAATATTTGCTATATACTCTCAAGTTAGCCCTCACTGCTGGAAGGCAAACACTCTATTCCTCCCTAATCAATTTGATATACCACAGCAACTGTTTTAAACTTTGTCTCTTCAAAACTCCTATGGTAGCCTGTCCTCCAATCCTATCCTGTCCTATTCTATCCTATCCTATCCTATCCTATCCTATCCTATCCTATCCTACCCTACCCTACCCTACCCTATGCTATTAAACAACAGACAGTAATATCAAGAGCCAAAAAACAACAGCCCTACTGCACCCTACCCTACCCTTTCCTATTCTATCCTATCCTATCCTATCCTATCCTATCCTATCTAACTGAAGCCCTAAAATCATTCTTAATTGAAAAAAATTGAAGCCCTTTTGTCATAAACTTCTTCTCCTCTTCCTCCTCTCTCATTATCTATGCTTCTTGATGGCATGGACTATTTTATGCCTTCCTTGGTATTCCTAGCACTTAGCATAGTGTCCAGCAAATATTAAATGCTGGTTGATTAACTGACTAATATGCCTAGACTCACTTTAGAGGCCCACGCAGGTGAAGGGACATCTCCAAAGCACAAAGCACTAAAAGCCAGGACTGGAACCCACATTCTCTGACTAGTATACTGTATGTAAAGTCAGAAGTGCCCTGGAAAAGTCACAGAACCTATCTGTGCGTCAGTTACTTCAGCTACAAAATGGAAGGTGGTGGGGTCAAACTTGATGATCACTAAGGACCCTTGCAGTTTTCAATCTATGACCACATGATCCTATGTTGAAAATTAAGTACTATTTTCACTGTACCTAAGTTTAACATAATGCTCTATATATACTCACTTTGGTAAACATGGTTTTAAAAAGAACAAAATATAGGGTAACAAAGTAAGATATCAGCATGAGTGAAATGGTTTAAGGGAGTCAGGCTGTCATATCTTTCACTATTAAACAACAGATAGTAATATCAAGAGCCAAAAAACAAAACAAAGCAATAACCCACTCAGAATAAAAACCACACAAGATTTTAAATGAGCAAAACAAAGGATGGTGCCAATAATTCAGAGCCACTGAACCAACTTATAGTGCTGAAAAAAGAACCAATGGAAGTGGTCCAAGAAAATGGGCAAGATATCTCATTATGTCCCCAGGTAGATAAAAGATACATTCAAAAAAATTAAGCACGGGTTGACAATGCTGAAAATTACAGGGGCAAATAAAAGAAAGGCTTGACAAAAAGGGAACATTAGATGTGAAAATTAAGAATTAGAGGAACTAATGAAGGAAATATCCAATATGGAAAATCTAATTGCAACTACCCACTCACCTCCCTCCAACCCCTACACATCAAGAGAAGCAAGCGATTTACCACAATAGAGCATAAAAGTGGCATACACATGCGCACACACACACACACACACACACACACACATATACACACACACCACAAAATCATTGAGTTTTACAAACTATTAGAAAACATACAGAACTGAAGGATACACCAGGATACAGTAATTTTGTGGTTGATGTCCCAGGAAAGACTTAGAAAAAATAAAAGAATCTAGCTGTGACATTTCCAGAAATCTCCTAAAATTCCAAGACTTGATAAAAACAGTTGTCCAAATACAGAGAGAAATAATTCCCACAATGAGCTGCTAAAAGGAACTTGAGATTATATACATTATAATTTAAACTCCAAAGCTAGAAAGCTAAGGAAGTCATGAGACAAGTTACAACAAGAAGTGAAAAAATCATTTACCCAGGAAATACAATTAAGATCACAGCTGACTTTTCCAGCAGGACAAAGGAGGATGCAGACATTGGAATATCCCATTTTCAAAATTAAGAATTCTAGGTTAATGGCCCATGCTTAGCTTCCAGACAAAACCCAGTGTGCTTTATGAAGACAAGAGAAGTCTATCTGAACAGCAAATAGACTTTGAAAAGTTTACAGAGACATATTCCCTTCAAGGAAGCTGTTGAATGACAAAGAAGTCTCTAACCAAAAAGATAAGTAGTTAAATAATCAAGATAAAATAGTTGCTAACATAATATGAGAAGACTCAGAACAATGCATTGGCTAAATTACAAAGATTTAGGAGAAGTATTTTAGAGAACCTAAAAGAAAAAAGGGTCAGTATAACCCCAAAGCAAAGTTCCTATATTTGATAAAGGAGAAATCCAAATTAAAGTAATCTATCTGGTAATTAATAGAGTGCCTCTGTTAAATTTGGATTAATAATAAAAATAGATAGAAGAATGTATGTATTCCCTTCAAGACAATGACTGAAGAGAACAAAAATCTAACAATTATTATCACTAAGTACAAATAAGCTAACACCCCCCCAAAAAAACCTCAAAAGAATTACCAAATGAATTTAAAAGCAGACTCTAGCAGTATGTGGTTGACAGTAAGCATAGCTAATTCAGAAATATCTAAATAGTTTCAAGATGAAAGACTGGTCTAAAATTAACCATATTACTATCAAATCAGGAAATACAGGCATAGCACTAATGACATCAAACAGAATTAAATTCAAGCCAGAAAATATGAGAGTCAAAGAACATTATATTATGCTAAAAGGTTTATTCAAAATGAAAGGATATCATTCAAATACACACATACACACACACACACACATATACCCCTAGTAATTCTACAGCAAAATTCATAAAGGAAAATTTCATGGTCTTGTGAGATGAAGTAGATTGAAAATAATACTTGGAGATTTTAACACCTCCTTATCAGTATGTGATAAATCCAACAAAAGGTTAGACACAAGATGACAGGGCTAAACAGAATATTAAAAAAATAATAATAACCCTAGACCTGATGGACATGTAAGGAGAACTTAAACTTAATGATTTGGAAACCTTCATTCTCAGCATCTGTAGAGTCTGTAGAGTCTATGTGTCAGTCTGTGGTGGACCGCAATGATGTACAGAAGATAGATAGATAGATAGACAGATCCTGTGTTTTCACAGATCAAAATTCAATAAAATGTACAATAAACATGATAAAATAAACAAAGGTGCAACATACACTCCTCCCCAGGGAAGTGTTTAAATGGCCAATTAAATAATGACTGGATGAAAACAGAAAATTTAAAGACAATAACAGATGCACATCAAAGATAATGACAATACTCATCTTGGATAGATATATCTTTGGGATGTAACCAAAACTTGTACTCAGAGGTAGAGTCATGGTGCTAAATTCCTATGTAAGTAAGAAATTAAGAAAAATGAATTGAGTCTACACCCAAACAAGGTAAAAAGGGAACTGTTCAACAGAAAATTGAAAATAAATCAACAAGATCAGGGTATAGATCAATTCAATTGAAAACAAGAAAACAATTTAAAAGACAGTTCAAGAGCCCTTAAAAAAAGAGATGACAAGCTGATGAACTATGAGTAAATTGAATAAAAGCAAACGCAAATCAAGAAAACTGGGAATGAGAAAATAGAATGATCATGAGTGGAGAAAAATAAATTACATAAGTCATCAGAGATAATTATACATGATTCTAGATCAATAAATTCACGAACCTAAAAAAATTAATGACTAGCTACAAAATTACATAATACCGACACTAATTAAACAAGTTTGAAACAACCTAAGTCAACTAGTTTGGAAAGGAAAAATCAGAGAGACCATGAAAGAATTGATCTGCAGAGACATAGCCCAGGCTGAGACACCATCCAGATTGACTCAAAATGGGATCTTAGCAAAATTTTAGGGAAAAATAACTTTTATGTTCATCAACTGTTTCTTTTTTAAATTTTCATCAATGATTTCAAAACAGACAGATATGATTGGCTATTCGACACTTTCCGCAAGGTAAATATAGCATCTATCCCTAAATCAAACAGAAAAAGCTAAGAATAAAAACTACAGCAATAGTATTAACGAGATCAAATATATTAAGCGATAGCAATATATCCCCTGTCAAAATAAAAATCCATTACAATCTAGTATCAATGGAATGGACTATGGTTTAAAATCAGGGGTAAGCAAGCCAGCAAACAATAATGTAACAGACATTATCACAAGATTCCAGTGATTCTATTGTTAGATTAAATGAGGTTGTATATGATACCCTTGAAAACCTTAAAAGGCTACATAAGTGTGGGCTGTTGCTACTAGTGTGGCTAAAACTTTATCCCAAAATACTACGAAAAGGAAAGAATAACTTGGCTATAAAAAATAATTTATAGCTGCTCTGTTTGTAATGGGAAAAAAAGGGAAACAAACTTCATAAGTTTTTTTAATTTCTGAAAAAATTATGACATATTAATATAAGAGAATGCCATGATGGTATAAACAATTGAAGATGAAATGTATGAGGAATCATGAGATGATACATAGTGAAATCAGCAGAACCAGAAAGGGGAAGAGAAGAAAGAAAAGAGGAAAGAAAAGAGAGCTGATTGTGATCGAATTCCATATGGACCCGGAATAGTACAGAGAAGAAAAGCATCCTATATATTTGCCAGTGGGGACTTTCACTTTTGTCTTCATCTCCCTACCTCTAAATGTAGTGTCTTGCTCACAGTAGCCACAAAATTAATGGTTATTGATTCATTAACAGATTTTTTTTTTGTTCTGCCTTATGAAGGGTTGTAGGGATTTGGTAACATGCAATCTATTGCTTTCATATATTTATGTGATTGTTTTTGTGGACAATTTCCAAATTTATGGACATTTATAAATCAATTTTAGTTTCTTAAAATGATAACGACTATCAAAACTTCTCTACCCAAACCTATCATGCAATCATTTGTTTCAAAAATGTGCATTCTCCTCTTTTGAGGCAGGTTCTGACATCAGCCAAAAAGTCTTACAATTTGTGGTCCAGGGACATATGCAAATGAGGAACAAAGTGACAGACTGCAAATTAAAACTGAGGTGGGTATCTCTCACCTTGGTCTCATCAAGTCTGGAAATAATCAGTTTTGCCCTCTTGTCCAATTTTCCATGTGGGTACATTAATGCCCCAATTCCTTGTGCTTAAATCAATTCTCTTCAAAAAGTACATGTTAATAATATTTAAGATACTATGGAATTTCTAATTCAAGGTCAGAAAGGACCAAAGCTACCTACCTCACACCCTTCTCATTTTTTATCAATGAGAAAACTGAGGCCCAAAGGAAAGGAGATTACTTACCCAAGGTCACACAGGTAGCAGTGGCAAAACTGTATTTCAAACCCAAGTCTTCTGGCTTTAAATCCAGGCTTCCTCCACTGTACCATTCTACCTCCTTAGGATATCAACATTTTTGTAGGAGAATATTGGAAAACAAAACAATTTATCCCAAGGAGGGAACCTCTAAATATTCTCATTTCAAACAGTGCTCAGAGATTTTTAGGCTTCCATATACATTTCAAATCACTTCTTTGCACACCTATGCCCCTGTCCCTAGGCCTCTGGTCTTTCAGGGCACAAAATAACAATTATGAATGCAGAAAATGATCCACAAATGTTTTGGAATGATTATTTAATTTAGTCATTTATTATGTGCTTTCTATTAATTAAGCATTGTGCTAATACAAAGTAGAAACACAGTTCTTACTCTCAAGGAGCTTGAATTCTAATGGAAAAGACAATATGATGAAAAAATTGTATGTACAAGATACATACAGTATACATGGAAGGTAATCTCAGAGGCTGAGAAGGGGGAGGGAGAGGAAAGGACCTGAAAGTCCTTTTGCAGAAAATGGGATTCAAGTTGAGTCTTGAAGGAAGTTAGGGAATCCACAAGATAAACATGAGAAAAGAGAACACCCTAAGCTTGGGGATAGCCATTGAAAAAGCATGGATTCAGGGAATGGAATGTCTTGTAGGAGGAATAGTAAGGAGGCCAGTGTCTCAGGACTGTGGAGCACATAGGGAGAGGGAGAAGTGGATTAAAATATAAGAAGACTTGAAAGGTAGGAAGAGACCAGGTTGTGAAGGTTTTTAAAAGCCAGAGGATTTTATATTTGATTCTGGTGGTAATAGGGAGCAACTACATTTTATTGAGTATGGGGATGACAAGGTCAAACCTGTGCTTTAGGAAAATCACTTGGACAACAGAGTGAAGGATGGACTGAACAGCAGAGAAACTTAAGGAAAGGATACCAGCCATTCTTATAGTCAGGCGTGAAGTGATGAGAAATTGCACCTGGCTGGTGGCTGTGTGAATGAAGAGTTTGCATGTTGTCTCCCCATATAGATTGCAAATTCCTTGAGGGTAGGGATTGTCTTCTGCCCTTTTTTTGCATCCCCAGCACTTAGTAAATGCCTGGCACATGGTATATGTATAGTAAATGATTACTGATTGATTAATCACATGAAGGTAGAAAAATGAGATTTGATTATAGATTGGATATATGGGCTGAGTGCTGGTGAGCAATTTAAAATGGCGCCAAATTCAAAAGGCACTTAGTATGAATAAGACACTATACTACATGCTGGGGATAGGAAGGTGATGTGAAAAACACCTGTCCCCTCAAGGAAATTCTATTCTATTCTATTGAGGGGTGCAACAACTAAACAGATGAAGAAATACAGTGTGGGGTTTAGGAAAGGCTTCCTGAAGGAGGTAGCTCCTGAGTCAAATCTTCACAAAGTTGAGGAATCTAGAAGGCAGAGGAGGAAGAAGAGAATGCATTCCAGGCATGGGGGACAGATTGTGCAAAGGCAGAGGGGACAGAGATGGAACACCAAATCTGGAAAACAGCATGTAGGAGCTTGACTGGAACAGAGAGTGAATGAAGGAGAGTGAGATGCAAGAATTCTGGAATGGTGGACTAGGAGCCAGACTGGGAAGGGCTGTAAATGCCAAGTTGAGGAATTGGTACTTTTGTCCTAGGAGCAATTAGAGAGCCAATAAAGATTCCAAGAAATGCCGTGACATGGTCAGGCATATGCTGTAGAAAAATTATCTTGGCAGCTGGTGGAGGATGAATTGGAGGGGGAAGAGAGACTACACAGGAGTCTAGATGAGAGGTGATGAAGGTGATGGCCATGTGGGTGGGGAGAAGGGACAGATTTAAGAGCTGTTGAAGTAGAATCAACAAGATTTTTGCAACCTATTAAGTGGGAGTGGAGTGGTTAGGGAGAAAGTAGAGTCCAGAATGACGCCAAGGTTGAGTCATCATCAATTACCAAAATGCCAGAACTTTACAATTATTTTTTGAAGTACATATCTAAAAAAAGATCTCTATTGCTGGCAGTGATGTCCTTAAGTTTTGTATTTGTCCCCATTTAAACCTCTTCCCAGTGAGAGAAGAGAATAGGTGGGGAAAAAACTGAAAGCCTGACTTTAACCTAAAAAAGTTAAAACCTAAAGTTTGATGCCTAAACAAAGGAGCATCACAAAATCAGGCAGCACATGGAAAGACTCACATGAGTTCATAAAGAATGAACTGAGCAGAGCCTGGAGAATATTTTGTGCATTAACTACAGTAATGTAAAGAAAAACAACATGGAACAGTTGTTGTATCAGCAAGCACCCCAGCACACCCAGGGCAGCTGCTAGCACAGGTTCTTAGATCTGCTTTTCTAAAGGAAGGCAACTCAAAATGGGTTAACAATCTTACTTTAATCAAACATATCATTTACCTAGTTCAGGGGGAAA
>CM053582.1:522434689-522457290 GCA_028627135.1 Pseudochirops cupreus | reverse complement strand
CTCATCTGGCCAAATCATACAACTCTTCTCAAAGTGAGCCCCAAACCAAAACCTCACATCAGGGCATATATATATATAGCCTTCTCCTGGCTTGGAGAATGTCACAGCCCTCTGGACCCACTGCCCAATCACAAAGCTACAAGGCACGGGCATTCCTGAAAAACAAGCCTGGCGCCACAGGCTCCACGTGACCACAATGAGACTATTAGGGAACAGAGTATACTTTCAAATATCCAAGGGTCCTCAGAGTCACGTAGCCACTTTAGCAAAGGGCCTAGGGGCAGGGAAGATCTTCAGATTCCCATAACAGTTGTTCACCCTTGAAGTTTAAAAGACCTGAGTTTATGGCTTGCCCCCAACATATACCGGTTGTATGAGCCTGGATAAATCACTTAAACTCTGCTCTTTAGCAACACTCTGAGACTACAAGGTGCAGGGAGTATCCTCAGACTGCGAATTTGTCTTATCAATAAAATTACAAGTCTACTTCCACCCCTACCTAGAATAATGTGAAAGAAAACAAGTTTGAAACCTGAAGAACTCTGTTGAACACAATGACCAAGTATGATTCCAGAAGACTGTTCATGAAGCAGTTTTCCTGCCTCTTGACAGAAAGGTGGTGAACTAGTGGAACACAATAAGGGATACCTTCTCAGACATGGCTAATATATTAATTTTCTTTGCTTGGCTGTGCTTTTATTGTTACAAGGGAGAGTGGATTATGATTTTTTTTCCTTTCAAAGGGTAAGCAGGACATAAAAGGACACAGAAGAGCACAGAAGGAAGTTCGGAATGGGACACAAGCCAGCAAGACAATTTTGTTGCTATCATGCTAAGTTTAATATGCATTAAAACTATATGTAATAAAAGTATAATTTCATATATAATTGTCTTTTTCTGTCGTTTGTACATTGAAATGCTTATAGCGGTTGATGTTTGTCAAGTTCATAATAAAAAAGAAAATTTGAAAGAAAAAAGGAGGAAACAGCAAAGATAATAAAACTCTTTTCTCTTTACTCACTGTTCTCACCTTTTTCTTATACTCAGTAAAATGTCCGTAGCCCCTTTAAAGGCCTGATGTAAGAACTTGAAACTCAATTCAATTCAATAAACATTTATTAAAAGCTTCCTGTGTTCCAGGTACTATAATTAACTGGGATAAAAAACAAAACTAGTCCTTTCCCTCAAGAGGCTTCCATTCTACTTGAGGCAATAACATGTATACCAGTAAGTAGCTACCTTGTAACCTCCAGGTTGTTGATCTTTTTTTTTTTTTCAATTAAACTCAATGAAGCCTCTTAGCAGTTCTCTCTTTGAGACCATGCCTTTCTCTAGGGTATAGCAGATAATTACTATGCCTTAGAGAAGGACTTAATCCTTAGAATGTTTGCTCCTTGAGAACCAAACTGTACTTCTTGTTGTAGTTGTATTATCAGGGCTTAGAATAGTATCTGGAACACAATAAGTGCTTAACAAATCCTTATTGACATACTTGTTGACCAACACAAGGCTTTGAAGACCCTGGGCTGGGAAAGGACATCGAAAGACACACAATGACTCAGGAAGGCAATAGGAGAGAAATGGAGGAGGAGGAGGAGGAGGGGGAGGGGAGAGGAGAAAGAGAAGGGAGAGGAGGAAGAGGAAGAGCAGAAGGGACAGAAGGAAGAAGGAGAGGGAGAAGTTGAGTGAGGAAGAGGATAAGGAATGAGGAAAGGGGGAGGGGGAAAGAGGAGAGAGAAGGAGAGGGGGAAGAATAAGGAAAGAGGGAAGAGGAAAGAAGAACAATGAGGAAGGGGAAGGAGGAAGAAGAAAGAAAGGTTGAGGGGGCAAGAAGAGGGGAAGGAGAGGGAGGAAGAGGGGAAAGCAGAGGGAGAGAGAAGGAGGAGGAGAAGGGAAGGAGAAGAAAGGCAAAAAAGGGTATGATAAGGAGGAGGGAGAGGAGAAAATTGTATCCTCCAACCCCAGCAGTTAGCTATTTGAAAAGACTTGATGTGCTCATATAAATGAGCTATGCCACATAAATCCTCCCCTCCCCCAGAGTTACCAAGGCAACCCACACCAGATAACTGACAATAATACCCTTTAAAACCAAGATCCTGAGCCTGTCACAATGACCAAGGTTGCGACAACCAGCTGCTTCTAGAGGGGGATGCGGATATTGTGATTTTCCATGAGACCCAAACCTTTCCTTGTCCCCCAAGGAATGACCTTGCTTGGAAAGTGAAACATCTGGGAAATATCATTAATCTGCTTCTCAAAATCCTGGAAGCACAAAATGGATTAAGTTCCTGAAAGCTAGGCCTGATTTCAGTGTATTAATGAAGCAAAGGATTAAATTGGGACCTTAATTAACCAATCAAGGAAGTCTGTTTTAGCTCAGCTACTATATATTTCATGTTATCTAGATGTTTGCTCCATAAGCACCCTAGAAAAAGTGAGACAAAAATAGAAGCATTGCGAAATTGTATACAGAGACACCTTGAATTTAATGTGTAACTCTTTTTGAAACAAGATGGAAGCCAATTATAAAATGTTCAAATGGGTCTATCTTCTGTAATATAAGATGAAATGAGGCATGTAGGTAGGTGAAAACTAGAGAAATATTATTGAGGGGAATTCAACTATTTCCTTGTTACTGCAATTCATCTCAGGAAGAAGTAAATTTTGATTTATTTTTCTGTTTTAGGAAGCAGACCCCTTCTGAGCAAGGTATAGACAGGATCAAAAGGCTATAGATTTCAAGCTGAAGGGAGCCTTAATGGTCATCTCCTCCAACCTCTTCACCCTACAGAAAAGGAAACTGAGGCCCAAGAAGACAGAGATAATAAGTAACAGAGCTAGGATTTGAAGCTAAATCTTCTGATGTCCAAAATTCTTTCTACTCCACCTTGCTTCAGTCTCTCTAGTCTGTTTTTTTCATCTGTGTACCATTCTAAAGCCTCAAGCATAGCAAAAAAAAAAAATGCTATTATTAATTAGAAAATTGAACATTTGTGTTGAAGGATATCAGAAATCTTGGCTTCTGCAACTTTGTAATTCATGGTATTCAACTTAGTCATTCATTGAACACTTATGTATGGAGTGTGCACTAGGGCATAATCATCTGTATCTGGAATGACAAAAACAGGAGAGGCAAAAATGGACAAGATGCTCAAGTCACACCAAGAACCAAATCACCTCCCCATTCCTCATCTCACCACCACCAATTCAAGAGAGTAAGAGCAATTAGTGAAGTAAAGACACTGAGGACAACACACCCAAGAAGTAGACCATTGCAATTATACTCCAAGAGTCTGATCCACTTTCTCCTCAGTTTCTCTTCTTGTTCTTTGTAACCTCTCTGCAGCTATAAAATCTTGTTGGCCAGGGACCCCAAGATTCTACCAGTAAGCACCCTCTATAGGCAGCAAATGAAAAAGCAAGTCTGAACTTGTGATTGCCCTGGTCCAACAAAGAAGATTGGAAGATGGAAATACCAGAGAAAAAGTAAGGCTACATATACACCGAAATATTTATAGAAATTATTTTCACAGTAACAAAATACCAGGCACAAAGTAGATGCTCTTTAATTGAGAAGTGACTCAACAAATTCTGGTACATAAATGCTGTAGAATTCTTCTCTGCTGTAGGAAACAATGAATATGAAGAATTCAGAGAATCATGGAAAGACACACTAACTGATGCAGAAGTAAACAGAGCCAAGAAAATAATATACAGAGTGGTTATAACAATGTAAAAGGAAGGAAGAATAACCACAAAGCAACCAAAACTGAATGTTGTGAAATGATAAAGAACAAAATTGGACCCAAATAAGAGATAGAAGACACCTCCCCATTATTGCTTTGCAGTGGTTGGATCCATTAGTGCAAAAAGAAGAGGTAGAAGATACTTCTTTCCCGCTGCTTTGGAGACATTGGAGTCTACTGGTACAGAACACTGTATGGTGGGACAGCCAGGTGATAAAGGGGATAGAGTGTCAGGTTTGGAGTCAGAAAGACTTGAGTTCAAATCTGTCATCAGATACCTACTAGCTGTATGACCCTGGGCAAGTTACTTAACCTTCATTTGCCCCCATTTCCTCATCTGTAAGATGATGGTAATAAGGGCACCTACCTCCTGGAGTAGTTGTGAGGGTCAAATGAGCAGATAATTGTAAAGTACTTGGCGCAGTGTGTGGCTCATCGTAAGTACTACATATGTGTTATGTGTTATTATTAGCACTACTATTATTATTATGGAAAATGTCACATTTTTAGAACCTAGTTTTGCTAAGTTTTTTTTTTAATTCTTAGTTATAAGGAAGGGGAAGGATAGAGGAAGAAATTTAGGCAATTAAAAATCAAAAATATTAAAATATATTTTTAAAAATCCTGTTGGCAATTTTTTTTAATTCGTAGAAAACATTTACATGCTTTTTTTTCTTACTAATGTAACCCACAGTGAAAATCTTGCATAATCATCTGACACCCTGCCCAGCTTCTCACCTCCTAACTAGATGACCTTGCTACAGCTTTACTTCCTGCATTAACAGGTTGACAGGTGTTCCCACAATCAGAAAGGCAGGTCTATGGGATGGGAAGGTAGCAGCTGCAACCAATAATCCTAATAAGGATATTACAAATGTGTATTAATCTGAGATTACCTATAGGCAACAGATAAAAAAAGCAAGACTGAACTTGTGATTGCCCTGGTCCAACAGAGAAGATTGGCAAGTCTTCTCTAACTTGCAGTCTTTGAAAGTTTCCTGGGGTTCTAGGAGGTCCAGCATCTTGCCCATAATCATAAAGTTAGATAGTATGTATCAAAAGTAAGACTTGAATCCAGGCCTTCCTCACTCCAAGGCTAGCCTCCATGCCACTCTGCTTTTCCTGGCCATTATAATGTGGTGTTTCAGAAGGTGGGAGAGAAAGAGAAAAGAACAAAATTTCCTTTTGGCAGAAAAGTGCAGCAGGAATCTGCTGCAAAGTAGAATGGAGAAAGGATATAACCATGAGCTCTACAGAATCCTAGGAACGAAGGTCATTATGCAATGGCAGGTAGAAAAGAGAAAGTTTATGATGATTTTGAAAGAGATCTTCTACTGTTCTTAGCTAAATGTTATACCAGCTTTTGCCACTCCTCTTTGGTGGGTAAGGTTCTCAGACCTATCATAATTCCACGTAATGATAAGGGCAAAGGCCAAGAGTTTTATAATAAGGAATAGAATCTCCTTTAGTTGACAAAGATTCTAGACATTTTTAGCATAGCTGTTTCCAGACATCTGTTCTATATAACAGACAGGTGGTAGGTGGGAAAAGGTGGTATATCTAGAGCAGAAACAATCTGCCAAAAAGTACACCCAAGAAAACAATGAGATTTTCTAGATGGTAGGGACGCTGAAATACATCCCTGGTTCCCATTGTGACTAGCTTCTCCGTGTTGGGATTCCTTTTTGTCAGAATGTTCTTCACCATATCCCTTATGGATGTGCTAAATTAATCTCCTGTGTCTTCTAACACAGAGATTCCCAGCTTTGTTTGGCAATCAGAAAGAATCCATCTTCACTGGATCATACAATGATCTCTAAATAACCCCTCTCCACTGATATGCACCCCACCTTGGGACAGTAACTACCATTCCTGAGCAGCAGATTCAGAACACTTAATCAAGCCTAAATAAGCCTGTCTTTTAACTTACAACGAGTACTTAACCCAGCCAATAACTGCAATCCTGTACATTTTCAACACCCTTGAAAATTGGTTGTAACTTGTAATTCATTATTCAAATCATTACACATTCATCATGCATATACAGCAAATTGATACGTCTAATGAATTCTCACTCTTGTATTTCTCTCTGATCATGGAGTAAAATTGGAATCCCATTATTCTAAAGCACACACTTCAGATCTGATTGCTCAGCCCCCATCAGTGAGATTTAAAAGATCGTGGAAAATGAGAGAGGTGCCATTTATTGTTCAGTCATTTCGGTCATGTCCAACTTTTCACGACTCCATTTGGGGTTTTCTTGGCAGAGGCACTGGAGTGGTTTGTCATTTTTATTTTCTCCAGCTCATTTTAAAATGAGAAACTGAGGTAAACAGAGTTTAGTGATTTGCCCAGGGTCACAGTTAGTACATGTCTGAGGCTGAATTTGAACTCGTAAGATGAATCTTCTGATTCCAAGCCCAGTGCTCTATCCACTGCGCCACCTAGCTACCTAATTCAGTTGTGTCTGACACATTACGACTCCATTTCTATTTTTCTTGGCAAAGATACTGAAGTGGTTTGTCATTTACTCCGCCAGCTCATTTTACAGATGAGGAAACTGAGGCAAACAAAGTTAAATGACTTGCCCAGAGTCACACAGCTAGTAAGAATTTGAAACCAGACTTGAATTTAGGTTTTCCTGACTCTAAGGTTGACACTCTAACCACTGGGCTACATAGCCAAAGGACTAGAGATAAGCAAATGTTCTAATTTTCAAAAGAGGAAAAGGATGAAATCGACAAACTACTGGCCCCTACTACTGGCTGTAGTCAGTACTCCATTCCTTCAAAAGGGGCAGGATGGGAGGGTCTTCTCATATCTCTTCTTTTAAACCATGATTGTTATTTATAATATTGCAAAGTTCACTTTTTGGTTTTTGTGTGTGATTATTCTATTTATATTGTTGCGATCATTGTGTATATTGCATTCGTGGCTCTACCTCTTTCATTCTGCATCAGTTTGTGAAAATTTTTGCTTGCTTTTCTGTATCCACCACATTCATAATTTCTTATAGCATAGTAATGCTTCATTATATTTAGATACCAAAGTTTTCTCAGTCATTCCTCAATCAAGGGACATCCATTTTGTTGCCAATTCTTTTCTATTACAAAAAAGTGCTATTATAAATATTTTGGTGTATATAGAAACTTTCTTCTTAACAATGGCCTCCTTGGTGAATCAACCTATTTATGAAATCTCTGAGTCCAACAATGTGAATATTAGCCAATTTATGTCCATAATTCCAATTTGGAATTATTTGCATGTTGGAATTATTTGCATAATTCTAAATTGCTTTCCAATATGGAAGGTATTCATAACTCCATCAAAAATGTATCATTATGCCTAATGCATATGACCCCTCCAATATTGACTTTTCTTATCTTTTGTCATTTCTGCCAATTTTCAGGGTACGAGATAAAATTTCAAGGTTGTTTTGATTAGCATTCTCTTAATATTCGTGATTTGGAATATTTTTCCAAATGAGTTAAAGGTTCACAACTTTTCTTTTGAAAGCTGTTTGTATCCATTAACCTTTTACTTATTTGGCTTTATATTATATATAAAATCAAACTATCACCTCCCTCTTCCTGAAAGGTGTGCCTCTCCAAATATAGCCCAATACTGAATTAACATTTGTGGCTATGACATCATACTGACGATTCCTATTGAGTTTGCAATGTATGGAAACCTGCAGATCTTTCTTTTCAATACTATATGACCAAATCTTTAGCTTCCTGTACTGATAAAATTGATTTTCTTATATCCAAATGAAAGGTTTTCCATTTATCCCCACTGAGTTTCTTCTTATTAGATTCATCTCAATGCTCTAACATGTCAAAATCTCTTTGAATCCTGGCTCTCTCATCCGGTATGTTTGCTATTCCTTCTAGTTTTGTGTCATCTGAAAATTTAATGAGAAGATCATCTATAACTTAGTCTGAGTCATTGACAAAAACTTCAAATAGCATAGGCTCAAGCAGAGATTCCTTGGATACCTTACTAGAGAACTCCTGCCACACTGACATTTAACCATTAACAACTACTCTTTGAATCCAGCTATCCAACCACTTCTTAATCCATCCAATTATATATCTAATGCATATCTCTATATTTTTTCCCAAAGAATAGTATGAGACGGTTTATCAAAAGATGTGGTAAAATCTAGGTAACCTATATCCATAGCATTTACTTCATCCTTTCATTTAGTAATCTTCTCAACAAAAGAAATGGGATTATTCTTAAGTGCCTTCTTCTTGCTGAAACCATACTGGCTCTTCATGATTACTGTGTTCCTTTCTTGATGTCCATCAACAATCTCTTCAAAGATTATCCTATTTTTTTTCTGAGAAATTGAAGTTGACTTCACTGACCTACAGTTTGTAGATTCTGTTTTATTCCATATTTTGAAAATGAAGACATTTGCCCTTCTTAAATTGTGTGCCACCTCACCCATTTTCCATCATCTTCAAAATATCACAGACAGTGACTCAGCAATCACATGCCACTTTTTTCAGTGCCCCAGGGTGTAGTTCGTCTTCTAGGCCAGGTGGCTTGAATTCACCAAGAGCAGCTAGATAAATCTCCTTATTAAATCATTTTTGTTGTGTCATTTCCAAAGCAAAGGTTATTAACCTTGGCAAGGAAAACTGAAGAAAATAATTGAGCAGCTCTTATTTCTCTCTTTTGTAAGTTATTGCCCTCCCATCCACTCATGAGTGTGTTTGTAAATGTTTAACAACCAGTTCTCAAAAAAAAATGCATGCAAAACCCACTTTTAAAATTAATTTGTATTATTAACATATTCTCCATCACATTCTTAAGCCTAGATAATCAACAAAACAATACAAGGAGTCCAGATTTATAGCATTTGCCAGTTTCTAAAGGTATAACTGCTCATATTGAATGTTTAACCATTGGCTTGGGAGGACTGGTACAGTACACCTCTACATTCACCCTAAGAAAAGGTCATATCACTTCTTTGATCCTCCTATCTCTAATCTTCTTGGTCTACTTTCTCCAGTATATTTCAGTCAATGGTAACCTATCTATCTTTCCTCTGAATCAATGTAACTTTACTTTTCTAAAAATCTAATATGTATGTCAGACTATATCTGGATTTTCTCTCCTCATTTATCACAAATTATAGGAGGGTATAGTCACTTTTCTCCCAATGCTCACATCATATCCCTTCCATCAACCAATCCTTCTCTATTAATGAGAATTAGGTCCAGAATTGAATTTTCCCTTTTTGTTTCTTCCATGTTATGAAGAATGAAATTATCATTGAGACAAGACAAGAAATTCTTAGCTGCTCTTATTTGGTCAGAGAGGATGTTACAGCGGATATTTGGATAATTGAAGTTTCCCATCACTATTACATCATGTTTCTGTGCCAAACTTGTAATCTATTTTCCAAAGTCCTCATATATTCCTTCTTTCTGTTCAGGAATTCTGTGTCATAATATGATGACAAAATCTTTTCTGCTTCACCATTCTCCACCCAAATATTCTTTCCAATGCTTTCCCCATATGTTTCCTAGATTTCCTCACGTCACTGCTATCTCCTTAACATGTAATGCTACCTAAAAAGATGAACAGGAAAGAGACAGCATAAGGGATTCAGTAAGGTTAAACTGTTTACATTCCTACATGGCAAGATAATAATGTAACTTTTAAGAACTTTATCATTATTTGGGCAGGGTACAGGTGTGAGTTAACTATAATGGAATGGCATCTAAAATAAAATTAAGGGCTGAGGAAGAGGGATGTAGTAGGAGGAAGGGGTAGAGAGAAGAATGGGGTAAATTATCTCACACTAAAGAAGCATGGAAGAGTTTTTTACAGAGGAAGGAAAGATGAGAGCTGAGGTGGGGGGTGAGTTTGAACCTTATTCCCATCAAAATTGGCTCAAAGAGGGAATAACATACACTCATTTGGGTACAGAAATCTATCTTCACCCACAGGAAAGTAGAAGGGGGGGATAAAAGAAGGGAGGACTAATAGAAGGGAGTGTGGATTGGGGGAGGTGGTTGTCAGAAGCAAAACATTTTTGAGGAGGAACAGGATGAAATGAGAGAGAGAGAGACAGACAGACAGAGACAGAGACAGAGAGACAGAGACAGAGAAGGATAAACAAGGGAAAATAGGGTGGAGGGAAATATACAGTGCGCTATCACAACTGGGAAAAAATGTTTACAGCAAATTTCCCTGATAAAGGCCTCATTCTCAAATACATAAAGAATCAAATCAAATTTATAAGAATACAAGCCATTTCTCAATTGATAAATGTTCAGAGGTTATGAACAGGCAGTTTTCAGATAAAGAAACTGAAGCTATCTACAGTTGTGTGAAAATGCTCTAAATTACTATTGATTGGAGAAGTGCAAATTAAAACAATTCTGAGGCATTACCTCACAACTCTCAGATTGGCTAATATGATGGATAAGGAAAATGACAAATATTGGAGGGGATGTGGGAAAACTGGGACACTAAAATACTGTTGGTGGAGTCTGAACTTATCCAACCATTCTGGAGAATGATTTGGAACTATGCCTAAAGGGCTACAAAACTGTGCATACCCTTTGACTTAGCAATACCACTATTAGATCTATATCCCAAAAGGATTTTTAAAACGGAAAAGGACCCACTTGTACAAGAATATTTGTAGCAGCTCTTTTATGGTGGCAAAGAATTAGAAATTGAGGAGATGTGCATCAATTGGGGAATGGCTGGCCAAGTTACAGTAGATGATCATGATGGAATACTATTATGCTATAAGAAATAATGAGAAGGATGCTTTCAGAAAAACCTGGAAAGACTTACATGAACTGATGCAAAGTGAAGTGAGCAGAACCAGTAGAACATTATACATAGTAACAACATTAATGTATGATGATCGACTGTGAATGACTTGGCTATTCTCACAAACACAATTATCCAACACAATTCTGAAGGACTTCTGATGAAAATTCTATGCATTGAACACAGATTGAAACATGGAAATATGTTTCACGTGACTTCACGTGTATAACCTATATTGAATTGCTTGCCTTATCAAAAAGGGGGAAGGGGAGGGACAGAATTTGGAACACAAAAATTTTTTTAAACATTTAAAATTTTCCATGTAATTGGAAACATCTCTTTAAAAAATACTTGATACTATCCAACCACCACTCCTCTTTGCCTATTCTGTTTCTTTTGAATAGGATAAACCCATCCAGAATCAGAGTTCAGTCATTGGTCTCATCCCACCATATCTCTGTGATACCTATGATGTCAATTTTTGTCTATCCATTACAGAGGTGAGAAAACTGTGGCCTTCTAGGTTCTTGGGTATGGCCTTGTGACTGAGTCCAAGTTTTATAGAACAAATTCTTTTGTTAAGGGGATTTGTTCTGTGTGAGGACCTAGAGGGCCACAAGTGGCCTCAAGGGCCCGGGTTCCCCACCCCTGAACTAGGATGTCTAACTCCTTTTATTTGTTGCCTAAACTTTAGCTACTTGTGTATAGACAATCGAAGGCATTGGTTTTGCTCCTGATTACTTTCTTGCATTTTATCTCCTATGAACTGAGTATCTCAGCTACTATACTTACTTCTTTGTAACTATTCTCTATGGTATCTAATTTGCAGGATATAAATAGTCTTTCCCCTACTTCATCCTTTTTAGGATAACTCTTCACATTTATCATTTCTAAATTCAACTCACTCCTCTTTCTCACATGTACACTTCCCCCTCCTATATACTCCTACAAATACATCACTTCTTAAACCTTTTTTTCCACACACCCAGGGCTAGCTTCTACTGCCAAACCACTTATGAACACCAAGCAATGTGTGTGTGCTGATGCTTCCGAAATAGTCTCTGAGATGAATTAGTAGCCTTACTTGTCTTTATTGTTTGAGATAGAAATGTGATTTATATTAACTTCCCTGAATATTATAAAAGATAAGCCTGTCACAACATATAAAATATTTCAATATCTGAGTACTTCACTGGATTCTTGATTTCATTAAGGGTACCCATTCCATTGAAGCATATCATCATCTATCCATGCCTTCTCATCCTATATGATTCTTTCCCATGTTTACCCATTAATTTTCCAACTCAGATGTATACATTGCAAGCTCATTCTTGTAATATTTCACAGACACAAATGTGGCCCTCAGACTGCCTCTCTTACATGTTGTTCTCACTACATGACCTGCTCACATTTACGAAATTCAGTCAAAGAATATAGTACTGACTATCTCCCCCCAAGAACCATTATTTAAAATCCTAACCTCTCAAAGACTATATATACTAGCAGAGCACAAGTTTTGCCAGGATCTACTAAGCTATTTGAGGGACATTCTAAGGTCCAAGAGGTTCATTTCCAGTAAGTTGGCCGTAAAATGATGAATTATTTAGCAGGGCAAAGAAGCTGCATTAGAAGTAGAGGAGAGAGAAATACATCTTGGTGTCTCATAAACAAACAAAAAATATGAAATACTAGCAAAGCTCAGAAAATCTGCAGATGCCTATGTTCAGCAATTCAGATTCAACTTAACCAGACCCCTATGAAGGGCATAAATAATCAGGCTATAACTTGGAGTCCAGGTCTCCACAAAGGCATTGCCAATCTGAATGGATTTGGCATGGTTTTATTAGCTGTTGAATGTTATGTCCATTCTGGGGACAGCCTACAGAGATCAAATGACTTTAATATAGTCGGCTTTCCAAGCACATTCAGCCTCAAGCTGCTCACTGCAGATATTTCAAACAGTCAGTGAAGTTAAAGCATTTTCATTAACTTGAATCAATTCCTAACACTGTGCAGTCTGCCAAACTAGTTATTAGCCTTTCAGAGAATGTCAGTCTTTGCAACAACCATTAGAACACACGTTATTTAAAAAAAAAAAAAAAAGTAAAGCCCTTGCTAGGGGCATGGGAGAAAGGGTGGAGAAGGAAAACAGGCTCAGTTGATATGGGAACTTAGGAACACAGTGAATCTGGTTCTATGGCATATGAATGTCAAGCCTTATTAGCCTTACCCACTTTCTCATTCTGAGTTTCTAAGAGGATAAAGCAAATGGATCCCCATAAAAAGCTTCAGGATCTTTAAATTGGGCAGAACCTTAGATACTACAATTAGAGAAGCTCCAAGGTATAGAATTTGGGATCTTGAGAGAGGTCTTTAAAAAGATACGATATGTTTAAAGCAGTAACTATTACTTCTGTCTAGAAGCAACATGATTAACAATAATTGACATTTACATGTTTTCATAATAAAATTCACACTTGATTGTTTGCAAAATGCTTTAAATACATTATTTCATTTGATCCCCACAACCCCATTTGGTAGGTCATACCTCCTTCCTTATTTTATGTACGAGGAAACTGAGGCTCAGAAATTATGACTTGACCAGGTTCACACATATTATCTTATTTAAGCTTCATATAAACCCTGTCATGTAAGTATCACAGGCAATAATATCCCCATTTTACAGATGAGGTTCAGCATGGTTTAATGATTTGCTAACACCCAGTTAGTAAGCACCGGAGGTTAATATGAACAAGACAGTGAAAAAGAATGTGAACATCAATGGATGCTTCTCCATGATGATTAATGCTTCCAGAATTTATTCAACTAAATGATTTCTGAGGACCTTGGTCCTATGTGGAACATTTTTATCAGTCTCTTTGATAAAGACATAAATGACATGTTCATCAAATTTTCAGATGACAAAGCTGAAGGGATGAATTACATAGTAGATGACAGATCTAGCATCCAAAAGGGCCTTCACAGATTAGACTACTGGGGTGAATCTAGTAGATTTGAAATTCAATAGGGATAAATAGAAAGTCATCCACTTGGGTAGCAAAAAACATCAATGTAAACTAGTACAAGATGAAGGAGACAGGGTTAAGCAACAATTGTTCTAGAAAAGCTCTGGAAGTATTAGTGGAATCTAAACTCAATACAAGTCAGCAATGGGGTAGCCAAAAAGTCTCATTCAATTTTGGGCTTTGAAAGAGAATTACAGCTTTCAGGAATACAGAGGTGACAGTCCTAATAGACTCTACTTTTATCAGTCCTCATCTGATATATCATGCTTAATTCTTAACATTACCATTTAAAATGACATTGATCATCTGGACAGCATTGTTCAGAGGAAGGCAATGAGAAGCATGAAGGAACACAGTCTATGTCATATGAGGACTGGTTAAAACAACTAGGGATTTTAGCCTGCAGAAGAGACAATTCAGGGAAGATGACAAGCAGAAGAGGGATTATGCTTGTTCTATATGGCACCAGAGGAACAATGGGTAGAAGTTGAAAGGAAACCAATTTAGTCTTGATATTTTTTTTTAAACCCACTTCTTAAAAGTGAGAGCTGTCCAAAATTGGAATTATCTGCCTTGAGAGGCAGTGGGTTTGTCTTCCTTGAGGGTCTTCAATCATAGGCTAGACAGCTACCTATCATATATGTCATAGTGGAGATTCTTTTGCCTATGAGTTTGACTGAATAGCCACTGAGTTGCCTGTCATTCTGTGAGATCCTTTCCAACTCTCAAATTCTATTATATAGTTCTGACATGTCATTTCACAGACTTGTTGGCTGACTGATCATTTTACTCATATTAACAACGGGGTTCACAAGTGCCAAATGGCTTCCCCAGTGAATAGCTGAGTAGCTCAGTGAGACTATGACAGGCTTAAAATACAAAAGAACTACACTGAAAACTTAATATTTTAATGTATGCGTGATTTCATCAATGTGAATATTTTCTCTTCCTGTGTAATGCCTCTTCATTCTATGTGATTATTATCTATACTGATCTTCCTCTATAAATTCTCTACAGGTGATCTACCTAATGCACTTCCTCTGAAATCCCACCCTTTAATGAATGTAAGTATTTTGTAGGTATCAGTGTCACACTCTGGCTGCTCATCTGTTATTCCTTATTCTCAGTGTGTGACTGGCCATATTCCTTTCTGTTAATGTTGATGTTTCTTATGATGTTACTTTTATAATTTTCTTGATGATGTTACTTTTATAATCTGTTTTATTAAGTTATCCTTAGTAATATCATTATTTAATATGTACATTAGGTTTTTTCATCTCATTGCTAACTCATTTTAGGTCAAGAAGTCTACTTATATCATTATACACCTCTCCACTGCTATTGGGATCATTTACAATTTTTATTCTTTGAAGATTGTCATATTCCATGATCCAAAGCCATATAGCATCACAAATCAATCTATTGTGAAACATTTATTTAGGGCTTGCTATGTGTTGGGCACTATTCTAAGCACTGGGGATAAAAAGAAAAGTAAATAGCCTCTGCCTACAGAAGGTATACATTCTAATGGAGGGAGACAACATGCAAAAAATACAAGCATGTTAGATATGTAGTAAATGGAATGTAAGAGGGGAAACCCAAGAAAGGTCTCAGGTAGATATGTCATTTCTCATCACCAGAAGGATACAAAAGATATAATTCTGCATCAGGCAGTAGTTTGAGATCATAGAAAAAGATATTTCACATTTTTCTAAAAGTTGTCCATTCCAAACTCTTCCCTGCTATTCAATTATGGAAACCCTTCCTTACCCATCTGCAAAGCCTATCCAAGATAAAGATATTGAGAGATTAATTCAATGAGCTGCCCATCCAACTTCATATCATATCCTGAGCAACATTCATTCTTCACTCATTTATTTTTTTTCCTATGAGGATGGCTACTTTTTTGACCTTGCTGATTTCATTAAGGGCGTCCTTTGAGACCTTGATATAAATAGCACAAGTGCTTATCCAGAAGCAGAAACAATGGGAGAATCTCATCCGTAGGAAAAACCTTTTCCCTTAAGAGTGTGTGCAGAAGATTCCCCACTGATGAATCTATTTACAATGGTAGGTCTTTCTGTTTTGTGCCTCATTTGCTATATATCTTTGGCAAATCCTCAATCAACATCATTTTCATCGTGCTTTTACCCATTAAGGAATTTTGTGTAGTCTGAACATGAATGGGAGAAAACTTTACCCCTTATGACTGCCTATTACTCTACTGAGTCATGTATTTGTGTAAGATGAGTGATCAGGAGAGTCAATAATCAGTTTGAAGAATGTCCCAACCAATCTGATGGGATTTTAAGTCATGAACCATTGTTTAGAAGCAACTAATGGGCACCAACTCAAAATGATCATTGACTCCACAATAACCCTGATTTATAAAAGAATTTGACCCAAAAGAATTATGTTTTGGTCACCCCATTGCACTTTTTTATAATTAACAATTTTTTAGGTTTGGTCATAAATGTCCTACATCTTCCAATCAACTGTATGACTGTGAAAATGAAGTCTTTTGAAGAAAAATTAGCTGTTAAAGCTTAATTGTTACCTTCTTATATTTTCTTCAAGGATACTCTGAACACATGCATAGATCTTTCTCATAAAGGTTTTAAAGAGAAGAGATGGGAAGTTGTTGATATTCTGTTTTGGTTGGAAATATATCTAAGATATATTTCCTTTGATAACTCCTCCTCTATTCAATAACATGAAATTCAATCCTAGGAATCCATCTAAAACCCCCAGTTTTAGTACCAACTAAAATACAATCTTCTACAAGAAAGCTCTCCCAATTGCTCTTATTTCTAGTACCCTCCCTTTCTTAATTATTTTTATTTATCCTGTATATAGCAGATGTGTACATATTTACCTGCCTGTTGTCTCCCCTACTGAAGTGCGAGCTCCTTGAAGAAAAGAACTGTTTATTGCCTCCTTTTGTATCTCCAGCATTTGGCACAGGACCTAACACATACTGAGAATTTAATAAATGTATATTGTCTGAATGACACCAAGACTGGCACAAGAATTATATGACTACAACTAGAAGATAATCTGTACAGAAATTAAGACAGAAAAATAATTGAAAAAAGACTAACTGCTTATGGTTTGACTATGGCAATATAATAAAAATGATATTACTCCTTCAGTTGATCTATAGATTCAGTATTGTATGTATCAAGCTATCCAAGAGTTACTTTATAGAACTAAATGATATAATAACAAAAATCCATCTAGCAGGAGAAAAATGTCAAGAATTTTTAGAGAAATAATGAGAAAAAAGTGAGAAGGAAGGGTATTCAGCAGTACTAGGTCTCAAAGTATACTTAAAAGCATTAATAATCACTGGTTTAAAAACTAGAAAAGTTGATTAAAAACTGATTATGTACATAAGAACCAAAAGTAATAAAAAGAAAAGTAGTATAATGTTTGAAAAGTCCAGGGATATTACAAATAAAAAAAAATAGCTAACGTTTATATAGTTTATATACCTATACTACATCAGGTAGTGCATTAAAGCATTATATAAATACTTTCTCATCTTATTTTATTTTATTTTTTTTGCTTTTTGTAGGTGGGAAGGCTGGGCAATTGAGGTTAAGTGACTTGCCCAAGGTCACATGGCTAGTAAGTGTTAACTGTCTGGGGTCAGATTTGAACTCAGGTCCTCCTGACTCCAGGGCAAGTTCTCTATTCACTGCACCACCTAACTGCCCCCTCATTTTATCTTTACAACAACTCTAGTAATTGAGGAAACTGAGGCAGACAGAGATTGTGACTTGTCTAGGGTCACACAGCTAATAAGTATCTGAGGTCACATTTGAAGTCAGGTCTTCCTGACTCCAAGCTCAGAAACAATCCACTATGCTACCACAGATGAAGTAAAAATTTACTACTAGACAAAATTTTCTGAGAAAAACTAGAAAGCAGTGTGGGGGAAATTAGGTTTAAGCCAATATCTTATAGTACATACCACTATAAACTACAAATGGATGTAAAATCTAGATACAAAGGTCATATCAAAAACAAATTAGAGTAGCTGGGAAGGAGGTAGATTTCACAACCGTAGATAAGGGAAGTGTTCATGACCAAATAAAGGATAGAGAAGATCCCAGGAGATAAAACAAACCATTTTTGATTACATAAATTTTAAAAATTCTTGCACAAATAAAATCAATGCAGTTACAATTAGATGGAAAAGAATTGAGGGGAGGAGTGGGATTTAGCACCAATTTTTTCTGATAACAGTCTAATAACTAAGACAAGTTGGGAATTGATATAAATATATAAGAATAAGAGTCATTCGTCAACATAAAAATGGTCAAAGGATATGAAGAAGCAGGTCTCAAAAATAAAACAAAACAAAAAGAATGACACATTATCAAGAACCATATAATAATATTCCAGGTCATTAATAGTAGAGAAATGAATAAATACAAATTTAAAGTTTCATTTCATAGCCATGAAATTGGAAAAGAAGACCAAAAAAATTATAATTGCTGAAGATACTATAGTAGGAAAACATGCCAATGTGTTGTTGATGGAGTTGTGACTTAGTCATACCCTTCTGGAAAGTAATTTGGAAGTATACCCAAAAAGATATAAACAAGGTTATACCCTTTGACCCAGAAATATCACTCATAGGCATGTCACCCCAAAATGAGTAAAGAAAGAAAGCAATGATCAATATGTACAAAAACATTTATAATAGCAACTTTTTCTAACAGCAAGCAATTGAAAATAAAGTATTCATAAATTAGGAAACAGTTGAAATATTTAGGTATATAGATATAATGGAATATTAATTTTTCTCCATTATTTTATTTGTTTTCTCAATTACACGTAAAAATTTTAACATTCTTTTTTTATTTTAAATTCCAAACTCTCTAGCTTCCCTCTTTAGTTCTCATATCCTTGAGAAGGCAAATAACTTAATAAAGATTATCTATATTAAATCATGTAAAACATATTTCCAAATTATTCATATTGCAAAAAAGACTGAAAAAAGAAAAATTTTAAAGTATGTTTTGACTTACATTCATACTCCATTGGTTCTTTCTCTGCAGATAGATAGCATCTTTCATCATTAGTCCCTTGAAATTGCCTTGGATCATTATATTGGATTATTGATCACAATAGCTAAGTCATTCCCAGTTGATCATTGTACAATATTACTGTTACTGTGTACAATGTTCCCCCAGTTCTGCTCACTTCATTTTGCTTAAGTTCATATAAATCTTTCCAGGTTTTTCTGAAACCATCCTGGTCATCATTTCTTATAGTACAATAGTACTCTTTTGCAATCATATACCATAATTTGTTCAGCTATTTCCCAATTGATAAGCAGTCCCTCAATTTCCAATTCTTTGCCACCACAAAAAGAGCTGCTATAAATATTTTGTATGCATAGGTCCCTTTCCTTTTTCTTTGATCACTTTGGGACACAGACCTAATAGTGGTATTGCTGAGTCAATTTTATATGCACAGTTTTATAGACCTTTGGGCATAGTTCTGAACTGCTGTCCAGAATGATGGGGATCAGTTCACTACTCTACCAAGAGTACTTTAGTGTCCTAATTTTCCCATATCCTCTCCAATATTTATTTTCCTTTTCTGTAATAATAGCTAGTCTGATAGGTGTGCGGTAGTACCTCAAAGTTGTTTTAATTTGCATTTCTCTAATCAAGTGATTTAGAGCCTTTGTCACATGACTATAGATAGCTTTAATTTATTCTTCTTAAAACTGCTTGTTCATATCCTTTGACCACTTGTCATTTGAGGGGAGATTCATATTCTCACAAATTTGACTCAGTTCTCTATATATTTGAGAAATGAAGCCTTTATCAGAGAAACTCGCTGTAAATTTCCTCCTCCCTCCAGTTTCTGTTTTCCTTCTAATCTTGGCTGTATTGGTTTTGCTGTAAAATCTTTTTAACTTAATGTAATCAAAATGATCAATTTTATATCCAATAATGCTTTCTATCTCTTGTTTTGTCATAAATTCTTCCTTATCCATAGATCTGCTCCAAAACAAATCCTGGAACAGAAGAACCAGCAAAAAGATGGGTAAAATAATCTTTTACTCCAAGGAACTTGGAAGACAGGAAGGTCTGTTTCACTTGTGTAAAAGGGGAACAAAGGCCAGGAAAAGAAGCATCTCAGCAAGCCAGCAGCAAGCCCCACCTCAGCAAATGAGTGGGAGATCCTGGGTCCAATCCAGGATCCCCCACCCACATGCTTCAGCAAAGCCAAGGCAAACAGGCATCCTCCAGTGACCAGACCTCCATGTGTTTCAGTGTAGCCCTGGGAAAAAAAGAAATACCCCACCAGCCTCATCACATGTCAGACACAAGCACTAGGCCATCAGCTCAGCACCAGGTAAGCTGTCAGACCCCTATAGCCTCCAGCAGCACTTGCCACCTCCTACCCCACCATCTCAGTGCAGCACCAGACAAGAAGATTCCCCATGGATCTCCGGGCAACATCAATGCAGCACTAGGTAAACAGCAGAACCTGTACGCAGCCCCTGGTACAAGAAGCATGAGACAGGGCCCCTTCTACACTGGGAGCACAGCTCAAATGTTAAAGAAAGGAAGACTGGCAAAAAAAAAAAGATGAGAAAAAATTTAAAAAGCATTTGACCATAGAAAGTTACTATGGTGACAGAGAAGACCAAAATCCAAACTCAAAAAAGACAGCAATGTCAAAATACCTATGGGCAAAACCATAAAGAAAAATGGGAAGTTGTCTCAAACCCAGAAAGAACTCAAGGAAGAGCTCAAAAATGAACTTAAAAATCATATAAGAGAGGTAGAAGAAAAATCTGGAAAAAGAAATGAGTTATGCAAGAGAAATATGAAAAAAAAAAGAATCAACAATTTGGAAAAAGAAAACAATTGGTTAAAAAGTAGAATTGGCCAGATGTAAAAGGAGATACACAAATCTACTGAAGAAAACAACTTCCTAAAGAGTACAATTGGCCCAGTGTTGCAGAACCTGTCGTCTCAAAGCCACATGTGGTTCTCTAGATCCTCAGGTGCAACCCTTTGATTGAATCCAGACATCACAGAACAAATACCCTCAATAAAAGGATTTGTTCTGTAAAACTTGGACTCAATCAAAAGAGTGTATCCAAAGACCTAGAAGGTTACATGGGGCCTCAAGTCCACAGGTTCCCCACTCCTGAATTGGACAAATGGAAAAGGAAGTACAAAAACTAACTGAGGAAAACAGCTCCTTAAAAGTTAGAATTGGGCAAGTGGAAGCTAATGATTTTATGAGACATCAAGAATCAATCAAACAAATTCAAAAGAATGAAAAAAAAAACAGAAGAAAATGTGAAGTACTTCATTGGAAAAACAGATGACCTGGAAAATAGATCTAGGAGAGACAATGTCAGAATCACTGAACTACCTGAAAGTCGTGATCAAAAGGAGGACCCAGACAACATCTTTCAAGAAATTATCAAGGAAAATTGCCCTGATATCCTGGAACCAGAGGGCAAAATGGGCATTGAAAGAATTTACCAATCACCTCATGAAAGATATCCCAAAATAAAAACTCCAAGGAAAATTATAGGCAAATTACAGAATTATCAGGTGAAAGAAAAATTACTGCAAGTAGTCAGAAAGAAACAATTCAAATATCAAGGAGCCACAATCAAGGCTACATAAGTTTTAGCAGCTGCAATATTAAAGGATCAGAGGTCAAAGAACATAATATTCTGGGAGGCAAAGGAGTTAGGACTACAACCAAGAATCACCTGCCCATTGAAATTAAGCATACTACTCCAAGAACAAGAAATGGTCATTCAATGAAATAGAAGGATTTCAAGCTTTCATAAGGAGAGGACCAGAATTGAACAACAAATTTGATTTCTAATACCAAAACCCAAGAATAGCCTAAAAAGGGAAAAGAAAACATAAAGGATTCAATGGAATTGAATGGTTCACATTTTAACATGGGAAGATGATACTAATAATACAGTTAGAAGGAATATATATAAGCAGAGGGTACAGGTATAAGGTGAATTTTAAGGAATAACAAAAAAAATTAAAGGATGAGAATGAGGAGTACACTGAGTGCAGAAAGCAGGAAGAGATAAGAGAATGGTGTACATTATTTCACATTATGAAGTGTGAAAGAAGATGGTGGCTTAGAAGCAGGAAAACTTAGTGAGCTCCCCCCATAACCACCTCAAATACCTAGAAAATATGACTCTAAACAAATTTTAGAGTTCCAGAACCCACAAAGTGATAGAGAAACAAATCTCCTGCTAAAGACAGCCCAGCAGGCGGATAGGAAGGGCTCATGGCACCACACTGGGAGCTGAGCCCAACCCTGCATGAGTCAAGGTTTTAGTCCCAGGGCAGCTAGGACCACGGCTGGAGTATTCAGGAGAGTGGATCACTGGCAGCTGTGGCAGTTTCCCGAAGTATCAACCCATAAATGCCAAAGACAAAGTGAAAGGTCAGTGGAAGTCAGCTGAATTTGGCAGGGACAGAGGAGTGGGTCTGGCCCTCTGCCGCCAGAGCCAGAAGCAACCAAAGTGGTGGCCATGCAACCACTTTCACGTGGTTGCTTCTGAGCTGACCCTCTGCAGGTTGCAGGGGGTCCAAGCGAATATTCAGAGGCTAAGTGTTCTTGCCTTAATCTGCCTAGATCAGGATCAGGATCTTGGGTTGTGGTCCTGAGGAATGTGACTAGTAAGCCAAAGCTGATGGGGGCTGTAGAGACGGTGGCCTCCTCCTAGCTCTGGCAACTGCAAAAACCTCAGAAATTTGGGACAAAGCTCTCCCCTCTGGAAGCAGAGTTCTACTGTGGCAAAGAGCTCAAAAGTCAAGTTAATTAACTGGCAACATGAGCAGGCAAAGGAAGCAAAGCAAGCACAGCAATCCAACTTTAGATTCCTTTTTGGGGGACAAAAAGGATCAAAGGATGGATCATGGAGGAAGACAACACAGTCAGAACTCCTGCACCAAAAGCTTCCAAGAAAAATACGAACTTATTACAGGCCATAGAG
>CM053582.1:522404853-522434189 GCA_028627135.1 Pseudochirops cupreus | reverse complement strand
TAAAAAGCCAAATTTGCCAGATGGGAAAAGAATCTTAAAAGCTCACTGAGGAGAATAATTCCTTCAGAATTAGAGTGGAGCAAATGGAAGCTAATGACTTTATGAGAAATCAAGATACTATTAAACATATCCAAACAAATGAAAAAATAGAAGGTAATGTGAAATATCTCATTGAAAAAAACCACTGACCTGGAAAATAGATCAGGAGAGAAAATTTAAAAATTATTGGACTACCTGAAAGCCATGATCAGAAAAAGAAACTAGAAAGCATCCTTCAAGAAATTCTCAAGGAAAATTGCCCTGATATCTTAGAACCAGAGGGCAAAATCAAAATTGAAAGGATTCACCAATCACCTCTTGAAAAAGACCCCAAAAAGACAACTCCTAGGAATGTCATTGCCAGGTTCTGGAGTTCCCAGATCAAGGAGAAAATATTACAAGCTGCCAAGAACAAACAATTTTAAAACTTTGGAAATACAATCAGTATAACACAGGATCTAGTGGCTTCTACATTAAGGGATCAAAGGGCCTCAAATATGATATTCCTGAGATCATAGGAGCTAGAATTAAAACCAAGAATCACCTACCCAATAAAATTGAGTATAATGTTTCAGGGGAAAATATGATCATTCAATGAAGTGGAGAACTTTCAAGCATTCTTGATGAAAAAACCAGAGCTGAATAAAAAGTTTGACATTCAAATACAAGCATGAGAAGGCAAATATGGAAAAGAAATCATAAGGAACTCATCAAAGTTGAACTATTTACATGCCTACATGGAAAAACAATAATTGTAGCTTATGAAACTTTTCTCAGTATGAGGATAGTTGAAGGGAATACAAATGTATAGATAGATAGATAGATAGATAGATAGATAGATAGATAGATAGATAGATATACACATATATTTATATAGGAGGGTATATAGGTGCATGAATACATAAGTGAGTGTGTGTATATATGTGTACAGGTTCATATAGGCAGAGGACACAGAATCAATTGAATAGGAAGAGATGATAATTAAAAGGTGAAACTGAGAGGTGGGAGAGGATATAATGAGAGGAGACAGGGCAAGACAGAATGGGATAAATTATCTCATATAGAAGAGGCAAAGGATAACTGTTACAATGGAGGGGAAGAACAGGAAGTCAAAAGGGAATGGGTCAGCCTTACTCTCATCGAATTTGGCTTAGGGAGGGAATGACATACACTCTAAGTTGGGTATCTTGGCCTATAGGAGAGTAGGCGGGAAGGGCATGAGAGAGGGGCTGATGGAGGGGAGAGGAGGTTGGGGGGGAAGGTTGTTAGAAGCACACGCTTTTGCAAATGGACAGGGACAAAGTAGAGAATATAACAAGTGGGGCGTGGGATAGGATGGAGATAAATATAGTCAGTCTTTCACAATATGTCTATTATGATGTTACACATAACTACACGTATACGGCCTATACTGAATTGCTTGTCTTCCCAGTGGAGGCAGGGGATGAGGGAGGAAGGGAAAGAATCTAGAATTTAAAGTTTTAAAATCAAATGTTTAAAAAATATCTATTATGATGATGATGATGATGATGATGTACATGCAACTGGGAAATAAGATATACAGGCATTGGTTTAGGGAGATCCATCTTGCCCTAATGGAAAGTCATAGGGGTGATGGGGGAAGATATAGGAGAGAGCAGATTGGGGGAGGGGGTATACAGTGGGATCACTGCTTTGGGGTGGTGGGGAGGAGAAAGACAGGGAGAAAATTTGTAACTCAAAATCTTGTGGAAATGAATGATGTAAACTAAAAATAAACAAAAGTTAATTATAAAATTTTTTAAAAATAGAGTCATGAAAAACAGTATAGGGGAGGAAATAATGGGAGGGTGGATAATGGGCATCAATTGAACCTTACTCTTATCAGTATTGGCTCAAAGATGGAATTATATGCAGGCAGTTGAATAGGAAATTATTTTATCCAACAAAAAAGTGTGAAAGAATGAGATTAAATAAGGGTTGGGAGCTAACAAAAAAGAGGACAGACCAGAGGATGTGGTATAGAGAAGCAAAACACCATTATGGAGAGAAAGGTCGGGAGGAGAAAGAGGACAAATAGGAGGAAAAATAGGATGGAATAAAATACACAGCTAGCAATCATAGCTGTGAATTGGATGATTCTCTCACAAAAATGGGAGCAGATAGTGGAATGGATCAAAAACCAGAATCCTACAATATGTTATTGACAAGAAATACACTTGAGGCAGAGAGACACACAGAGTACAGGTAGGGGGCTAAAGTTGAATCTATCATGATTCACCTAAAATTAAAAAAAAAAAGTAGGGATAGCAATCTTGATCTCAGGCAAAGCAAAAGCAAAAATTGAATTAAGATAGTCCAATAATTTTTTAATTTTCTCTCCTGGATATATTTTCCAGGTCAGTGGTTTTTCCAATGAGATATGTCACATTGCCTTCTATTTTTTGAATTTGTTTGGATCTGTTTTATAATATCTTGATTTCTCATAAAGTCATTAGCTTCCATTTGCTCCAAACTAATTCTGAAGGAATTATTCTCTTCAGTGAGTTTTTGAAATTCCTTTTCCATCTGGGCAATTTGGCTTTTTTAAGGCATTCTTCTCCTCACTGGATATGTGGGCCTCTTTTGCCATTTTAATTAGTCTATTTTTAAGGTGTTATTTTCTTCAGTCAGGCTGTTAACTCTCTTTTTGTGATTTTCTTCCATCATTCTCATTTCTCTTCCCAATTTTTCCTCCACTTCTCTTACTTGGTTTTCAAAATTCTTCTTGAGCTCCTCCATGGCCTGTAACAAATCCATATTTTTCTTGGAAGCTTTTGGTGCAGGAGTTTTGACTTTGCTGTCTTCTTCTGGTTCCATGTTTTAATCCTTTTTGTTCCCCAAAAAAGATTCTATGGTCTGATTGCACCTCCTTTGTTTGCTCATCTCACCAGCCAATTACTTGACTTTTGAGCTCTTTGCCATGGCAGAAGTCTGCTTCCAGAGTAGAGAGAGCTATGTCCCAAACTGCTGGAGGTTTTGCAGTTGTTGTCAGAGCTGCTGTCAGAGCTATAAGGAGGGCACCCCTCTTTACAGCCACCACAAGCTCTGGCACACTAGCATTCTTCAGGACCAACACCCACAACTGCGACCCAGATCCAAGAAAGTCAAAGCAAGAGCAATTACCCTCCAAATGGTTGCTTGATCCCCCTACAATCTGTAGGCTAGGAGCTCCAGAGGTAGCCATGCAGCTGCAGCTGCAGCCACCACACTGCCACATATCTCTCACCCCAGGGGCAGAGACTGGACCATGCTCTTCTCTCACTCAGTTCTAACAAAGTTCCCTACTGACTTTTTACTTTCTCTTTGGTGTTTATGGGTTGAGAAGTCTGGAAACTGCCACAGCTGCTGGTGATTGACTCTCCTGAAGTCTGCTCTGGCCAGTCTGGGCCATGAATCTGGGCTGGTGTGGTTCACATGAGACTGTGCTTGGCTCCTAGCTTGGAGCAACAGACCCTTCCTGTCAGCCTGCCAGGCTGCCTTCAGAGGGAGATTTGTTTCTCTCTGTCACTTTGTGGGTTCTGTAGCTCTAAAATTTGTTTAGTGTCATTTTTTTTTTTACAGGTATTAGAGGTGGCTGGAGAGGCAACTCAAGCAAGTTCCTGCTTTTACTCCACCATCTTGGCTCTGCCCCCCCCCCCCATTGAATTAATTAAAAGAGAAAGGAAGGAAACTACATCTGGCTAAAAGGTACCATAAAAAAATGAAATAATATCAATACTAAACATATATGCACCAAATGGTATAGCATTCAAATTCTTAAAGGAGTAGTTAAGTAACTTACAGATTCATGACCAAACAAGAAATAGAAAGCATTACAAAATGTAAAATAGATAATTTAATTATATTAAATAAAAAAGCTTTTGCACAAACAAAACCAGTGCAACCAAGATCAGAAGGAAAGCAAAAAGCTAGGAAATACTCTTTACAGCAAGTAAGTGTCTCAGATAAAGGCTTCATTTCTCAAATATATAGAGAACTGAATCAAATTTATAAGAGTATAAGCCATTCTCCAATTGATAAATGGTCAAAGGATATGAACAGGCAATTTTCAGATGAAGAAATCAAAGCTATCTATGGGCATACGAAAAAGTGCTCTAGATCACTTTTGACTAGAAATATGCAACAAAAATCTCTCTGAGGTACCACCTCACATCTATCTGATTGGCTAATCTGACAAAAAATGGAAAATGATCAATGTTGGAGGCAATATGGGAGAATTGGGACACTGGTGCACTCTTGGTGGAGTTGTACATTGGTTCAACCATTGTGGAGAGTGGTTTGGAACTATGCCCAAAAAGCAACCAAACTGTGTATGCCCTTTGGTCCAGCAATACCATTAATAGGACTGTATCCCAAAGATCACAAAAAATTGAAAAGTACATACATGTGCAAAAATATTTATAGCAGCCCTTTTCACAGTGGTAAAATATTGGAAATTGAGGGAATGCTAATCAGTTGGGGAATGGTTGTACAAACTGTGGCATATAAATGTAATGGAATACTATTGTGCAATAGGAAATGACAAATAGGCAGATTTCAGAAAAACCTGGAAAGATTTGTATGAACTAATGTAAAATGAAATGAGCAGAACCAGGAAAACACTGTACACAGTATCAACAATACTGTAATGATTATCAACTATGAATGACAGCTCTTCTCAGCAACACAATGTCCAAGACAAGAACAAAGTACTCATGAATGAAAATGCTATTCATACCTAAATAAAGAACTGATGGACTCTTAATGCAGATCAAAGCATACTTTTTTCCTCTTATTTCATTCTTTTTTTGTAGATTTTTTTCCCTCTTAATCTGTTTCTTCTTTCACAGCTGTGACTAATATGGAAATATGTTTTACATGATACCACATGCATAAACTATATCAAAGTGCCTACCATTTTAGGAAGAGGGAGGGGAGAAAGAAGAAAGGAGGGAGTGAAAAAAAAATGCATCTCAAAATCTTATAAAAATGAATGTTAAAAATTATTTTGACATATAATTGGGAAAATAACAAAATACCATTTTTTAAAAATGTAATTCTGAGCAGGAATCTATAGGATCCACCAGATTTCCAAAGGGGCCCCTGACACAAGAAAGGATAAGAAACCTTGCTCTAGATTGACATGCTAACATGTAGCTTTGTGGTGTCCATATTTCTAGACACTGATTCATCTCATTGTCTCAAGTGGTAAAAAAAAATGGCTACTTAGACTATAAACAGGATTGGATTTGATGATGTGTAAGACCCTTTCTAGGTCCAAACACTATGAATCCATATTTTTTTTTTCCTCATCCTGGCCAGATGCTCTATAATTTCCTGCCTGCCCTGGTCACAGAAGCAGTCAAGATAGAGTGTATAAATGTTTGATGTGTGCTCTTAGATAAACAACTTTTTATTAATTCTAGTGGTATCCTTTTTAAGAATGAATATAACTGTTATTTCCTAAAGTGGGTCCAAAACAACTTCAATTGAAGTAACTGGAATTCAACATTTGATTCAACAAAAATATATTTACATATATATGTATATATATATATAAATACATATATATAGGTATATGTATATATGTATATATTTGTGTGTGTACACACACATATTTATTTATTCATTTACTTTGAGCATTCTTTTTGTTTTATATTTGGAGTTCCAAACTCTCTCTCTCCCCCTCTCCCCCTTCCCCACCTACTAAGAAGGCAAGAAAAATGATATCAACTATACATATGAAATCATGTAAATTATATTTCCATATTAGCCATATTGCCAAAAAGGCAAAAAAGTAAGAAAAAATTTTTAAATTTTTTCTTCTGTTATTACTACAGTTAGCATTTCTAGTATAATATTAAATAATAGTGTGATAATGTGATCCTGACTTCATTCAATATTACTGAGAATGCTTCTAGTTTATCCCTGTTATAGATAATACTTGCAAATGGTTTTAGATAGATACTACTTATCATTTTAAGGCAATACCCTTTTATTCCTATGCTTTTTAGTGTTTTTAGTAGTAGTAAGTATTGTATTTTGTCAAGAGCTTTTTCTGTATCTACTGAGATGATCATGCAACTGATGTTGGTTTTGTTATTGAAGTGGTAAGTTATACTGATAGTTTTCCTAATACTAAGCCAGTCTTGCAATCCTGGTATAAATCCCACTTGGTTTTAATATATGATCTTTGTGATATTTTACTGTAATCTCCTTGCTAGTATTTTATTTAAAATGTTTGCATCAGTATTCATTAGGGAAATCAGTCTGTTTTCTTTTCCTGTTTTTGCTCTCCCTGGTTTAGGTATCAGCACCATATTTGTATCATAAAAGTAGTTTGAAAAGATTCCTTCAACTTAAGATACACAGGTACTGTGGTAGGGAGATCCATCCTGCCCTACTGGAAAGTCAGAGGGGTGATGGGGGAGGACATAGGAGAGAATAGATTGGGGGAGGGGTTATACAATGGGATGGCTGTTTTGGGGTGGCAGGTAGGGGAAAGATGGGGAGAAAATTTGTAACTCAAAATCTCATGGAAATGAATGATGTAAACTAAAATAAATAAAAGTTTAAAGATAAAAAATAAAAAAATTAAAAATAAAATAAAAATTGGGGGGGGGGAGAGAAAAGATTCCTTCTTTGTCTATTTTCCCAAATAGTTTATATAAGGAACATACAAGGAATATGCAAGTTTATATAAGAAATATACAAGGAATCAATTGTTCCTTAAGCGTTTGGTATAATGCATCAGTCCATCTGGTCTTGTATGAACCGATGCAGAGTGAAGAAAAAAGAACCAAAGCAATCATAAAATGATTACAACATCACAAAAGAAATAGTTCTGATAGACCTAAAACCGCTCATCAGAGCAATAACAAGAGAGGTGAGAGAGAAGAATTGCTGAATGAGACACACATTCTCAGACATGGTCAATGCATGGGATTGTTTTGCTTGATTATATTTACTTTTTACAAAAGAAGGCTTTTATTTGGGGGAGGGGATAAATTATGACCGTGGTAATGAATAGTTACAATGATGAACCCCTAAAAATTGAATAAAGAGTTTCAAAGCAAATATGTAAATGGATCTATGATCTCATTGATACAACGTTTTTCCAACAATGCAGATTACAATGTATCCATGCCTGCCCATCATTTCTGACTTTTATCCACATTCCCTGGAAAGTTAACCACAAGGGGTACACCCAACAGGCTGGAGTTTTTCCTGAATTTCTTCCATAACCACAAGGGTGATAGAACTGAAAGAACACTGACAATATGCCCCTGTCATCCCTCGCTTTTCATCTTGTCTCTCAGTCTTACAATTTCTTAATGACATCCTTTACTACTGTTCCTCTTCAGAATTTTTTGTTAAGCATTTCAGCCCGATTACTCCCACTGTTTTTTCCATTGTCCTCTATGTGACACTTCTCTTTAGTTCTTTGATTTGTTGATATCTTGCCAAACTTAATTTTAACTGTTTTTAGCCTCTACTACCCTACTTTACAAGATAATGCTACTCATAATTAGCTATCATACTTTTTTATGAGACTTTACATATAAGTTTATATTCTAACCAAGCGTTGCCTTTGGCAGCTATCTCTACTTCTCAAATAAGTTAAATGACTAAGGCACTTTCTGGGTTGGTTTGTTTTGTTGTGCTTGTGGTATTCTTTTGTGACCTATTAATTTACAATGCTTTAACTTATGAATTAAAATTACTGCTGTTAATATTGGTGTCATTTTTGGCTGTCCCCCATAAACTCCTACTCTCCTCAGTGTAGTGTGAAGGTGACCCTTGGTTTAAAAGCTGTGCCATTGAAGCATAGATTCTGGCAAGTTCTGCCTTTCTACGACATCTTTGAGTAAAGACCCAGGAATATTCTGAGTCTTTTTTCTATGGACTAGTCTGGATAACCACAGAGAAGTACATCACTAATAGGCTGTCCACCTAGGGATGAATTATTTACATATGTAATTTTTGGCCATGACAGCTCATAAAACAAAGAAAAGTTATAAGAATAGGAACATGGGATTCTAAGAAACACACAGTCTTATTTAGATCATCAACAAATTTTAATTTGACAATTGTTACTCTAAATATGAGATCCTTGTCCAGTGATCATTGAGTCGATATATTGCTACTGAAACTGAATCATATCAAACTTGACATTCTTGCTATATAGATTGTAACCCCAACCATAAGATTAGGAAGTAATTTGATAATGTCTATCAATTGGGGAATGAACAAGTTGCAGTATATGTTTGTGGTAGAATACAATTGTGGTATTAAAAAATGGAAAGCAGGATGGTTTGGGGGAAAAAAATCTGGGAAGATTTTTATGAATTGATGTAAAGTGAAGTGAGGAGAACATAGTATATAATAACAACAATATTGTAAGATCATCAACTGTGAAAGACTTAGTTACTCTAATCAATAAAAAGATTCTAGACAACCCTGAAGGATTCATGAAAAATGCTTATCCACCTCCAGAGAAAACAGATGAACTTTATGTGAAGATTAAAATATAATTTTTTCACTTTATTTTTCTTGCTTTTTTGCAACTTGGCTAACATGGACATATATTTTGCATGATTTTACATATATAATTGAGATGATCATGCTTGCCTTCTCACAATAGGGGAACGGACTGAAGGGAGGAAGAAAAATTGAAACTCAATTTTAAGAAAAAAATGAATTATAAAAATAAATCAATGATTTTTATTTTTTTAAAAAAAGAAAGTAATTTGATATATCCCTGTGCAGGGTGGGTTGGCATCTGAGTGATGCAAGATTAGCAGCAAGGAAGAAGAAGGAGCTCTCAGTGAATCATTCTCAATTTTTTTCAGTAAAATATGAGATAAGGTTCTCCATGGAGAAGGTGATGGAAGGGGGAGCCATGAAAGGTTTGAGGAAGAACAAAAACATTTGGAAAAATCACTCTGGTGAACAGAAAAATATGACAGCAAGTTAATCAGGAAAGTATAGTAGGATTGTCTAGCAATAGTGATAGATCAGTTGAGTTTATGTAACATAAATTTGTAGGATACCCATTCGGGACAGTTGTATGGTTTTCTCCACCTTCATTTAGCAGGACATGAATAGGAACAAAGGTAGAATACGGTGGGAATGATCTAAGACTAAGACCTGACTGAGTGTCATCAATGACATGAGAAAGGCACTAGGGACTCATGAAAAGAGGACAGTGTAGAGCAGAATGGGTTTGCCAAGGGAACATAACAGGAGCAAATAGTAATGGACCTTTTTTGTCAACTGACTGGGCTGGAAAGAAGCTAAAAAGTCTTCTCTCCCCCTTTTCCCTCAGCTCCCTCAGCAAATAGAGATTTTTTTCACTAGAGCTTTCTACATCTGTTACACAGATCCTTTGCTGTGCAGTTGTGGAGGTTTTTGTTAATCTTGGTTCATTTACATAAAGAATTCATTTTCCATGTTTTTTGCTGAGTATGACTAAATGCTGCCCAAGAGCAGCTCTGAGGAAATTTTACATTTTACATACTCTTTAAGCCTCAGTCCTGATTTGATGCTCAAGGAGACCCAGGGACATACTTTATGAGTCATTTTATCCTATATAATAACAAACAACAACTAATTTTTAATTAGTACTTTAAGGTTTGCAAAGTGCTTTACATCTCATTTGTTCCCTACAAGACCCCTGTGAGGTAGATTCTATTATTATACCCATTTAACAAATAAGGATTAAATAGTGTTAAGGTCCACAAAAGGAGTGCAAGCGTAGGATCTTTACTTAATTCTTCACATTACCATGGCACCACGTGTGAGGAACTAGGGGAAGGGTAAGACATTTGCTATGGAAGAAGGTATCAAGTTGGCCTGGGAAGTTTGAGTTAACTTTGCCCCCAGGTAGATAATTTGGGACACAACTTAGGACCTTTGGACAAGAAGGATTTAAATCATGTCTACTAATCGAGAGTTCTTGGAATGCCAGACAACTTTCTTGTGCATTGCTTTAAACAAGATTGCTGGTGACTTTTATCCATTTTTATCTTTCTGTGAATTACTTATAGATAGATGGGGTGAGTAGGTGGTGCAGTGAACAGAGCACTGGCCCTGGAGTCAGGAGGACCTGAGTTCAAATCTGACCTCAGACACTTAACACTTACTAGCTGTGTGACCTTGGGCAAGTCACTTAACCCCAATTGCCCTGCATTCCCCCCTCCAAAAAGCAAAAAATAAACAAAATAAAATAGATGGATGGATAGATAGACAGGTAGATAGATAGATAGATAGATAGATAGATAGATAGATAGATAGATGGATAGATAGATGACTCAGTGATAGAGTGCTGGGTCTGGAGTCAGGAAGACTCAATTTCCTGAGCCCAACTCCAGTTTCAGACACTTACTAGCTGTGCAACTCTGGGAAAGTCACTTAACTCTGTTTGCCTCAGTTTCCTCTTCTGTAAATGAGCTGGAGAGAGAAATGGCAAACCACTCCAGCATCTCTGCCAAGAAAACCCCAAATAGGGTCATGAAGAGTGACATGATTGCAAATGACTGGATAACAATAAGAACTACTTTTTAATCTCCTTAGGAATTGTTTTAACCTGGTGTCAGGTGTGTGCTAGAGCCTATTCATAAAGGCTACAGGTTGGTAAATTTTCAGTGTGACTATTTATGCCTCAGCTACAAGTCAGGATTTGATTTATTGTTTTGTGAATTGCTTCTAATTTAAAAAGTGCTGTTAAAATGCAGGTTAAATTTTAAAGTGTCTGATGAGTCACTTTTTACTGAAGTACTGGTTGTCAAACATTTACCAGCATACCCCTGCCTATAGAGCATAATAATATTTGTATTAAGAGGACTGTTCATTCAAGCTCTCAAGCCCTGGATAATCTCATTTTATTAGACACTGAGCCACAACTAGGGCAGAGAAGATGAGATTTGCTCATATCACACAGCTAGTGACTATCTGAAATGGGATTTGAACTGGGGTCTTAGTGATGCCGTGGCTAGCATTCTTACTCTGCCACCTAGTTACCCCAATGTTTATGGTAGCTGAACTCCTGAGGGAATCGAATCTGGATCCCCCGAGACTAAGAGCTAGTCTTTCATTTCTCTTGGATGTAGTCACTAGGACCCCTGAGGATAGGTAGTTCATCTCCACCAGGTAAGGAAAGAGAAAAAGAGAAAGTGAGGTGAGGGGACTAGAAGAGAAAGTCCTGCCCCAGGCAACCCAGAAGGTACAGATATGGCAGTCTAGAGGTTTTTTGACATCAGCTCCTTTTTGGTTGGAAAGCAAGATGAGAGCATCAAGAAGCCCTGAAGGTTCACAAAATGAAACTAGAAGAGAGAAGGTACAGTCTAATGGAAGGGTGGTTACAGGCATTCCTTGGAGAGACAAAGAAAGGTATTGGCAAAATGGATAATATTTTATAAATTTATCATATACTGGGCGACTAGGTGGCACAGTAAATAGAGCACCAGCCCTGGAGTCAGGAGGACCTGAGTTCAAATCCAGTCTCAGACACTTGACCCATGTGACCTTGAGCAAGTCACTTAACCCCAATTGCCCTGCCCTCTCCCCTCCAAAAAACAACAAAAAAATTTATCATATACCTCAACACTACAAGAAATGTTATTTCATAAGACATTTTCATCACCTAATATTAATAATAAATATCTTCAAAAGAAACACTATGAAAAGAATTAAAACTTAAACATCAATACATGTTGCTAAAAATTAAATGGCATAGCAATTCTGCGAAGAACTTGATAAGGCCCTCCAACTCAAGCTGACATACATTCTGATGTTTGATGACTTCAATGCAAAGGCAGAAAAAGCTAAGGGTGAAGTATCTAGGAAAGTATTCTTCCAGAGAAAGAAATTAAAATAGCCAAAGACATGTAAATTAGAGTGAAACCTCATAACTCTATGTCATGAACTTTTTTTTCAGAAAAGAATTTAATGTACTGGATATGGAAAGAACAAATAAAGCACCAAGAATAAAATCAACTCCATATTAACAGGAAAAGACATTATTGACATGAGGAGTTATCTCTAAATGGCTATCTGGGATAAGTTAATTCACTGACTCATCCAAGCTAAGATCAGAACTTATAATCAAAAAGAAGAAAGAATAGTAATAAGAAAAATGTGTCACACCATTGAGTTTATCCTGAATTATTTAAACAACATATCAGATTTTTTAAATGAGAAATGGACAACAGAAATGTAAATGAACAATTTTTTTAAAAACATGCATAAGAGAGTAGAAAGAAGTTCCAAAAGGAACACAGATAAGCAGGGCAGCACTGGAACTACATTATTCAGTTTAATATATCCTATTCTACAGAAAGCAAGTACAGATTAGAGATTCATAGTTTCATATGCTATCCTCTCTTTTTTTGTACATGGCAACACTCAAATTTGTTGATATGTAAGTTCATAAAGTTATAGAAGGTTTAAAAATCAATTCCAAAATGCATTTTGAAATGTCGCCTCTAATGCTGGTCTCTCCTCTGGGGGATTGAACAGATGCAACTGCTCTTCTCTATTCTATCTCTTAAGCATCGTCTTTGTTTCCTGGTAGCATACATCTAGTACTAGGGTTTGCAAGTCCAATTATGGTCATTAATAGTAGCCAGTGCATAAATCACACTGTAAGGTTTGCAAAGTGTTTTCACAGACACTGTCTCATTTTCTCTAAACAACAGCTGATATGTATATGATGCTTTATGGTTGCATATATTATCTCATTTGAGTCTAACAACAACCCCATGAAGTTGCTAAAAGGCCTTTTCTGATTCCTCCAGTTGGTTACCTCCTCAAAAATTGAATCACATTTATTATAATTGTATTTTGTTTTTAATAATTTGTATTCATACAGTGTCCTCTCCCCACCTGCAGCCCAGAATGTAAATCCTTGAGAGCAGGAATTATTTCCCTTTTGGTCTTTATCTCTCTATATGTAACACATAGCCAGCACTTAATAAATTCTGGATAATTGTTTAATTATCACCTTCATTTCACAAGTGAGGAATTGAAGTCAAGAAAATTTAAGTGAAGCTTTTGCCTATTATTTGAAAGCTAACAAGCATTGAACAAATACTTATGTCTGGTCCTCCTGACTCTACATCCAACACTCTATTGACTACGTCAATGATGTCATTCTATTATCATTTATGATTAGACACTAATGTCACTAGTGTCTTAGTCACTAGTGTCTCAGACTCTCATGAAAATGTCATTATAGTTAGATCAATAAATATGTTCCATGCTGTGTCTACTTGTTGTTCATCTTCCAGTTTAATCTGTAAATTCTCTCAAGATGGTCTGGTTTAATGGTTCTCAGACCAGACTTTTGGAAGGCTCTTTTTCCTCTCCATTATTTTTTGCCACTTAGCTCTCCCTCCACAGGAATTATTTACAAATAATCTCACTCTCTAAGCCTGTGCTACCCTTGGCTGTGCTGTGCCTTCTGTCTGTCAAAGAGAATCAACTGTTTTCTTAAGTTCTTTTGACCTCCTCATTATGGTAAATATAGAATTATCAACTTCTCTAAGAAACAGTAACAATCAAAGCCCACATCTTTATCCTTATTATTTCCCAATTTTTCAGAAATAACTTGTTTGAATAAATTGGGTTAAAGTCATTGTAATTGTATAAGTAACATCTCTTCTTCCATTCTATAACCTTTAAACTGTTTTTCATTTGGTATTTGTTCTAACAAGTTGATAGTTTGACTCCATAAAGATTGCTGATTCTGCAAATGGTCACTTTTTTTCTCTGCTAAAATATGATCAATTTCAATTTCTTGTAAAGATATTCTAGGTTCTTCATGTTCCATATGGTCTCTCTAAAGCAGTGGTTCTCAACCTGTGGGTCACAACCCCTTTGGGGGTTGAACAACGCTTTCACAGGGATCACAGGGGTTGCCTAAGACCATCGGAAAACACATATTTCCAATGGTCTTAGGAACCAAGACACCACTCCTCTATCTGTCTCCAGGCAGGTCCGCCCACATGCAGATACGCCCACGAACAACTATTAAAGGGTCTCAGCATTAGGGAAGTTGAGAACCACTGCTCTAAAGGAAGCATTTATGGTACAAATGCATGGTTTCTGAATAATCTACAAGTCTTTTTTATTATGAATTCTACTTTAAAGTATTATTCTCCTTTCCTTTGCCTGTTTTCACATGGAGATCACCAAGTACCAATGCTTTTGTTGACTTAGTTGGAGCATCTTATCAAATTATCCATATAATTTCTCTATTTTATCTGGTGCAGACATGTTAGCATGCAGGCCATAATTAGATCTATGGTGATATTTGTTTGCACGCATTCCTTATAACTCTAGATATATGATCTTACAAGCAGCCTGGATATAATATTCCTTTTTGAGTGTAAAATGAAATGGTATCACCCAATCCTTTTTTCCCCCTGTGAGGAAAATCTACAAGTCATCTCTTATCATATAGCTTCAAATTCATGGTGTCTTCTGATTTTATTTCTATTAATATGGATGCAGTTGAGTGACTTCAAAAGTATGTTAACTATGTCACCAGACAAAGCTCTCACGCTTGAATTAGAGTTTGTACGTGTTCTAAAACACCATGATCATTTTTAGCATCTTTTCCTGCCACTGTCATTGCAGAAGAAGAGGGCCACATGAGACTGGGGGGTCTCTTCTATTATGATTTGTTTCAGGCTCTCCCATTGCCATTGAATTCACCATTTCAGAGCCAAGCTCCTAGTGACAAGCATTTATGCCCTTAGTTAGCCTGGTACTCAGAAAGAAGAGACATTTTGTTGCCATGAACTATATACAAAGCCTTCCTAGCTTACAACGTAACAGACTTGGCTGTTTTCTGGGACAACCTTCTAGAACACAGAATCAACTCAAGCCATGATGAGGTATCAGAGTAGGACTCTTTAGTGAATAAGACTGTAAATTTTCTCTAATTTCTTCTAGTTTACTTAAAAGGCAAAGAAGCAGTATGGTCTAGTGGATAGAAAGCTGATCTTAGAGTCAGGAAAACCTAAATTCAAGCATGACACATTCTGGCTGTGGAAATCTGGTTCCTTAGGCCAATTAAGTCCTCCATGCCCCCAGGCAATTCTCCAAAACTTCAAGTTACAGAGCAACAAGGAATCCTGTCATGGGGAATCTCCTATTCCAAGGAAATCAGGTCACATGTCCAAAATTAAAAGAGCTCTCCTCATAATGACCATGTCAAGAAGATAGTTATAACTCTAATTGCCCCCATTACTTGAATAAATTCTACCCATTTAGGTGCCTTAACAGATAAGCATATTGGAACTGGAGTCAGGAAGACCTGAATTCAAATCTATCCTCCAGTACTTACTAGCTATGTGATCCTGGGCAAGTCATTTGACCTCTGTCTACCTCAATTTCCTTAACTGTAAAATGGGGATAATAATACCTCTAAGAGTTTTGTGAAGACCAAATGAGATAATATTTGTAAATTGCTTAGGATAGTGTTTGGCAAATAGTAGGCACTTAATAAATGTTTTTTTCCCTCCTCCCTCCACCTTCCCTTCTCCTTCCTTCCACAACTCAAAAGATGATCCCCACCAGAATGCCTACTTTCTCTTATTGGTTTGTCATCCCAGATTCTCCACCCACCCAGTGATGCAATGATGTTGCCCTTATTCTAAATTACTCTCCATTAATTGCTCTGTAACTCTTGGCTCAGAGATATCCCCCTTTACCTTTCAGAGTTTTCCTATAATATCTGCCTGGAGTTCCCCACCCCCAACCCCCAAAGAATCTATTATAGACACTTAGGACACTCTCGTACAAGGCATCCTAATGGGCTGCCATTTTTTCCACCACAAAACTCTGATCATGTACATGCAAACAGCCTTTCAAGAATATGGAGTACAACATGCTGAGTGGTAAGTTTTGTGGAACATTCTAAATATTTTTTAAATATTTTAAATATAAATATTTTGAAAGGTATTAATTAAAGCAGGTAAATAACATTCCAGAGTCCCCATTGGGTATTCCCTAAGATCACTTACAATTCTCGGTAAAGACTCAGTTCATCCAGGGATCTGCACCGTACACCTCTGCGGCTGGCCGGTGTAGCTGTTACAGAGAAGTCCATTGCCCTGCCTCCCTTTGGCTAAGATTCAATCTGGAAAAGATACTCTGTATTATGTCCCTCTATTGGTTAAAGTCTTTTTCCAGTATCCTTCAACTCTAGTCCCGGGTCTCTCAATGGTACCCATGTCTAGTGGCCCAGACTAATGAAATTTCAACGCTCTCTGACAGATTAAACACCACTCTCCTGCCAGAATTGACAGGAGGGCTTGGTCCACCCAGAGTGCTTAGCACCTCCACCCCGTGTCCCCCACTAAAGCTTTTGATTTTACTCTCAGGGCTAGAACAATTAGTTTTGCTTCCTGTCAAGGTTGGTCCCCCTTCCTCCTGCTCCTTCACCTCTGGGTGAATTAGCCAATTATATCCTCAAAGCACAGAGAAGTCTAAGATACACACAATCTTGTCTACCGCATCCTACACTCAATCATTCTCTAGCTATTCAATAGTTGTGAGTCTTATTTCCCTAACCCAATAATAACATACCATCCCTTCTCAGGCAGATATAAGCTTTTCAGATGAAGCAGAGGAGTTAAGTCCAAGGTAGGTTCGGGCTGATTACTGTTTTCACTGAAGAATTGGGATTCATACCTAGAAGGGACAGACTTGAAGTGGGTCAGGGATCCAATCTGTGATTGGATAGGCTGGCATGGAAGGTTTCAGCTAGGGTGCGTCACTCAATAGGAGTGCCAGAAAAGAACAATTTTAACAGTGAGTTGTTTTGATGGAGAACCTCTGAAACCTGAAGCCTTTGATTTTGGACAGCTTCAGTTCCCCTGAGTAAAAATAGTTCTTTTCATAAAGGCACAAGACTTCAATGTGTCTGTTTAGGTAAAGGAGGAAAGAAAATCTGGACTGTGCCTTCCAGTTGACCTGGGAACAAGACTGAGATTTACATGCCTGGATTTGTCAGTAGTTGTCCTCCTTACCAGAAGCCACTTTCATCCCAACACAAGACCTGGGTACCAGCAATACTGCCTGTGACATTTACTGGCTGTGAGGAAGAATAAGATTCTGGACTTCTCTGAGTCTCAGTTTTCTCATCTGTAATATGGGGATGAGTCAGCTTGGTATCGTGCATAGAGACACCATTTCTGAATTATGACCCAGTCTCAAGTACTACCTTTTGTTAAAAACTGGCCATAGGACCCTGAATAAGTCTCTTAACCTGTCAGATCACTAGACAACTTTCTAAGATGATAAGTTGCAGAGGGAGGTGCCCAGGGACATTGGCAGAGGAAATTCCTCATGGGGAAGAGCTATAAAATCATAGAACAGTCAAAAACTATAATATTAATAACTATAATACCTACCCCATAGGGTATTGCTAGGCTGCAGTGAAATAATGTGCCTAAGGTGTTTTACAAATTTGAGAGTGGTAGATAACATCAATGACCATTATTAGTTACCAGTTTAATAACTGTGAAACTGGAAAGAGGCTAGTCTGGGAGATATCTTGTATAATCTGTACTCTGCAGTTCTTCAAGTCTAAAAATTACCTATATCATGGTGGAGCAGGTGCTCAATCATCTCTTGTGGCTTAAAGTGAGAGTTTGTGCTTAGTATTAGGAGAGGCAATGGGTGAAGCATGTAGAGACCTGGCCTCTGAGGAGTCAGGGAGACCTAGATTCAAACCCAATTCTGACAAATACTGACTGAATGGTATGGACATGGGCATCTCATGAAGATTATAACATGAAGAAAAAGTTCTGAACTGCTTTGGTAGAAGGAGTTTCCTCTCCAGGATTTCCCAACATCACTGTAATCATGTGTCCAGTAAGAGAAAGAGAGGGTACTGAATGTTGTGCCTTCCTCCCAATAAAATAATGCATTTAAAGGTCTATGTAAACCTTCAACCACTGCATGGATATCAGTTATTTTTTCCCTAAATTCTAGCCTAGAAAACAGTAAGAATTACTAAACAAAGGGTGGCTTATATTTCTTCATTTTCACTGGATAGTCATGTCCCAGGGCTAAGCAGAAGCTTCACAGATTATAGGATGATTAGATTATAGATTTAGAGTTGGAATATATGTAGGTGGTCATTTAGGTCAACTGCCCCATTTTACAGATGAGGAAAGTAAGGGCCAGAAAGATGATGTGACTCACTGAATTTGAATGCAGGTCACCTAGCTTTAAAACCAGAAGCACTTTTCACTGGACTATGCTCACCTAGACGTGTCCCAGGATGCCAGAAAAGATAATCTCCTAGACTAAAGAAGATAACTTTCAGGGTAACAGAAAATTGCTTATTAGATCATAGAAGGGAAACTTGTCATAGTCAGCCCAGGCAAAGGCATTAACTGGGGAGCTAGGCAGTGATTTGGTACAGATAGCCATCACAGCAAGGTCAGTCAGAGACGTTCATTAGGTTAGCAACAACAAAAGGATCTTCTGGGCCATCAGAACTTGTCAGACCAATACAGCCAAATTGTTATTCAATCAAGGGTCCAATAAACAGAACAGGAGACAGAAGATCGTAGGGTAGCAACAGAAATCAAAGTGATAAAATCATGAGTTAATCCCCTATATCCTTGCTGACTGATACCTGCTTTTATATCACACACACTTTTCCAGGAATCCTGTGCTCCCACACTGTCCTGGAAGCCAAAACAGCTATACTTGACCTAGTTTACTATCTGTAGCTCTCTACTAAGTGCTTTTTTGTTCTAGTGCTTTTTTTGTGAGAAAGCATGAAACATGAGATTAGCATATCCTTAGCCCCCTTGTATTTCTTTGCTATTATTCAAGACAATTCTGAACTTCCCCATGGTTGAAAATTGCAAACAGCAACTGAGGAAAGCATGAGTTAAGCACTCCTTTGGACCACTGACTTGTCATGGTGGAAGGATTTGTGTAGCGTAATGAGCTATTCTGGTTCTGACAAAAGGTTATCTACTGGAGAAGAAAATGGCAAACCACTCAAGAACATTTACCAAGAAAAACTCACGGACAATACTAAAATGATAAAAAGACATGATGTCAGAAGATGAGCCCCTCATTTTGGAAGTTGTCTGATATTCTGCTGGGGAAGAGGGGAAGACAACACAAGTAGCTCCAGAACTAATGAAGTGACTAAGCCAATGCCAAAAGTAAGGTTAGTTGTGAATGCATCCTGTCAGAAAGGAAAGTACAGTGCTATAATGATCAATATTGCATAGGAAACTGGAATGCAAAAACTATGAACCGATATAAGCTGGATTTAGTCAAACAGGAGATGGAAAGATTAAACATCAATTTCTTGGGTGTCAGTGAACTTAAATGGATGGCAATGGAGTGAATTTAATTCAGGTTTTCACTACATATTCTATTGTAGGCAAAAATCCATTGGAAGAAATGGAGTAGCCCTCACAGTCAATAAAAGGGTAAGAAAAGTAATTAATGCTTGGGTATAATCTCAAAAACGACCAAATTATGTCTGTATGAATCCAAGGCAAATCATTCAACACCACAGTCATTAAGTCTATGCTCCAACTATTGATGCCAAAGAGACGAAAGTTGACCAGTTCTATAAAGATCTACAAAATATTCTAGAAATTACACCCCCCCCAAAAAAAGATGCCATATTCAATATAGGGGATTGAAATGCTAAAGTAAAAAATTAAAAGGTAATTGGAATAACAGGCAAGTTTGGTCTTGGAGTACAAAATAAAACAGGGCAAAGACTAACAGAGTTTTTTCAAGATAATTCACTGGTAATGGCAAACACTCTTTTTCAATAAGCCAAAAGGCAACTCTATATACATAGACATCAGCAGATGGCTGATATAAAAATCAGATTGATTATACACTTTACAGTCAAAAGTAGAGAAGCTCTACACAATCAGTTAAAACAAGACTTGGAGCTGACTGTGGCTCAGATTATGAGCTTCTTATTGCAAAATTCAAATTTAAATTGAAGAAAGTAGGGAAAACCATCAGACTATGGATATGACTTAAATAACATGCCTTATGAAGTAGAAGTGATTAATAGGTTTAAGGGATGAGATCTGGTAGATAAAGTTCCTAAAGAACTATGAACAGAGGTTAGCAATACTGTGCAGGAAGTAGTAACCCCCCAAAAAAAACAGTCCAAAGGTAAAGGATAGCAAGAGAGCAAAACGTCTGTCTGATGAGGCTTTATAAGTAGCTGAGGAAAGAAGGAAAGCAAAAGGGAAAGGAAAAAAGGAAAGACATGACTAACTGAATGCAGAATTCCAGAGAATAGTAAGGAGAGATGAGGTTTTCTTAAATGAACAATACAAAAAAATAGAAGAAAACAACAGAATGGGAAAGACAAGAAATCTCTTCAAGAAAATTGGAGATATCAAGGGAATGTTTCATGCAAAAATGGGCATGATAAAAGACAAAAATGGTAGGGACTTAACAGAAGTAGAAGAGTTTAAGAAGAGTTGGCAAGAATACACAGAAGAACCATATCACAGAAAGAATCTAACATCACAGATGCTACCAACTACCGTGGTGTGGTTACTGATCTAGAGTCAGATATCCTGAAGAATAAAGTAAAGTGGCTTTAGGAAGCACTGCTAACAATAAGTCTAGTGGAAGCAATAGAATTCTAGCTAAGTTATCTAAAATCCCAAAAGAATATGATGTTAAAGTGCTGCATTCAATATGCCTGCAATTTTAGAAAACTCAACAGTGACCACTGGATTGCAAAAGATCAGTTTATGCCCCAATCCTAAAGGAGGGCAATGCCAAGGAATGTTGAAATTACTAAACAACTTCTCTCATTTTACACGCCAGAAAGGTTATGCAAGCTAGGTTTCAGCAATATGTGAACCAATAATTACCAAAAGTGTGGGCTGGCTTTCAAAGAGGCAGAGGAACTAGAGACCAAATTGCCAACATTTCCTGGATTATGAAGAAAGCAAGGAAATTGCAGAAAATTATCTATTTCTGCTTCATTGACTGCACTAAAGCTTTTAATTGTGTGGACCATAACAAAATGTGGAAGGTTCTCAAAGAGATGGAATTATTAGATCTTCTTACTTGTCTCCTGAGGTGCCAAGAAGTGAGCCAAGAAGCAACAGCTAGAAACAAACATGGAGCAATTGGTTGGCTTAAGACTGGAAAAGGAGTATGACAAAGTTGTTTATTTTCACCTTATTTATTTAATTTATATGCAAAGTACAAAATACAATACAAAATACAGGCTGGATGAATCAAAAGCTGGAATTAAGTTGTCTGGAGAGATATAAACAATTTCAGATATGCAGATGATACCACTGATAATGGAAAGGGAAGCGGAATTAAGAAGCTTCTTGATGAGGGTGAAAGGGGAGAATGTAAAAGCTAGCTTTGAAGCTTAACATAAAACAACTCTAAGATCTTGGCAACTGGTCCATCACTTCCTGGCAAACAGAGAGAGAAGAAATGGAAGCAATGTCAGATTTTATATTCTTGGGTTTAAAGATCACTGCAGATGATGAGTGTAGCCATGTAACTAAAAAATGCTTGCTCCTTTGAAGGAAAGCTATGGTGAATCTGGACAGCATACTAAACAGCAGAGAAAGCACCTTGCCAATAAAGGTCTATGTGGTCAAAGCTATGGTTTTTCCAGTAACTATAGATGGCTATGAGAGTTGGACTATAAGGAATGCTGACTACTGCAGAATTGATGCTTTCAGATTGTGGTGCTGGAGAAGACTTTTGAGAGTCCCTTGGACAGCAAGGAGATCAAATCAATCAATACTTAAAGAAATTAATTCAGTTTATTCACTGGAAGGTCAAATACTGAAGCTGAAATATAAATACTTTCACTACATAATGAGAAGATGGGACTCATTGGAAATGACCCTAATGCTGGGAAAGATTGAAGGACAAGGGGAAAGGGGATGGCAGAGGATAAGATGGATAGTTTCATGCAAACAACAAATATGAATTTAAGAGATAATAGTGCATTGAAGGGCCTGTCATACTATAAGTCCATGGTGTCAGCAAGAGTCAGACATGACTGAACAACTGAATAACAACAACAAAAAATTATATAAGCATGCTTTACAAGCCTATTGCCCATTCCCTAAAGCTGGTGAATTTTCTACCAGCAACTTAGTTTTACTGAAATGATAATTTGGCATCACTTTCAATTCCTTGTGGAAGCAGAATTAGACAACTTCTACCAAGCAAGACTAAAAAGTTCTCAGGATATATTGCTACTTGGTCAAATTGTCCAATATTCAAAGGGTGGTTGCCCTCTCTTTCCCTTGAAAAATGCCAGCTTATTATATAAGCCACCAGAGGAAAATCCATTTATTCTCCAGGATAGCCAGATCCAAGTTTGAGAACCTATATCATCTAATCCGGGTCACTTCCCTGATGAGATAGAATGTACCAGCCCCCAGACAGGAAGCAGAAAGAAACTTTTCAATGATACTTCTTTTTCTTCAGCATCTGCCATTTTGTATTCCCATGATTTACAACACAATTTATTTTTAGATGGTATCCTTCACACCAAATACTGCCACATGTGAGTCAGTTATGAAGGAGGAAGACTTTAAAGTCAATCTGGAAGATATTTCTATTTTCTCTCTCCCTCTCACATTGTGAGAGTCTTTACATAGGACTCTCTATAAAAATAAATTGCATCAAGCCCAAAACCAGAAAAAATCAAGATATTTAATGAATATTTCATTCAAACAACAGGGAGATGTGAACTTACCTCATTGCTCGGATGTGGACTGTGTGGTCAGCTGCCTCACACACTTGCAAAGCTTCCTCCAGACTGATACCCTCCATCCATACTCCACAGATAGACAGGATATGATCCTTTGGCTGAAGGCTCCCTTCTCTGCTAGCTGGTGAACCTGGCACAATTTCCAGGACATAAATGCCCTGTACATCACCTTCAGCTCTTCCTGTTAACTTCAACCCTGCGATAATGAAATGGAAAAGAAGTGAAATTCAAATTTGCAGAGCCACGCTATGCCCGAAAGATACAGAAATAGACATGTTGGGGAGGATTAAAAGTGCAAAAAGGCTCTTCATACAGGAGGAAACCAGATAAAGAACAGAGCAGCACAGAATAGCAACCTTGGGGATACCTCAATGCACTGCTAGCCTTCTTTGATAAGAGCTGAGCATGCTGATAGGGCATCTTTCATTTGCTCAGAGAAGCAAAATTTGGCTACTTACCTCTTTCTCAGTGTCTCAATATTTCTCTCTACAACCACCCACTCATTACCCATGATATCCCCAGTTCCTAGGACACCAGACCCTTCTCCACATTAAATTTAAGGATACAGTGACCCACTGCTGTAGCAAAATAAAATGATAGGAAGAAGAATAATATTCTCACATTTACTAGACATTAATAGGACCTTTGATTTTCAATTACCCTCAAAACAGTCGAAAGAAAGAGTAATGTCCAAGAACGGCCTCATTCACGCAATAAGACCTATGAAGAGCTGATGAGAGATGGCCAACAGAATTTGCCAAAAAAGACACTTACAGGACAGGAGTAGAAAGATGAGTACAAACAGCAGATGGAACGTTGCTGAGAATAAGCAGATCTGTTCATGAGAGTTGGTTTGGAGACTGCCTTTCCCACTAGAGAGTATATCCTATGTATAAGACATTGAGTTGCTTCCCATGTCATAGCTGGTTTGAGTTTTGGGAGCTTATATTCAAACATATGACAGAGAACTCCTTCTAAGACACAATTCCTTTCTCATCTCCTCATTCTCCCCTTACTGTCTCATAAACAATTTTGAAATGTCCATTCACTTTACATTTTACTTCACCTTTTTTCTTCACATTTCCATATAAACTTCCATGTTTCTCCTAGAATGCTAATCTATCTGGATCTCATGTTCCTTATGTGTAGAATGAGGGGATCAGACTAGATAATCACAAGGGGCTGCCCCAGCTCTAATGTTCTATGATTGTGAGATGTCAGAGTCAAGGGGTTCATGCCACAGGACTACCTTATTCAATTCAATATAGCTAACAGTACAGGGTACTGTCCTTGGTTCTGAGAGCTACAAAGACATGACATAGCTCTTGCTGTCATGGAGCTTATAATCTAGTAGGGAGATGAAACATATCTCAATCTAGTATGGACTGGAATATACAAAATATGTACACTATAATATAGAACATAACATGAGAAAGTGCTTCCAAGGTCTGCATATGATAACAGCACATTGACAAGTGCATAGTAAGTCCTTAATAAATGCTTATTCATTGACTGATTTCTAATCGAAAGGACGAAGGAAAGCTTCATGGAACACATAGCATCTGGACTACATCTTAAAGAATGGGTAGAAATTCAAGGGAAATAGAAGCATGCAATGGCATAAGGGTAGAGAATAACATCTATAGGAAGTAAATGAGCATTTACTAAATGCCTTCTACGTGCCAGGCACCACACTAAACACTTTATAAATACCCCATTTCAACCTCACAACAAGATGTGGGTATTACTATTATCCCCTCTTTGCAGTTGAAGAAAGTGAGATAAACAAATGTTAAATGACTTGCCCAAGGTCATACAGCTATGAAATATTTGAGGCCAGACTAGGACTCAGGTCTTCCTGTCCACGTTTTTTTACCCACTATGTCACCTAGAAGTCTATGTTCCACCTAGTTGCCTGAAGCACCTAAATCACTGTGTTATTGTGAAACTCGGTGAGATAATACAATTCAAAGTACTGTGCGAACTTTAAAGAGCTTTGAAAATGCCAATCACTGCTAATGTCAGAACTGGGCAGAACCTTAGGTTTCATCTTGTTAAATATAAGTGTCATTGATGAGGTTTGTTTTTACATCACAGTCATTTCTAAAGATATTCCTTTACACCCTGCTCCAGATTTGATCCTTTGCTTACTGATTTGTTTCCAACAGAAGCAGTCAATCAGAAACAACTAATATGGTGACTGCTTCCAACAACATAGACACCATTTTGTCTTAGTAGTTCTTTACGTTACTCCTGCCAGGAGAGAGGCATTTGTTTCTTTGGGACCATTTTTCCAACTCCTTAATTTTACAGAGGAAGAAATTAAGATCCAGACAGGGTAGAGTGACTTGTCCAAGGTCCTACAGTTGATTCTATCTTAGAAGTATCAACTTCAGTGGGTCAATTACCAACTACTTATTGAAAGTCAAATATGTGCAAAGTATTTTACTAAGCATTAATGGACAGCCTTTCAGGACATTAATGATATTAAGAGACAGGGATCAATGGATAATACATGATCATAAGTTGCTTAATATGGAGAAGTAAATGTTTTTGTTCAACAATGGGTAATGTAGAGAGGAGGAAGAGTTAAGAAATGTCACTTGTAACTTTGAAGAGAATCATAAAAATCCTGTGCCAAGCTGATTAGTTTGGAGGACAAAGGGAGGAGGCATTTTCCTGGCAAGTAGGAATGTTAGCAAGAAACCTGGAAGTCAAATGCTGCAGCCTAGAGAGAAAGCCTTGGGAAGAAAGCCTGGGTTTCCTTTTAAACCCCAACCTAGAAGGGAGGCTAAAGGACCAGAGCTGAGCTTGGCAAGAGATAAAGTCATCTACTCAGTCTGAGTTATAGTTGAGAAATTATGAGGAAATCACACCCAGGAGATCCTTGGGCATACAAGGGAGAGGAGGGAGGGAAAGCATTCATCCTGAATTTATATTCATTCATTTCTCTTCCCAAATGAAAATAAACAGCTCAAATTCTCAGCCTCCTGGCAGCTCCAAAGTTGTGATAACAGTGATAGATGTGCTTCATTGGCTTATTCATTAACTGCCCTAACCTTGAAGCCTTGGGAATGGTGTACCAAAAAAGAAGCAGGTCCTAGTCCTGAGAATGCCTGAAACCAGACCCCAGAACTTTATCATTGTTACTCCTCCCCATTTTAAAAACGGGTATCTTTTATCATATTCTGTTTAAGTTACAATCATTTCCCAGTATGCTTCCCTCTACTGAGCCCTCCCTTCCAGCCAAGAAAAACAATTAAGCAAAACTAATTAACAAAGCAATTAAGCCTCAAAATATATATGACATTCTTTATCCACAATTTCCTTTCTAAAAAGACAGGGGATGCCCTTTTTTAAGGAATGAGAGACTGACAATGGGTAAATATCACTGGACTTGTATTAAGACATTCTGACTTTAAGTCCTAGATCCATCACTTGCTAAATGTGCAAGATAAGTCCCTTAACGGCTCTCTCCAACCCTCAGTATCTATCATGAAAATGCTACTACTTGCTCTATTAACCTCTTTTTTTTTTGGAGGCAATCAGGGTTAAGGGACTTGCCCAAGGTCACACAGCTAGTGTCTGAGGCCAGATTTGAACTCAGTTGTTACTGATACCAGCACTGGTGCTCTCACCAGTCTCACTGCATCGCCTAACTGCCCGCCTATTGACCTCTTCATAATAGGTTGGGATTATTGTTGTTTCTTTATTGTTGATGTTTGTCCTTCATTTTTGAAGAGGACCATGACATCAGGAAGAAAGACCTGTGAAAACCGTGACGTGATAGTAATAGAGTGTGAGTTGCTTTAATCTTAACTATTGCTACATTAATAAAATGTTAACATGGAGAGGCAAGAAGTCAGATGACCTCTTTGGATTATTTTTCCATCTCTAATACAAAGGATTCAGAAAATCAGAAACTAGAGCATCTAGCGATAAATTTGTTCAATTTTTTTTCTTCCCTCTGCTTTTTGCAGCCTAAATGACCTATGGGTTGTTCAGGAAGGACAGAGAGGGCAACAAAAACTAAACCCCTTTGTCCTGAGGGGAGGAAGGTTAAAAGCTTGTGGACATAGGGATGGAGGGTGGGGAATAGGCATTTATACAGCACCTGCTGTGTACCAGGAAATGTTCTAGGAGCTTTACACACACCATTTCATTCTTTCCACAACCCTGGGAGGCAGGTACTATTATCATTCCTATTTTACAGTTGAGGAAACTGAGAAACCAGAGGTTAAGTGACTTGCCTAGGATCACACAGCTAGTAAGCATCTGAGGCTAAACTCAGGTCTTACATCAGTCCCAGCATTCAATGCACTGTACCACTTAGCCATGTGAACAAATGAAAGTCATTTACTCTTTTTGACCACTTGTAGCGGCAGCCACACTGGTATCCCCAGGAGAGCTGCTAGCATAGGTTCTTAGATCTGCTTTACTAGGAAAGATAGCTGTTTAAGGGGTCAACAATCTTCTTTTAATTACATTCATTAGTTCAAGGGGAAAATCAGCACCTTGAACTTCAGAGAATATACAAGCAGAGAAATAAAGACCAACAGACAGGGCTCTGACTGCCTGATTCAACTATACACTTTACATACATCCCTAGATTGAGAGAGCCTTTATACCTGAGCAGTCAGGGAGCTCTGAACGTATGGCCACCCAGAATTTTGACCAGGAAATAACAAGATTCTTCTCATAAGGGTGTACCCTAAAGCAAAACACCAACTCAGAGTATATATACACTTTTCAGAGCCAGAAGACATCACAACCCTGTGACTCAGTGCCTAATTAGAAATTAGCCAAAGGTGTGAAAACCTTCCTAACAAGCAAGCCTCCCCTAAGCAGGCTTCCCTTAATGGGCTCTGTGTGAGGCCTATTAATGGGTGGGAAGATCTTAAATCCCATTAACATTACACCACTCTGTGCTACTCAGCATACCACTGAATAATAAAAATCATAACACTAATACCAGCTAGCATTTGTAAAGCAGCAGTTAAACTGCCAGTGCTGTGCTAAGCACTTTATAAATATCATCTCATTTGGTCTTCACAACAACCTTGCCAGATAGGTGCTATTTTACGGATGAGATCAATAGAAGTCAAGTGACTTTTCCAAGATCACACAGCTGATGTCTGAGGCACAAAATCATTTCTGGAGTAGTTTCCAAAGAGATGCCAAGAGTCAAATCTATTATCAGCTACTTTCTAACTAAGGATCACAGGGTCATGCAATCACAGGTTTATATTTAGAAAGGACCTTAGGAGTCCTCTAGCCTTGATTTTACAGATGAGAAAACTGGGGCCCTGGAAAATTCAGGCCAATGTTATATGAATGGTAATTGATGGAACCAAGATTTGAAACCAGGTCCTCTGAGTGAATCGTTTCTCTCCTATTTCTTCACTAAGGAGAAATTCAGCTGAGTAGTACCATATTTGTCCTAAGGAACAATAAATCATCTCATGTTATTATTAGCTCTTTAAAGTTGAACGGCTAAATGAATTCTCTGAGTCACACCTGCCAAAGTTGCCTACTTGGCATTATGTCACTAGTGAGTTGAAGTCACTACGTTCAACGTTAATAATTAATAATAAGCAATAAAAAGTATCATTCATTGAATGCTTTAAGGTTTGCAAAACACCTTAATAAATTAACACATGTGAATCTTACAACAACCCTGTCAGGCACTATTGGTTTATTATCCCCATTTTACAGATAATAAAAATAAGGCTCAGAGAGGACGGCTGACTTGCCCATGGTCATAGAACTATTAAGTATCAGAATCAGGATTCAAACCTTGTTTTAACTAACTCCCAGTCTAGAATATCATCTGCTATCTCATGTTGTCTCTCTTGATACCTAGAAAAGGCACAATGCAGATGAATTAAGTGTTTAGAAAGCAGTGCTATGTTCTCCCCTCAGGTTCACCTACCAAGCTGCCCATCATTATCTTTCACAAGGACTATTTCAGGCACATCTTCTGGTCTGAGGACAACTGAGAGGTTTTCCATGGGGTCAGCCACCATGTTCAATTCAGAAGAAGCATCAGGGAGTAGGAGCATGTTGGTGTTGTCACAGGAGATCCCATTCTCTCCATTCCCCTAAAACAACAAGCGTATTATCAAACGATAAGCCATTTCATGCACTGAAAACATCCCGTTCCCAGATTCCATAAAACTCAGTGATGGACCTTGGCCTTGGAACCAGATTCAGCTCTTGACCACTCTCATCCTCACCTGTGAAGGCACAACTGTTCTGACTCACTTTCTCAAGTAAATCTCAAATGTTCTCTTGCTACATCTACTCTCACTAGGCAAAGTTTCTTGTCCTCACTCCCTAATCTTATTCAGACACACAGACTCTCTGCTCACACTTGCCTCACTCTAATGTCACATGAACACATACCCAGAATGCATTCTTTCCACAGTTGCTTTCTCACCTCCCCTATTATGTATTAGACCATTCTCCCAGACTTCTAATCAATATATGTCAAGCCTTGAGGCTTTTGAGG